>ML685817.1:7944593-8174599 GCA_007922175.1 Pelusios castaneus | reverse complement strand
CTTGCCAATTGCCAGAGGGCTCAGCCTTTGCCCCATTGTACCTGGGTACAATGGGGCAAAGAAGGACAGGGACCCTGGCAGGGCATAGGGGCAGGGTGGGCAGGGCTCTGCCCTGCCCTGTGGGGGAGCATGCCAGGCTCCTCTGTGCCACCCCCCCCCCGGCAGGGAGGGTAGTGGGGGAGTCCTGGAGAGCCCTAAGTTGACTCTTAAGCCTAAAGTCAACTTTAAACCAGGTTTAGTAAATTCAACTTAATTTTCCTTAAGTCGACTTAAGCAGCTTGCTTAAGTCGACTTAAGGAAAATGTAGTGTAGACGCAGAGTAAATTAAGTTGACTTAAGCAAGTTTAAGTCGACTTAATTTACAAGTGTAGACACACCCATGGGGATTGCCATGTTTTCCCCCTCTATCACCAGGGTATTTGTAGTAATAAATATGTATGTCATGGTAGCCTTCAAAACTCCAAATTGGGATCAGGGCTCCATTGTGCCAGGTGATGGGCAGACATAAAAAACTGACAATGCCTGCTCTTTGGGGCTTAGAACCGGTGAGATATCATTAACTAGTTAGTGATAGTTCTGCTTCTGATCACAGACAGTGATGACACTCCTAAGGGCTAAGTACCACAAATGCCTCCACACTTTTCACATTGTCCCTTTTGTCTTGAATTCCCTCCCTTTTTACCCTGTCTTGCCATGCCTGCACCCCATTGTCTTTGCCTCTATTAACTATATATTCTTGCTTTCCATTGCATCTTGTCTGAAGCCCTGCTCCTACAACTGCAACACACACACAGTCCTTCCTACACCTCCCTCAATCTAACCTGCCTCATCCCAAGGATGTTAGAGCTTTATCCCCTGCAAGGGGGGAAGGGTGCCTAAACAAATACCCGGTCCTTTCAAACGCGGATGTTGGGAAGCTCCCAAAGCCCCTAGGCAAAGAACACCACTAACAATGATTTTTGTCTATTTACTATGCATGTGACATTTATTAAGGGACTATGATTACAATCACACAGGTTAAGGCAGTGATTAGCAGTACAATAAACATCCAATATCCACAAACTCTCTAAACTGCAATGCTGCTTATTGCATGAATGCAGATTCAGGGTTTTGCATCAGTATGGCTTTAAACACATGGCATAGAGAGCATAACAGAGCCCAATATACACATGATCCAGTGCAATCAAGAACACAAGCCCATATGTAAAACACAATCACACAGGACTCTTTGTGTTGTTGTATAGGGGTCTCATTCACACCCGCTGGGTCATGGGGTTCACCTGTATACCGAGGTACACAGGATTTAGTCCCAGTCCTGGTCAGCGGTTATCCCCCATTCACACTTTCCTCCCCCCTGCAGCAGAGTTAGAGCAGCACGGACACCAAGCACAGAGGTTGCCCATTTATGCACTCACACAAGAAGGGGATCCAGTTGGGCACGAGGTTCACTTGTGCACCCTTCCTTTCAAACCCCTGGCGGGCGGGGTTTGGTGCGGCTGTGAATCAGGGTATAGTCTCAGTCCTGGTAACTGGCTTATAATTTCACCATACACACTCTGTAACACAACATTATAATTGATAGAATAAGAGCATCTATAAGCACACACACAGAGAAGCAGAAATGCTAGCACAATTATACCCAAAGCAAAATGCTATACCTTCTCCTGTTCCTATATCAACTCCAAACCCAAGGCTGATGCAGTTTTTGTTCCTTTACTTAAGAGTCTCAGCATAAAGCTGGGAAAAACCTTAAAATTTGTGTTTTAAGAGCCAGTCGCTACTCTGGACTCTTGTTACTTTAATTTACCTGTCCTTTATCAGATTGCTGGTCTGATGTTCTTTCCCGTCAGCTGGCCAGGCCTTCGAGGTTCCTTTTCACCCGGCGCGTTCACGTCCTGCTGGGCCCGGTGGGGAGTGCTGTGGGGTGATCAGTCCCAGAGCCCCTCTGCCTCAGAATAAACTGAGACAGAATAACTCCGAATTCCCTCCCCCAACAAGCCTCCTTTTTATGGCCCAAAGATCGCAGTGATGTGGTGTTTTTCACTTTTGGGGTCCAGCTGTTTTTTTCTGATTATTAGAAGGCCCCTTTCTCTGACCCTCTTTCTCTCGCCGCGGTCATCTAGCCAGAGGGCTGGGGGTCTGTTAACCTTCCCCTCCTCTCTGTGTGGTTATCTAGCCAGAGGGCTGGGGGTCTGTCATCCTCCCCCTCCTCTCTGTAGCTAGTTTACCATGCCTCTGTACTGGTCAGTTGTCCTTATCTAAAGTAACAGCTTTTTGGCCTTTCCCAGCTTTATGCTTTTGACTCTTTGTTTTTCTCTCTCTCTCCAACTGCTGATTCTGTGGCCTAAGCTTTTGGACATCTTAAGCCTGAATGTGATACATTACACCTGAACATTACCTGACAAACGAGTAACTGCAGATTAAAACTCTGTAGGCCCAAACCCACCTCCCTTCCACCAGAGAGCAATGGAAGACTGTTTCTCTGAAGCCCATCACGTTGTTGACAGCCTCCTGTCTTTACGGTATGGAAGCCCCACCTGGTTCCTCAGAGATGAACTTCCTTCTAATTAGTGCTCTTTACACAGTCTCACCTGCATTTGCAGTTTAATCCGTTGACTAGGCCTACTGGTCTAATTCAGGACTGGTGTGGGAAACACACCCCATTACACTGGGATTTTATTGTTAGCACTTTACAGCATTATATCAATTACATAAAATATGTTTTCTGTATACTGTATTTCTTACAATATGGTACCACCTACGAGCCTAATCATGAACCAAACCCCATTGTGTTAGATGTTTTACAAACATAGAGCAAAAAGATTGTCTCTTCCTCAAAGACCTTATTATGTAAGTAGTTCTAGGCTGCTAGTCTGTCATGGAGGTCACGGAAGCCACCTCTGCAGCTGCAGGGACCAGAGTGGTTGGTACTGGAGACCACCCAAACAGTGGCCCTGAGGGCAGTGCTCGAGACCCCTGAGGCAGCAGTGGTCCCAGAGTGATCAGAGCAGAAGCCCTGGAGGCCTTCAGAGAGCAGACCCTTAGGGGCCTTGGAGCAGTGGGTAGCCAGCCCCTGCTGCCAGAGCAGGGGCCAGCCATTGGCCTCCAATAGCACCCAGGTTCAGCTAAGATTTAGTCAGGGATGTTTTTAATAAAAGTCAGGGACAGTTCATAGACTGTGCGTTTTTGCTTATTGCCCATGACCCTTCCATGGCTTTTATTAAAAATACCCATGATTAAATCTTAGCCTTAGTTCTAAGTAATATTTTTCTTTCCTGCCACTTAGGTTAGAAATGTTGTGGAGTAAATTAAAGAAAGTCCAGGCTAGTCTTCACCTGGATTAAATAACATCATTTATAATCTTCAAGAGAGTGCATCAAACTGCTAAAAACAAAACAAAACAAAACAAAACAAAACAGGATTTGACATTTTCTTAAGAAAAGCACCAAGTTGTGTTCATTATGCTTCATGGAGTTTCATTTTAGTCATTACTTATATGTATTCAAGTAACTGATGAGTGTTTGTGAAACTGTTTGCCAATCCTGACAGCTCATTTCAGTCATCCAATGGAGAATCTGAAACAATATCATGTGACACAGGTGACCAACCATATAACATGAAAAATGAATATAGCTAAAATGCTCCATTCAACAATAACCTATAGGCTGAAAATTTTTTGTGCTAACTATTCACCAAATTCTCACAAACAACAAGTTCATCATGGGGGTGGGAGAAGCAGTAGTAAATGGGATATATCTGGATGCTAGTAAGGCTTTTGATACATTCCCACATGATATTCTCACAAACAAACTAGGGAAATGTGGTCTAGATAAAACAGTATAAGGTGGGTGCATAATCATTGGAAAGACCTTACTCAGAAATAGTTATCAATGATTCACTGTCAAACTGAGAGGACGTATCTAGTGGGATCCAACAGAGGTCAGTCCTAGATTCAGTTGGTGTAAATTAACAATGCTCTGTTAACGTCAATTCACGTCTTAACAATTTAACAATTTTGTGTCTTTGGGGTAGATCCTCAGTTGGTGTAAATTAACAATGCTCTGTTAACGTCAATTGATTGTGATTTATGCCACCTGAGGGTCTGGCTCTTCCATTTTGAATTGATTCAAGACCTTTTAAAGTTTTGTTTGTCCAAAAAAGGTTGCTGTGTCATGTCACATTGAAACTAAGCTATGCAGGTATATGGGGAGTCTGTGCTATTTACTTAGCCATCCATTAAGGCCCTTTCCAATTCTGAAGTCATTCTGTTTTCTAGCAGATTAATGAAATGGGACTTAAGAAAGACACAGCTCATTTAAATGAGCAGTAATAAAATTCATTTGTTAGACATTCCAGGACTGAGACGAGAGGCAGTGAATCTTTACAGCTGGTGCACAGGTTGTGGGGCATTGAAGCTACAAGAATTCTAATTGCCCAAAGTAGCTCCAAGGGGATTTTAATATGTATACTACGAGTGACTGTGCTGGGAATAGCACCTTGTGTGGTGCTTAATCTTTATATTTAAAACCAAGTAGTGAGAACTAGCCAACAGGCCCTGTCAGCAAACGTTTTCCTCTGTAAAGAATCCTGCCTGATGGAATTGATACATGTGTCTTGCCTTAACTACAGATCTCAGGGTAGAAAATATGAACAGGTGCTGGGGGAAATTGATGTCATTAATTTTTCAGCTACATTTTTACCAGTCGCCTGCATTCTGTACTCTTGGTGGGGTTGTTGCTATCAGCTCATGTTTGTGTGAGGATAAATGATAACCCGATGATGGAGACTGAAAGGATATTAAAAGTCACACAGGATGGTGGAAAATGAATTGAAAAGCATGTGAGCTATTTGATTTCTTTTTCAGAGAGACTTGAAGATCAGGAGAAGTGGCCTCTTGATTGTTCTGTGAGTGTTGAGGCAAATGCAACTTTAGAAGACTATTTTTCCCCTGGCAGATCCCTTTGTGAGAGAGAGAGAGAGGCTAAGGTGCTGGAAAGTTCTGAGGAACGTCTTGCATGCCTCACAAGTGGTTGCCTGGAGACACTGATATCGCTCAGTGACAGAATTAGAAAGCCTTGAGCAGCAAGGCAATAAGCCACAAGTGCAAAGTCTGTCATGGGCTATATGTGGCACAACAGTTGGTGACCTTCTCCCCCACCGATGGACACACCACACACGCTGTTTCTAACACATCTCAAATGTCTCCTTTGGAATTAAGGACAATCCACTCTCACTTTTGCTCTTCATAAACTCACACAGTTGGTTTTATTTTTCTTTCTTTGTTTTAATAATCATCACTCCTCCCCTTCTTGTTCTGGAACCTATGTCTAGATTTACCCTGGAGTTGTAGCCATTGCGAGTCTCCTTCCATAGCTAGAGACCAGCTGACAGGGAACATAGAAGAGTGGATAAAGCTAAGGAGTGAATATTCTCTAAAAAACACATACACAATGCCATTTTGAGTCTATCCAAAATGTTGCCGCTAAAGTAATCTTTGGCCTTGTACACACTGCAAAGTTATTGCGCGATAACGCTCGTTATTGCGCAATAACAGGCACAGCGTCCACACACAAATCCATGTTGTTGCGCGGTAACAGCCGTCTTACCGCGCAACATGTAAACCACCAAAACGAGGGTGGTAGCGGCTACCGCGGAAAAGCTGTTCCACGATAGTTCGTGTGTGTATGGTTGCTGCGCAATATGCAACCTCCGGAAATGTCCCAGAATTCCAATTCCATCCCTTCTGCACTTCCTTCTGCGCTCTGTGGCTGTGACGTGACTGTACCCGCCCTCCCATCATTCCTGGGAATTTTTGAATTCTTCACTCTTCCTGTTTGCTTGGTGTGGAGTGCAGCTGCAGCTGTGTACTCCAAGAGCAATGGCAGCTCAGCGCAGCAAACGTGCTCCAGTCTGGACCACAGCTGAGGTGCTTGATCTCATAGGCATCTGGGGAGAGTCCGCTGTGCAGGCACAGTTACATGGCAGCCGGCGGAATTTCGATATTTTTGGCCAGATTTCTTGGGCCATGGCAGAGGAGGGGTACAAGAGAGACACTCTTCAGTGCAGGTCGAAGGTGAAGGAGTTGTGGATTACGTACCACAGAGCCAGAGAGGCAAACCGGCGCTCCGGCTCAGCGCCGGCTACATGCCGATTTTACAAGGAGCTGGAAGCAATCCTGAGCGGGGATCCCACAACCACCCCAAAAGCTCCTGTGGACATGTCAGCACCCCCCCATGAAAAGGATACCGGAGCAGACGGTGACGAGCAATTCGTCGACGAGGACGTGGAAGTGGAAGATGACCTGGAGGGTGAAAGCGGTGCAGCCGACCTAGGGAGCCAAGAGCTGTTCTCCACACCACCTGACACGTGCTGCCCAGATTCCTTCTCCATACTGTCTTCGGATGCAGCAGAGGGGAGCTCTGGTAAGTTTAATCAGAAGTGGCTTCTATGCTAGCTGGATAAACTTTGCAGGCAAATGAAGAGCGGGCGGGAAATAGGCGTTTTGAGTTTCATCCTTTCTTTTCTTTTTTGGATGGGGGGGGTCTACCCCACATTACATGAGCAGTGCATCAATGCATGCTGTAATTGTCAAGAAATCCTCTCCATTGAGATCACTGAAGGTGTCCTCGATGTACTTCCACAGCCTCCTAGTTAAATTCGATGGGAAAGCAACTGTTTCCCCTCCCCCATAGAGGGATACTCTCCCTCGCCAGTTGCAAAGCACAGCAGCGGGAACCATGGCTGCGCACAAGCCTGCTGCGTACGGTCCTGGCTGAAAACCAGTGACATGCAGGATATGCATTCTGGCTTGCAGAGGCACTCTAAGCAGCGAGATATCGGTTTCCATGGCAGTGCCGTATGTGAACTAATTGCCCAAAGCACTGCAAATAGTTCACGGAGCTGTGTGTCTTGTCTTCGCAACCCGAACCTCCCTTTGCAAAAGCCCTTTCAGTCCCCGGCAATGCCCTGTCCTGTGGGCACAGTGGAATGTAGCGGGAGAGCATATTACTGGCTCCTTAACCAAAGCGAGAACAATAGCACTACTTACGACGTTTCATTTTTCCTTAGAAATGACCTTCGCTGGTCGGTGGTCTGCGCCAGCTGACCGGCTGAGACAGATAAGGAGGAGGCCTCGCAGGAGCAAGGAGGATATCTTCCAGGAGTTGATGCAGTCCAACGAGGCATCAGCAAGGGAGACTAGACAATGGAGGCAGGAGTGCTGGCAGGAGCGCAAAGAAAACAATGTGAAGAGGCAGAAGCAGAAGGATGCCCTCATAAGCATCCTACAGGAGGAGACCCAACTGCTGAAGACCATGGTTGGTCTGCAAACCCAGCTGCTCCAGGCTCGCCCCCCGCCCCTGCAGCCACAGCAACACTTTCTGTCCCCCATGCCCCATTCTCCCTCAAGGCAGTTCTTTGAAGCCCAGGGACCCTCCTGGTGCAATGTTACATCCACTCCTGCACCAAGCTATGGCATTGAGACACACACCTACACGCATCTATAGCCCCTTTTGCAGGCACTGCTTACTGTAAATATTTAATGTTTTATAATAATAAAATTGAATCACTTGAACTTTGCACAGTGTCTTTATTGATACACAATAAGATTAGTTGTTGCATATTTAGTATTCACTCATTCGAGCACAGTACAGTACACACCCACCGGCACCGTCCCCCCACCCCCCAATCAGCACCCAATAGTGCTTGGGAACACTACTGCACAGTGATGCAATGCATCCTATGAGTCCCCCTCACTAGAATGCACCCTCAGTGCCTCCCTTATGCGGATGGCTCTCAGCTGTGCCCCCCTGATACTCCTAGTGGCTGGCTGCTGGAAAGCAAACTCTAGCCGCTCAGCCTCCATGTCCCATGAAGGGGGAAATTTCTCTCCCCTATTTTCACAGAGGTTATGCAGGACACAGCACGCCACAATGACGGCTGGAATGTTGTCCTCATTTAAGTCTAGCCTCCCGTACAAACAGCGCTAGCGGCCTTTTAAGCGCCCAAAGGCGCACTCTACGGTCATTCGGCACCGGCTTAACCGGTAATTGAAGCGCTCCTTGCTAGGATCCAAATTTCCAGTATAGGGCTTCATGAGCCAAGGCATCAGTGGGTAGGCTGGGTCTCCTATGATGACTATAGGCATCTCCACATCCCCAACAGTAATTTTATCATCGGGGAAGAAGGTCCCTGCCTGCAACTTCCAGTACAGGCTTGTGTTCCGGAAAATGCGAGCATCATGCACCTTACCCGACCACCCCGCATTTATGTCCGTGAAACGCCCTCTGTGATCCACAAGTGCCTGAAGCACCATGGAGAAGTAGCCCTTCCTATTAATATACTCAGTTGCAAGATGCTCCGGAGCTAGAATAGGGATGTGCGTGCCATCTATTGCCCCTCCACAGTTCGGGAATCCCATGGCCGCGAATCCATCGACGCTCTCTCGCACGTTGCCCAACATCACTGTCCTCCAGAGCAGAACACGATTAATGGCTCTGCACACTTGTGAAAGTGCTAACCTGACGGTCGACCTGCCAACTCCAAACTGATTCACGACTGAGCAGTAGCAGTCTGGAGTCGCCATTTTCCACAGTGCGATTGCAACACGCTTCTCCATGGTGAGGGTGGCTCTCATTTTGGTGTCCTTGCATCGCAGGGCAGGGGCTAGCTCCTCACACAGTTCCATGAATGTGGCTTTCCGCATTCGAAAGTTCTGTAGCCACTGGTCATCATCCCACACCTGCAAAACGATGCGGTCCCACCACTCGGTGCTTGTCTCTCGTGACCAGAACCGGCGGTGCACCATGCGCAGATGCTCTGTGAAGGAGCTCAGCAATGCGGTGCTGTTGTTCTGCATGGCAGTCACCAGCCAAGGGTCATCCGAATCCTGCTCTGATTCAGAGCTGAACGCATACTGTGCCACCAGCCGAGATGTATTCATTATGCTGAAGGCAACAGTCGAGATCAGATCTGGATCCATGTTGCTGCAAAAGGACTTCTGGGAAGCAATGCGCTACTGTTGAAAATGGGCGCGAGTTGCTAGTAGCAACTCTCGTGACGCAAGGGGAACAGAATGCACCATGGGAAACCAAGACTTTACCCATGGTGCTCAGCGCTACTCTCCTTCTACCCAGGATTCTTAGTGCGAAATCAGGATGGATGGAACTGTGGGATAGGTTCCCACAATTCAATTGGGTTTCTTGTGAAATCGGCAATTGCAGGGGGGGGCTCTGTTCCATCACAAGCGGCAGAGTGTGTACACGATCCTGCGCTACAAAAACCACATGACTTTTAAAGCGCAATGGGCTTGTTGCACGATTATTCCTGTAGTGTGTACATGGCCGATTTCATTGCTGGACATTTGGAATGTAAAAACCATTATTTAATAATTAAAGAGACCTCAAATTGGCCAGCTCTATTGTTTTCTTTTAATTATTGTTAGTCAATGAATAACAGCATATACATGCCAATTCTCTGGAGAACCCTCTTCGCACCTTAAGTCAAATAGTTTGCACTGTTGCCTCTTTTGCTTTTAAGGTTAGTTTACAGCTTCATAAAATTACATGGCTGCAAACAGTTTCACCGTTACTTATTTCCTCTTTTTCATTGATAAAAATCATATTTGTTCACAAATAAATTCCCAATATATTTGAACATCTGCTCACTTGTCTGGTACATCAGATTTTTCAAGTCTTATTTAAGAGTCTACTATTTGTCCAGACTCCTCTAAAAATAATATCCTTTACATAACCATTCTTATAAATCTTTTAAAGCTGACTCTTAGCAAGCTTTTTTTCCCTCATGATTCCCAAAGTATTATGGGGAAGTCTGGCTCACAGGCAAGCTACAAGCCTTATAAAAACAATGTATAAATCAACAGGACCCTACCATTTCCCTCTTTGAATCCCTGCACTAGCTTTCCCTTCATTCTTGCTTCTAGCTCAAGCTTCTTGTCCCTGCCATCAAAACTTTATATAGTTCTGCCCCTGTTACATGTCCATCCTTGCTCATTTCACATCACCCTGCACTTAGTGATGCCAGCCTGGACTGTCCACTTGTCAAACTCTCCCACAGCCATCTCTGAGTTTTCTTCTGTGCTCTCTCTTACATATAGAATCCCCTCTTAAATTCAGCTACAAGGCCCCTAATTTCCATTTTGTCCTTCTTGAAAGCCCCCTGTTGCTATGGTGCCTACAGGGAAACCTGCTGACTTTCCCTGACATGTATATAGTATGTAAGACCTCATTTGGCCAAGATGAATCAAACTTTAGTGTGACTGTTCATTTTGACTGAATTCTGTTATCTTTTCTTCACAATTTCCATCCGTATGTCAGTCTGTCCTTAGGGCAAAGACTGTACCTCCTTGTCCGTATGGAAAGTGCCTTGCACAATATGGACACTAACAAAACCTATAATTAACAACAATAACAAGGGCTATCTCTACACTGGCAAGTTAGTTCGAATTAAAGAGGCTTAATTTGAACTAACTAAAGCCATGGCTATACTAGGCTTTAGTTAGTTCGAATTAAGGGCTTCCTTAATTCGAACTAATAAATTCAAATAGGGTATTCGAACTAAGGGGTTAATTCGAACTAACTAGTTCAAATTAACCAATGTGGCAATGTTAATTCGAACTAATTTCTTAGTTCGAATTAACCAGCTATTGAAATGAATGGGGATCGCTAATTCGAACTAAGCAAGTGCTTGCTTAGTTCAAACTAACATTCCAGTGTGGCCATGCTAGTTCGAATTAAGCTAATTCGAACTAACTAAAATTAGTTCGAATTAGTTAGTTCGAACTAACTAATTCAAACTAATTTTAACAAGTGTAGACATAGCCAAGGTATGCAGCTCCATGCAGTACATGGTACAGGATGAAACTGAGCTCCGGAGAAAAAATAGTGGTATTTGAACACCTGCCATGATATTACGAAACTGTCTTGAAATGTATAGGAACATAGGAATTGCCAGATTTGGTCAGATCAGCTAGCAGTCCATCCAGGCCAGAAGCCTGCCTGCAACGGTAGGAGGCCAAGACTCTAGAACATCCTTCCAAAGAAATCGGGAAGAGTTCTTCCGTCAGTCTCAGTCTTCAGGTGACACTGTTAGACACACCTCTTTGCCACAACACTCCCTAAGGCGTCAGAGACAAAAGGAAATTGGATGGCCCACTCAAAAACAACGTAGAGCCAGGAGGATCAGCCTCTCACTGCACATTCAAAATGGCACAAGAACGGATATCAAAATATCAGGGTCAAATTAAGGGACTGCATCCAGAACAGAATGGAGAATCACCTCCCACCCACCTATCTGGGCAATTCTCACTGTACTTTTTTTCCATGTAGGGCACTTGTGTACCAGCGTGAAAACAGGCAATCGAGAGTCTGCATAAAGAGAGGGGAAGGCATGAAGATATAGCAAATACATTCCAACTGTTGTATTATTTTTACTGAGAGGAAGACTAATAGCATTATAATATACAAAGGCCCAGCCTTACAGGCCAAATATTTATGTTCTACTCTTTTCAGGACCCTTGGCTATGTCTACACTTGCTAAAATTAGTTCGAATTAGTTAGTTCGAACTAACTAATTCGAACTAATTTTAGTTAGTTGGAATTAGCTTAATTCGAACTAGAAAAAGTTAGATCGAACTAAGCAAGTGCCATTCGTGGCACTTGCTTAGTTGGAATTAGCGATCCCCATTCATTTCAATGGCTGGTTAGTTCGAACTAAGAAATTAGTTTGAATTGACATGGCCACATTGGCTAATTCGAACTAGTTAGTTCGAATTAAAGCCTTACTTCTGAAGCCCTATTCGAACTTATTAGTTCGAATTAAGGAAGCCCTTAATTCAAACTAACTAAAGCCTAGTGTAGCCATGGCTTTAGTTAGTTCGAATTAAGCCTCCTTAATTCGAACTAACTTGCCAGTGTAGACATAGCCCTTGATCGTAAATCCTGGAGCCTGATGCTATTCACACTGCCGTCACTGGCAAATTCCCCATTGACCAGGGTGGGAGCTAGATGAGTTCCTGGTCTTTCTCCCCCAGACTGACAGTTGCACCGGGACAAAGAATGTCTTGTATTATTGTACACTGGCCCCCTCTGGCTGGCGCTGAGCTCTGAAGGGAGCCCAGCTAGTCCTTACTAGCTAGATGGACCATGTTTTGGGGAAGGGGTGGCAGTAGGAGTGGGGTTAATGGAAGAAAACATTGGAATCTACAGAGCTCAGCTGGATATAGACAGGATGTTTCCTCTGGAAGTGAATTAGAGAACTAAAGAATGCAACTTTCAATTAAGAGGATGTAGCTTAATATCCTGCAAGTCTTAATAGGTGATGAAAACTGCTCCCTTAAGAGAGGAGAACTAAACCTCAGGTGGATGAATTTGAGTAAATATTCAGAACCTGGGTAAAATTCTTCCCAAAACACACATACCTAAAGTGGCTTGCAGCAAGCAGGATGGGAAGTGTAAGTAACTGAACACTTTCTAGGAGCTGAACATATAACGCATCAGCTGCCACTAACAAGAATCTTCAGCTGCCACCATTGCTTTCCCTCACAAGTGGGCCTTGCCAACGCACAGTGCTATGGAGCAGAAGGAGAAAGATCATTCAGACACTGACAGCCCCATTGGATTATTCACCTTCAAAAGCAAAATAGGAGCCTGCTTGCTGTAACATCTGAAGTTGAATTGGCGTCTGCCACTCTTGACTGAAGTGTTATAGAATGACAGAGTGCACAGTCTCATCGCCCAGCCAAATATAAGTGAAATGCAGTTTCAAAGTGTCCCCCAGACTTTTGCTCTGTGGCTTCACAGTGTCTATGGTATTTACATAGCCTTCATTACCAAACTAACTGAGCACCTCATGATCTTTAACGTGTTTGTCCTCTACACCCTATGAGGCTGTGTTATCATCACCCTGGTGTTATCCCCACTTCACACATGAGGAATTGGAACTCCCGGTGACTTGCGCAAGGTCATTCAGGAAATCAGTGGCAAAGCTAGGACTTGAACCTACGTCATCCCTCCACTTTTTTAATTACAGCTGTTTATGTTCTTAAATTCTACATATAGGATTATTTTGCCTGCACACCTGGCTAAAGTTAACCATCTCTGGGAAGACTGAGGGAATATGAAACATCTCTAGATCAATCTTGTTTTATTCACATAGACCCTGATCTGTGGAATAGGGCTCAAAATGTTACCACATTCCAAAGTTTAACTTTTCTTTTTAAATGTGTTTAGTCTTCATCTCATTTTGTCCTAATGTCTATGAGCTTTTAGAAGTGCCGGGCCCCCTAGGCATATCTGACTGCCATGATTGGTATGCTATCAGCCCTCGAAATGTGTGCCCATGTCAGTATGTGTTTCTGGATTTATAATTGTTCCCAAATAAACAAATAAAGCTGCCTTGATTCAATGCTGCTAGTGGCTTTCTGTGCAGTTGTGCTTCTACGTCAATGGTAGCTTAGTCACTGGAGACTCTTACCTTTTGGCAAGTTAAGCAGTACAGAAGACCATATGGTATTATTTTATAATGTGGGGACACACAACATGCACTGAGGTGAATAGGCCAGAAATGCTGACAGTACTTAAGTAACCCACTGGTGTGTTACAGGTCCCCCGTGCACACAATCCACAAAGGATAAGACCGGCTACAGCCCTTGCCTACAGAAGCTTTGCTCGTTAGCTCAAACTCATGCTTTTAGATCAGGAGACTGCCAGTTCAGTCCTAAGTGTGTCAAGCAAGAGGGTGGCATCACGCTTACAATACACACGTGTGGGTACAGATAAAGGATACACACATCTATTAACAATGTTAGCAGTTATAACAGAAGTATTACATTAGTGCAGGCCTCAACAAATCCTAGGCACCAGGTCGCCATGATGTCTAGGACTTTGCCTCTGATGCCGAAAAGCACCGGGGGCAAAGGCTCCTCAATGCGCAGAGCGCGCTGGGTTCCCCCTCCCCTGCCACCAAAAAAAGCTGCTACTGGTGGCTCTTTTGGCAGCACAGGGGGAAGAAGGAGAGACAGCAGCGCTCTTCCTCTACAGCACCGCCGTCTCTCCCTCTTCCCCGCATGCCCCAGCACCGCCAAAGAAAAGCCTCTTCCGGTGGCTCATTCAGCAGCACTCGGCAGCGCAGCCGCTGGGGAAAGACAAGTTCCAAAGAGGTGTTAGTCTATTGCAGAAAAACAACAGAGTCCTGCAGCACTTTTAAAGAGAAAGGGAGGGAGAAAGTCCCTCTTCGTCAGATGCTTTGAAGCAGCGCTTTTCCCCTGCAGCGCTGCCGTCTCTCCCCTGCGCCCCCTCCCCAAGCATCACCAAAAGAGCTGTCGACAGTTGCTTTTTTTCGGTGGCATGCTAAAGAACCCCTCTCCCCCGCCGCTGGAAAAAAGCTGCTGCCGAAGTCTCTTTTGGCGGCACTGTGGGTGCGGGAGGTGGCGTGGCTTCTGGGGAGAGACGGTGGTGCTGTCTCTCCCCTGCGGGCCCCTCCCCCTAGCGCCACCGAAAGTGGCTTCTTTTTGGCAGCGGGGGAAGGGCTTGCCACCAAAAGGAGTCGCAGCAGCTTTATGGCAGCGGAAGGGGGGGAGTGTGGCTCTGCTGTATAACTAGCGGCGCCAAGTTTGGGGGCTGGCCCCTAGGTGTCTGGCATTTTTGTCGAGGCCTGCATTAGTGCCTTGGTTTAAACCAAGATCAGGGCTTCAGTGTGCCAATGGCCGAAGTTACACATAGTGAGAGACAGCATAAGAACAGCCCTACTGGCTCAGACCAGTGATCCATCTAGTCCAGTATTCTGTCTTCCAACAGTGGCTAATGCCAGGTGCATCAAAGGGAATGAAAAGAACAGGCAAGCATCAAGTGATCCATCCTATCCTGTTGCAATAATTCGGCCAACAAATTTACCCTAAATATGAATACAATTGTAAAAAGTATGTAAGAATTTATAAGGTGATACAATAACCTGTAATAACAAATGTTGATGGAAAATAATCAAGTTGCTTTCAATAATGAATGCTATATATAGGTGCAAAGGTACCAGAGAGAGAAAGAGAGACTAAATTAGACCAAACAAACAAACAAACAAAGAAAAAACAAAAAAACAAAACCCCATGCTGGTTTGATTCAAAGACTATGCTGAAATTATGCTTGGTAGAAAACAGATGTGGAATCAGAAATTAATGAACCAAAACTGATGTTTCAGATATTAGACCTAATTAGTGGACAAAATAATGAGTACATGAGCTATTCTACCCATGACTTTCTTTGTAGGTCCTTAAAGAAATAGACTTGTGGGGTGGGGATGGAAATACAGAAAAACAGAAGGAGGTTACTGTAGAAAGTTTCATCATCATGGCTGCCATCCCAACTGTTTCCTTGGACCCAAGGCCTTTGTGAAACTGATCATGAAAGATGTCCTGACCAGACCAGGCCAAGCCAGAGAAAGGGATCTAGATGTCATCACCAACTTGCCAGCTCCAGCTGAACCCGAATATCACCTGGATAAAATGGGATCCGATTTTAACAACAGGAGCAACAAGAGCAGCTCCATCCTGTCTCAACTAACTTCTTTTTTCCCTCAAAAGGACAGTTATCAACATTGTTGCCACCATCTAAGAGACTGTCAAACTAGGGAACTCCAGACGGGTGGCTGTATTAGTATAGTTCACAAAACAAACATGGCGTCTTGTGGCACCTCTAAAGACTAACAAATTTATCACATGAGCTTTCGAGGGTGAAATCCCACTTTGTCAGATGCTCAAAAATGGAAAACTCACACTATGGAAGGGAAAAATAAATGCAATGAAATGTAAGTCACAAGATTAGGTCAAACTATTTCAGCAAATCAAACAAGTTGTTTTGATTCAAACAGTAGAACAACAGATAAGAAGATGGGAAGGTTAAAAGAGGGGAAAATCATTTTTTTGTAATGAGAGTCAGCCCAAATCTCTATTCAGAACTAATTTAATGGTGTCAAATTTGCATATGAATTCTAACTCTGCAGTTTCCCTTTGAAGTCTTGATTTGAAGTGTTTCCTTCTAAAACTCTCCTCTGCTAAAGAGTAAGGGGGAAAAGGGATGTTGTTAGAATAAAAGCCTTAATACATTACATTTCAAATGCTTTAACTATTTTTCCTTCTTTTCCACATTTTTAATAAAGGGTCAAAAGGATTTAAAATGGTTTGCTTGCCATGGTTACTGGGTTATGTTAACACCATTTATTTCATCTAAAAATAACAACATTTTCTGCTCATAAGAGTTTACAGACGGAAACAATAAAGGCAGGAGGAAGAAAGTATTATCCCTATTTTACAGACAGGGAACAGAGGCACAGAAATTAAAGGTCACACCCTCCACTGGTGTAAATCAGCACAGTTCTATTGATTAAAAGGAACTCTTCCAAAAAAGCCATTTGCATAGATCACTCCAAATGTCTGTGGCAGAGCCAGGAAACTGACCCCAAATGTCCTGGGACCCAGTTCTGTGCCATTGCTCTCCTGCTCTATGTTCGTTTTTCTTTCTTCTTTTTGTGTTTCTGTAAGTTTATCTTTCTGAAAGTTGAATTTGAAAAGAATATAAATGCTTGCATGGCTTATTAAATGAGAAGAAGAGCTAGGACAAGTCCATAAGAGCCTTGGGTGATTTCTAATTATAACACTCAACTTGGAATCTGCAAGGACATAAATAATAGCTCTGTTAATAGCTTTGCACTTATTAGTATAAAACTGCAGGAGTCAGAAGCCTATATCAGCAGGAGTTTTCTAGACAAGAAGAAAAATATTCTATCCTTGAGATGACTGAAGGAATTCTAAATCCTATGGACTTGGAGGTGAAGTAATTGAATTAAACAGAAATTGAAGCCTTTTTGCTCTGTTGGCTAAAATATCAGGGATCCAGCAAAAACTCAGTTGTCTTCTCCTCTGTGAAAGCCAAAGAGCATGGGAAGTGGAAAGGTCTCTATGGAGACTGAAGTGTGGAAAGATAAATAAGAGACTTACAATGGGCAGTTAAATTGGAAGAGAAAAATATGAATGTTTCCTTTGATTGATAGTTTGTGACTATAAATAGAGGGGAAAAAAGCTTCTGCATGGAAAAAACATACTATATAATGAATCTTCATTTTATCTGAGGCTTAGTCCATCGGCTAAAATGTGGCATCTGATTAAAGGAAGTGATTTTGAATTTTTTACCCAACTATATCATAGTTTTTTAGGATAAGAAGGAAGAGGCAGAGCAGCAGGAGAGTTCTTACAATCTGTTCTCTCTGGCAAGGACACCCGGCTGAAAGCATGAGGGGTTTTCCATATACATCTGCTTTATTTTTAAACTCTCCCCAAGTCTTTGCTTGGTCAGCTCTTTTTTCAGAAGAAGGAAGCGGAGGAGGAGTAAAGGAGGTGGAAGGAAGGAGGTCAAGGAGGATGGAAATTGGTGATCATCCCAAACCTTAAATTAAGAATTCCATTTTGAAATACAATCCTATCATAGTGACACATAAGCATGGGGGTGGGGGGAGATTTATGACTTCAGCCAAACTGAAATTCTACCAAGAAAGAGTGCAAGTCCATCTGTATTTGAATGTTAACAAGAGATCTGAAACGGGCTTTGTCATATTTCTCTCCTTTTCATGTATTAAAAAAAATGCAGGGGAGGTTTTTAAAAAAAGGCCACTGAAGTCCCCTCATCTGACGTAGCCCTGACCCTCTATATTCCATTTATAGTCTGAGCTAGAATGACATCCCCCTTGACTAGCAAACTGTCCAATCCAGCTGCATGTGTCAAGATTGTATTAGGCACTAAGTGAAATATATATATGACCTTTTAGTGTTTTACACACTGGGTCCTCCTCCAAGGCTCTGGGCTGTAGATCATCTTGGCCACTGCTCCTTACCCAGGAATCACTTTTAAGAGTTTTTGGGGGGTTCTTCACTTTTTAAACAAACAAACAAAATGGCACCAAAGAAGGACGTTAAGAAAGCTGCACCAGCAACAGCGCCAGCACCGGCACCAGCTCCCGCCCCAGCGCCTGCCCCAGAACCACCTAAACCCAAAGAACAAGCAATTGATCTCAAGAGTATCAAGGTAAATGGTTGAAATTGTGTGGTCACTGAAAGAGCTCCCAGAACACATACAGGCTGGAAAATTTAGCAGATCACTATTGAAACCTGCAGTAAACATTTTCATTTGTTTCTGGGATTGGGACAGTAGTGAAATGAATGAGTAACCTGAATGGATTTCCTGATTTATCTCAGCTTTTTATTTAGTTTACGGGAAATATCTAAGGCATGACACACATTTTAATGCAAAAGCAAAGCCTGGCAAGTTAAAAATACATTTCAAACTACTAGCTAGTTGTATTTTTTATCTTATCAGTACCAGCCTGGCCTGAGTCACTGCCTGTTCAATGGAGTTGGATGTAAGAAATTTTTAAAGGGAAAAGATTTTCTATTATGTATACATATATGCACACACAAAAGTAAATGCCTGAAAACTGAATTAGTGAAATGAGAAACTCGACTCCTTCCTTTCCACTACTTCAAAGTGACTTATTACTTTGCAACTTTCATTCTGAACGCCTTTCCAAATTTTTGGAAGCTGCTGTTAACCCTTTAGTCCTGAGCGCATTTATTTGACAGCTGCTTTGCTTATTCTCCATAAAACACAATTTTGGCAATTCCATCAATTTCTTTTAGCTTTGCTACTATGAAAATTGATACTATAGGAAATGTGATCATGAGGTGGAAAACCTTTAAGGGAAACGTTTCAGTGACTATATTTCTCATCTTCATGTTTTTGTTCATAATTTACTAGTTGCTACAAAGTGAAACTAACAAACAGAAAAATCCTTTCTGAGTTTTTTCTTAGATTGCAGAGTAATCTGAATTCACATTTTCTTTGTTTTTTGCATGCTAATATTAAGCTAAGTTGATTGCTGCTTTTTGACTTGACACTGAAGAGGACTGTCTTCAGTGAGGAATTCTGTATTTGGGAAAGGGAGATGGAGACGACGAAGGAGGCAGATCAACCTGTGTCTCTAGGCAATATTATAAATAGTCACCTCCCACCTGCCTGAGAAGCTTCTTGGTCAGATTACCAATTTGGGAAACTCTACATAAGAAGTCCTGCCTAATATGGACAACTGCAGGGTAGAGGATAAAGAAACAATTCTGATAGTTCCTTATCCTTACTTCAGTCACAGACCTCTCACAATGAATTCTGTTTAGGTTAACTCAACACATATAGCATGGTGTCTCCTGACAGTTGGCTTTCAGATATTTTCTGATCTATGATCTATTTGTTTATTGAAATCTTTTACATTTTCTTTAATTTTCACAGCCTAACCTTATATGGTAAGTCAATATTTCATGTAAACAACAAAAAATGTCCATAGTGTATTAAAAAAATTACCTACCTATATTCCTCATAATATTGATTCTGAGCTGATCAAAGAAACAGAAATTGAAAGCCATTTTGAAATACTCAGAATGGTGATATTAGAGGCTGAAAACACAGCCCCATGATCTTTGGCAATATTTTCTAAAACTAGATTAAACCTCTTTGCTTTACCAGCACCCAGTTATAAGGAGGAATTGGGCTAGTCTCTCTACTAAACTATTTAAGTTGGTGGGATGGCTGGATGTGTCCAGTTCATTAAGAGAAAATAGAATTTTCAACCTTCGTGATCCTAGTTAAACTATCTTTGCATAAAGAGACAACTCTATATTACCATCTAAAAAATTAAAGCTGCTCTTTCAGACCCTACAGCAGTTCAGCATGACCTCATTCTTTGCTCATGCAGCTCCATATTACACTGGAGATAAACAGCTATTGGTAACAAAGCAATGGCTCTGCAGGTGGACTGATTAGTACTGGTAACAGAATAAAGCCCATTTGTACCCAGAGTTATGATGTTTTAGAATAAAACAATTCTATCTTTAATCTTTAAGGGGAAAAAAACTTGTCTACATAAAAAGAGACCCTCTTCCTATTTTTTTAAAATAAAAAGACAGTGTGTATAAAGTAGGTATGTACTATTATTCCCATTTACAAATGGGGAAACTGAGTCAAAGATGTTAGGTGACTTTCAAAAAGCCAAACAATGAGCACATGACAGAAACAGGAATGTAGCTAATGCACCTCTATGGCCCAGCCTGTGCTCTGCCCAACAGCCTCCACTCCTACAAATGTCTTTTTTTTTTCTTCCCCTCTAGCTAAATACTTATGACTCATTTCCCCATAATTGAGGCACAGAGAGCTTGACTTAGATACAAGGGCTATGTCTACAATGGCAAGTTAGTTCGAATTAAGGAGGCTTAATTCGAACTAACTAAAGCCATGGCTACACTAATAAGTTCAAATAGGGTATTCGAACTAAGGGGCTAATTTGAACTAACTAGTTCAAATTAACCAATGTGGCCATGTTAATTTGAACTAATTTCTTAGTTCAAATTAACCGGCCATTGAAATGAATGGGGATCACTAATTCAAACTAAGCAAGTGCTTGCTTAGTTCAAACTAACATTCCAGTGTGGCCATGCTAGTTCGAATTAAGTTAATTCGAACTAACTAAAATTAGTTTGAACTAACTAATTTTAGCAAGTGTAGACATAGGCAAGAAGTCTGTAGGAGACAGGAATTAAACACAGGTCTTTTGAGTCAGTTTAGTACCTTAATCACAAGAACTTACGGCCTCCTCCTAGTTCAATGGGGGAAATGCCAGAAGTCGTGGCACCACTGCCATTCAAGCTGTTGAGCCAAAAGAAAACTTCTATAATTAAGAATTTCCACCCAGACTCTTAACAGGAGCTTATGAAAAACCTGAGCTTCCTATTTTATTGTGAAACTAAGCCCCAAGTCAGGAGAGATGTATAAGAAGCAGAAGTCAGCAGATGATTATTAGTTTAAAAATGTATCAGATACAAACAATATTATTTTAAAATGACTCAGGACAAGATTTTCAATATCTGACTACTGATTTTTGGGCCCCTTATCTGAGACATTATAAAGTGGCCTGGCTTTCAGGAAGTGCTGAGCACTCACCCTCTAAAAAGTAGAGCTCTTTAAGATGTTCCAGACTGGGCACCTAAAAATGAGGGCACACAAAAATCCACTTAGAAAATCTTGGCACACATTTCACTCCATTCCTTAACATCAGCAGTCCTTTCATCTTACATTAACTCAGGTAAAGGCAAACATGCAGCAGCTCATTTGAGCTGTCAGGAGCTGATGCCAAGTTTACTGCTTTCTAGTTCCACCTATTGACTAAAAAATAGATTAGTATTGATGCTGATCTGCAATGGGAATAAACATTCTACCTATCCTTAAACCCTGCCCCATCCTTGACTTATAGTAGGTTAGTGTGTGATGTCCAAGGGGAGGCAGACTGGGGAAAAATGGGACATGTAAGTGGTGGGGTTAGGAAGATGAGGACATATTTTCTTCCAGGACATATGTCTGAGGAATTATTTGTCCCCATACAGAGAAAAAAAAATATTCAGAAGCGCAGTTTCTCAAAATGTTTCAATAATGGATTTTGATTATAGATTGTTGTTTATTCAGACCACATGTACGGTTTTAATATCAGGTCTGTAGGTCAATGAAGCAAACGTAATATGGATGCATATGAGAGTTACAATAGTGTGCACAAAAGGAACCAGTAGCAATTAAAGAAGAGAGTGTCAAGTCTTGTCAATTCCCTAATAATACCAGTAACTTTGCGGTCACATCATGGATGTGATGACAGATATTCAGTGATTGCTAAATACTTTTGTGGATCTGGGTGAGCAGAGTTACTTTAGCTCACTTACACTCTCATAAAACAGAGAAGGTATGCCTTAAAACAAATACAACCAACCAGACATTTGTATCACTTAACAGGTTGCTTAAATAGAGAGAGCAGGCTTTCTGCTGCATCAAATGCTTTCTTTCCTAGCCGTTCCAAGGAAAACAAAGTTTGAATTATGGTGTGCAGCATAACACTGTGCTTTACCAATGTGTACACTCATTGGCCCTGTATTACAGCCATTGCAGTACTGGTATTTAACAAGTGACTTGCAAGGCATTCTGAGCTATCTGAAAAATAACATGCTTTAAAAGAAAAGGAAAACTTTACATATTGTAGCTAGTCCTCAAAAAAGTGCAGAACTGCCAAGATGCTGTTTGATGTACCCACTATGCCAAACTCTGCAACCCTCTGTGATTTGGGTCAGATTTTGAAGTTTTTTGCTGGTAGGAGAAGTTCTGTTCATGCAGCCTCACATTCACCTGCCTTAGTGTTCTGACTTAATGACTCTCCCAGCATGCCTTAGAAATCAGTGAACCAGATGCTGAGCTGGTGCAAACCAACATAACTTCCAACGTTAATATTTTTGTATCCAGAATTCCAGATACAGGAGACAGTGGTTTTGAAATTCCATTTGTTTGCACCCTATGTAATCATTTACACTTGTGCAAAGTGAGTGTAAAACGCTACCACCTCTGGCAGTATTATACATGCACTGCATACATAAAGTTCAAGAAAACGTGGAACTAGTCCCAGGATCTCTCCAATGTCTGAATGGAGACTCAGGGTCACTGGTACAATAGCTCTTTAAATGACATCTGTTTTGGAAACATGGGCTCACAAACATGTCATTATCAGGATTGAAACCCCAGCCTGGCGAGCATTATTATACTGCGCATCTACAAATTTAAAAAAGTCATCCTTGGAAACTGGTTACTGCATGTGGCATGAGAAAACGTGTTGCATGGTTGTGAACTGTGATTTCTTCTTTTACAGATGCCTCTTAAAATGGCATAAAGTGCTTCTCAAATTTTCCCTTTATCTCTTGTTGCATTCACTACTCAAGCAGGTCATCTCTGAATGGACATTGCCAGGGACATAAAAAGAGAGGTAAACTGCTAAATGCATTGACAGAAAGTGTCTAGGATGGAGAACTTCAATACAACTAACAACTATATGGTTAATGTGGCCACAAATGCCAGTAGAATGAGAGAGAATACATTGCAGATATATTGCCTTTGGTACTGAAGATTATGAAACCTGGATGTTAATAATAGCTCAGTTCAGTTCACAAAGGATTTATTTTGAAACTAGTAGATTCTGAACTCTTTGCCCAGATACTTGGCTATGGCCTGATCCAATGTCCAATGAAGTCTATGAAAAAAAACAACCTACCACTGATTCAGTTATATGTTGGATCAGGCCACCAGTGCCTTAGAGCTACTCGCTGGAGAGAGCCACTTTTGCATTCCCCAGTTCTATGCTGTTTCCACACTAGGCCATCTACAACATAAGTCTAACCAAGGAGATGCTACAGCTAACAGGGGCCACTGTGGGGCAAGGAAGACCCAGCCATGCCCTTTCCCAGACCCACACACCAGGTTATGTATAACTGCTTTACACTCACTGAGGATTCTCTATGCCAGCTCTAAGTCTGGTTTTTACTAGTGGCACAAAGCGGCCCTAATGCAGAGGATAACCCAGACTTCAGAATTAAATAGATTCTGAAATCCTGTCATGTGAAAAACAAAATTCACTGCTGGTGGGTGACATATTGGTGACTACCTGTTTGTCAAAACCAAAATTTATCTGACAATACAATTTTGAGGAGGAGAGTTCAACTCAGATTTTCATACATTTTCTCTGTGCAAGGAGCCTCTCACTGGAGAAATCTGGCTTTGCTTGTAGCAAATCTCTCCTTTCCATATTTGCTAATTGAAAACCTGCTTGAAAAATAGTTTGTGCAAGGTTCCCTTTTTCATTAATTTGCATACTTCATTGGCATTTTAAAAAAGAGAATAGTACCAACTGTGAACTTCTGAAGAAAATTATCACGAAGTTTTGCCAGGAATAATGAAAATTAAGGCAAATTACAAAAAGGGCTAAATTGTTTAAAATCCAAAATAGCCTGTCTTGCCGATAATAGCAATTAAAGAAAAAAAAAAAATCAGTAGTTCGAACAGCTCCACTCTCTGGGAATATTATTGTAATACTCCTTGTCAGAGATATATAGAAGCTAAAAATATGAGTTGGGTTCACATGAGCTAGTTGAAAAAAGGTTACTTATTTAGCCAGTGCGTAGTAAAGAAACAAGTAATCTGCAAGGCGATATGAAATATGCACAGCTAGAAATTTTCCCTTAACTTCCCTGATGTTATATTTAGATCATACACTAGCTACCAAATAGTAACTTTCAAGTCGCCAGTTTACTATACAGTGCAGCTGGATGGGGAACTTTTTGCTTCCACATAAAAATAGTCAAGATTTTGAAAGATTTCCCCACTTCAAATGGGGATAAAACCCCAAAATTTCAAAAGTTTTCACAAACTGAAAACCTGAGGGGAGGGAAAGAGTTTTGTTTCAAATTCGACTATTTTTTAAAATATATTATAATTGATTAGCTTACATTTTAAATTGAAAAGCCATTTTGAATGGGAAAGTTGGAATTTTGCATTTTAAAAATGTCAAAAACATTTCAGCTATTTTTTCAAAATTTTTACAAGTCAAGAAATATGACAAAAGTAAACCATTCCTATGATAAGTTTTGGTTTCAACAAATCAGCCTTTTCTGACACTCACATTTTTATCAACAAATTCCCGAGCAGCTCCCCTTCACAGTATTTTAACGTCAAGAAACAACAGCTCAAGTAACATTAATATACTAGCATGACCACTGGGAGGCACATTAAAACAACTAATCCATTTGAGACTATCACTAGATGTTAACAGCATTAAATTTCCTACTCACATCCTCCAGATATTCATGCAAAGCGAAACGCAATTAGAAAAGGGACATTTTTACAAATTAGCCCAAACAAATGCTACTTCCTTCTGTAAAGCGAATAGAAACTATACAAAATGATAGTATCAATACTGCAGCTGCACCACATTTCACCTGCAGGCATTTTAGGACTGCAGATGAATTAATCAGCTAGTTTCATCCAAATGTTGCTCCATAACTGCCAAATATTGCAATATGCGGTGTTGTTGCTGCCGTTTCAGGATATGCTCAGGTTTCTCTTCAGATCATATAAATATTTCTGACTTTGCACGGAAGACTTGAAAAAAAAAAAACCCCAAATTCGTCTGTACTTAAGTCTATTAGATTTAAAGATGCATCTGACCTTTTATATTTATAGAGGCAATTCTGATGATACATTCATTTTTATTGTATCACCAGGGACTTACTATGAACTAGAATCTTTGTTCCTTGGGCATTAATCTGCTCCTGATGGATGGACTAAATCCATCAGACCTAATTCACCACTCCCTTAAACTGGTGTAAATGAGAAATAACTCCACTAAAGTTAACAGTTATACCAATATGAGATGCGTGTAAGCACAAAGGAGAGGATCCCTGCTCTTTAGTGAGGCAACTTTGACTGCACTGAGGCGTGTAATCCTGTGGATCGAACAATTGTGTGCAGTAGAGAGATAGCAGTTACAGTTACACTAGATAGTGTCAAAACTTTATTGGTGATCAGTTATCATGCTGCATGGCATTAGCAGATTGCCAGCTGAGGCCCAGAGAATTTCCCCTCCTGTATATGATGTTGAACAATTAATGTATTCTGAGGGCTTTAAAACTTCTTTTGAGACATTCAGTATATAGTAAGCCATTGCCAGACACACAAAGCATTTTGAACTATAATGATGGACCGCCTATCAAGTCCTGTTCCAGTAATTTTAAAATCTCAGAGTTTTATGGGTTGGCTTCTCCACATCTGAAACCAACCTTCACACTCTTGGAATCCTTGAAGTCATGTAGGTGGAAAGCCAGTGTCACTGTGCGAAAAAGGTGGCCCCAGGATTTTATTGTTCTTTGTCTCGTTTTAGGCCTACACAAAAAAATGAGATTGACTTAACTACATTACTGAGAAGTGTGAAATCCATACCCTGGAGCAGCATTGTTAAACTGTCCTTAGTCCCCACATAGACAGCACTAAGAAAATGGAAGAATTTCCCCATCTATTTATCTATTGCCTCTCCAGATGTTGGATTACCTATGCTATTGAGCAAACCCTTCCCATCAGAGTAGATATTGTCTACACTAAAGCATGACAGCTGCAGCATTTCATATGTGACCAGCCCTTCGTTTCTAGTAACCTCAATCAGGGCTCCTTTGTATTAGGCTCTGTGTATCAATATAATAAAGAGATGGATTCTGCTCCCAAAAGTGGGGAGTATGCCAGGAAGAGTAAATGAAATCTCCACTGACAAAGCCTCATCCTCTATTGCATTTCACCTTGTGCAGGCATTTTAGCCCTGTGCAAAATAAATGTAAAGCAAGTGCTACCAGCTCAAAAGTGGCAGCGTTTCATCCCCACTTTACACTAGTGCAGGGGTCTGCAACCTGTGGCTCTGGAGCCGCATGCGGCTCTTTGGCTGCCCCCTTGTGGCTCTGGGCTCCCCCAACCACCAGGGTACCCTGCAGGAGGCCCATGCCTGGCTCTGGGCTTCCCCCAGCCACCAGGGACCCCACGGGCAGCCCATGCCGAGTTCCAAGCTCCCAACCCCCCGCATAAGGGGACCCTGCAGCAGAAATCCTGGCTCACCTCCCTGCACCTCCCACCAGGAGGCTACACCCATTGTGGCTCTCAAAAAGACTTTGTTATTGAAGGAATTTTCAAAAATGGCTCTTCTTATCTTTTGGGTTGCAGACCCCTGCACTAGTGCATATGGCTTTGCACAGCTGAAGGCTATAGGGCACTGGATTGCCTGCTCCCATGTCAATAGCTATTTTTTATTGATAGGCAGTCAGAAAAAGGCAAACCTGAAAATACGCTATTTAACAGCCACTGTGCCTATATTGAATATCACAGAAATTAGGGATGAAAATGGCCTGTTGAATTAGTGTAGGTCACCTAGCCACCCCCCTGACCAGTTCAGGTTTGTCTCTACAGCATTTTGTCCAGTCTGGTCTTAAAATAATTTAAGTGACTGGGCTCCCACTGGGTCTTTAGAAGGGTATTTCACAGTCGGACAGACCTCTCAGTGAGCACTTAACTTTGTCTTTTTTCATGTACTGCAACCCGCACCTCTTGGAACACTGCACCAGTGGTTCTCGACCTTTTCTATGCTACAGCCCCTCTGTATATTGAGAGCACTCCCACTTTCTCAATGTGGAGTCTAGTCAGGACCCCGCATTAGACAGAGTGGTCACAAACCTGAGGTTGAGAACCCCTCACATCAACAGTGTCCTTTGCTTTCTTGGTGTTAAAATCCTGCAGCTCCATCAAGATCAGTTATCTGCTCTGAGTAAAGCAACTGTAATTCAGTTATTTTGGTCTCTCCATACATTGTAATCCCTCCAGCCCTAGATTACTTTTGTTCTTATTTTACGTATTTCCCCACAATTTGAGTATCTTCCCACCAGGCCCTTTAGTCATCACATAATCTGACAATACCAAAAGAGTTATTCACAAAACATCAAATCTCTCAAAAGCCATAGAACATTTTACAAACATCACTATAGAACTAGAAATAAGACCACAAAGCATGTTATGTGAATAGAAGTAAATTAAAAATCAATATTTAATTTTTTTAATATGGTCTTGAAATATTTTTATACTAAATGTCATGTTCCTTTGCTCTTCCTTACCACTGAGTAGTACTTTACTCTTGGAGCAGTCAAATTAAAGTCATGGGGGACGATCCCAGCCTAAGGCAATACTCAGTATAAGTGAAAATACCAGAATCTGTCTCTAACTCAAAAATATCGCTTAGTGCATTTTAATCGAGAATCTGTAACAATATGGGGGATGTTTCTGACATACCAATATCTCTTGAGCTGAGCCAAAGCCTACTGAAGTCAGTGAGTCTTTTCATTGACTTCAAAAGGCTGAGGTCCATGTTTCACATACACTCTGTCAACCCATGCAAATCAGCAGCACCCTTCAGAACCTATCAAAGCCATCCCTAGGCACTTAGGGTATGTCTACACTAGCAATTTAGGTCGATTTAAGGAGGTTTAAGTCAACCTAAATTACTCCCTGTCTACACCAGACTTTCATTAAGTCGACTTAAGAAATTCCTTAAGTCGACTTAATGAAAGCTTAAGCCGACTTAATAAGAACCACCCATTAGGTCAACTTATGCCTTAAGTTGACTCCTTAAATCGATTTAAGGACGGTGTGGACATGGAGTGACCCTTAAGTTGACTTTATTAAGTCAATTTAAGGGTGGTTAGGTTGATTTAACAAAGTGGACTAAGTCGACTTAACAAAGTCAACCTAACTTTTTCTAGTGTAGACATAGCCTTGGATGCCAGTCCAATTGTCAGTTCCATAAGGTGTGGCCCTTATGCCTGTGATTGCAGGATCAATGAGACATATGCATCCATCGCCTCTCCACACAATTCCCAGAGTAGGGAAGTAGAATGGATTAAAAATAAAACATGTATGAAAATATACATCCAAAAATATTTTGGGGATGAAAGTTTTAGCCAGCTACAGATCTTGTCAGATCATGGAATAGAATTGTCATTAATGTTTCCACTGACAAAATACTCCAGGTTTTCCATAGCAAAAATCAGTGGAGCTTTTTCCAGCCAATTCTGCTAAGCAGTGAAGGGCTAAAATTGGAACCTAAATTTATACTCCATAAGAGGCAACAGACTGCATTGGCACGAGCCAAGGAAACCCACTGAATAATATTTTGAGGTTGTAATAATCTTTTAAAAGTTCACTTCCCATACCCAACACCAACAAACAATTAGAACCTACACCCAAGCTTTGATCACAGTTTTCTCATTTCTTGCCCCACATCCTCAGCTGGTGTGAACCAGTGTCGTTCCACCTTAAAGATATGCCATTTTTGAATTAGCTGGCCATCTGACAGCCTCTCACTGTATTCGAAATCTAGACTAAGCTGAGCAAGAGCATCAACCCAGTGTACAAACGGTAACCCACCCTTCCACAGTTAGGATTCACAGAGCTGATAGGCCATGGACAGCTCATGCAAATGAGTTCCCCACAATCCAAACACTGCTGCTGTTATCCTGGATCTGTCCCTGTCCCTTCCTTCCCAACATTAAAGAAATAAATAATATAACATCTGGCTCAATCTTCCCTTGTCACTAATAGCAACTCTACCAATTTCCAAAATCTCTCTCAGGTCCCCACCCTCACCTCTAGGAAAAGCGTGTTAATTCCCCCTTCAGTATGACAAAATCTTCTTGAGCTCCCCTTCTCCACAAGGGAACTATACAATTTGCTTTCTAGGTATCCCCCAGGTTAGATTGAGGCATTCCTGCTCCCAGTCAGTGCTGGAGGCTCATACCCACCCATCGCTGCTGTAGAGATTGATTTTCCCCCTTATCTTTTCTTTCCTCCCACTCCCAAGCATTGTTGTGTGTAGAAAATGAAAACATTGGAGGAACTTTCAGCCTGATGTCATGTTTATCCAGCTTTGAAATAAAACTACCAGACAGGAAATACAATTTGATGGGTTTAGGGTCACACAGCCCCTTAATGTTTTCCTCATGCTTCATGGATACCAATGAGCCAGAGAAAAAGAACCATCTAGTTTGCCCATTCCCGCCACCTTAGTGGGTCAGGCAACGTACTAAATACGTCCATCACATCCTGTCATGTCATTAGGAAGGGATTAGTACAGCCATGTAAGCTCCAAATTCGCTTCACTTTGCTCTAAATAAAGAAGTTCCACACAACCTAGACCACTATAGAAGCAGAGATTAGGAAATCAGAAGGCTTCTTAAAAATGAATTACCCAGTGGCATACAATTTCATTTACTCTTCCTGGCATATCAACTTCATTTACTACCTCGGCAATACAGAGGGTCCAAACGTTCTGATAGTTTTTCTATTAAAATGTTCGTCAAGAATCTGGCCTCCATTAAGGCCAAAGTTTAAAGGGAAGAAAGGGTGGATCAACTCATCATTCAGAATCAACATTTACAGTGTTAAAGTCAAAACTAAACAAAAAACTGTTCTACAGACTAGCAGTCTTTTTCACACCATAATGTCCAGCTGCAGCATTACATTGACATAGGAAGAGGCTGATCCAAAGCCAGTTAAAGTCAAAAGAACTTTTTCTATGGATTTAAAAGGGCAAACTCTGGTGACTGGAAAATCTCAGACAGTTCAAGTACCCACTGCTTCCTGGGGTTGGGAGGTTGGGGGGTGTCAAGAATCTGTATGTGAAAATGGAAAACTAGCCAGATGGGCAAACATAGAGCTCCTCCCTCTCTGTGGCCCTTCAGAAGAGAAACCCCAAGTAGGTCAAGAAGGAATATACCTTCTTTACATTACAGATCTAGAAAGTGCTGACAAGACAAAACCTCACTGAATCTTGTCTCTCCCTGCCCCTTTCTGGCCACCTAAAAATAGCCTCAGTAAAATGTCTGTCAAGAAATGGATCTATCCCTTTGCCCTAAGAAAGCTAAAGAACTCTACAAGGGGAGTGCCTGCTTCATTCTGACACCTGAGCTGGCTGTGATGTCACAGCCTTCACATAAATAATAAGAAGAAAAGCAAGGGAGGAAGGACCACTCTCTCAGGGACTCAAGAAGCCCTCAGCCACCGTCCGTCTGCTACTCTTCTTTTCCAACCATCTCAACCATGGTGGGTCCACAAGAAAGCTAATTTTTAATAGTGAGCCAATCATTTTAATCAGTGTATCTGGCTTCTAGTTTGGGTTAGTCCTAGGGGGAAAGAAGGCCAGAAGAACAGTTTAGTTTGTGATAGGAAGCCAAGCAAGCAGGGACTTCTAAAGATTTTATTTTGGCCTTAGGGGAAAAGTGAAGCTTAATGGGTTATACAAGGCTGTCCAGTTAATCTTGTTTCTTACTCTGGTTAGTGGTAGCGGTGTAGTTCCTATAACTTTAAACTGATTAGAGCCTCTCACAGTATTCTATGCTATTTTTTTTTTGTATATGATGCAATCTGTTGTGGTTGCGAAGGAACTATATAATAACATATTACAGAAGGAACAAAGTGCTGATAAACAACTCATTTAAAAACAAGGAGGTTTTAATTCATAGGTTTATTTGCTATCCTAATGTTGAGCTGCTGGTTAAGCAATGATACTTCAAATGATCTCAATATTGTATGTCGGTCGTAAAATGATAAATGGCCTGGGAGTACATTAACAATTTCTTTGTTTGTTAAGAGATGTTTGATTCATTGCTGACGCAGCAGCCCTAGTTTTGACCTCGATATACATTTCAACAGAATCTTTAAATAGTCTTGAGATGCATTTTTTACTAGGCGGACACTCGCTAATATGACTTTTCATGGCCTAGTTGCATTCGTTAGGACCAAGATGCTAGAATTCGGCTGCCTTTTCTACTTGCGTTGTTTTCTTTCTTCTGTCAATGCATTTTCAACAGTACTAGCTCTCTTTTTCTCTCTCTTTTTTTCTCCTCCCAATTGCAGTCCTTCAGTGCTGACCAGGTTGCTGGTAAGTGGAACAGGACTTTAACTTTCATAGTACTGGGGTAATACAGTGACTACCAAATACTAGATGTTCCCTAGTGTAACCACACCTTCTTCATTGCTAATCTGTTGGTTTCCAGATGAGAATCGGACAAACAAGCTCATTTTTTGCCCCTTTGAAAGATGACTCATGGAGGTAGTTGGATGCTTTAAAATCCAACAGTTCCCTCCCTACCCCCTTTTTTTTAAAGCTATTTTTTGTGATTGATTTCTTTCCAACAGATCGAGTTCTCCCAGGAGCAGCAAGATGGTAAGTCACAAGACAGCCAATAATATACCTGTACATGCATTCCAATAAACGATGTGGCTAGAAAGTTTAACTTTAAGGACGAGATGATGTAAATAGATTCACTCTCTACACAAGAGTCGTGCTGACATACCACTAAGGATCTAACCCTAGATTTCCAGGTCACTTCTTCTTCTTTCATATGTTTGGTATACAGCAGCTACTACAGTTTCACTCAAAGTTGATTGAGCCAGATCTGTTTTGATTCAGGTCACTTATTTGAATATTTACACTCTGCCTAATCTGTCAGGAACATAGGCCCAAGAGGACATCTAATATTGCCACCTGTACCTGGTACATCTTCAAACGGTGTCACTGATGTGTCACATGGATGCTAAGAAGCAGTTTTTAATCATTAGGAACTAGGTCAACACAGTAGAGGGGAAAGGCAAAGCTGAAAAATTAGCTTAGCTACCGTTAAACTGGATTGTTACTTACATTAATAGAAGGTTAAAAAGCTCTATGAAACACCTGCTTGTCACTCTTGGATGCGAGATGATATGGGAAAGAAGAAAGCAATATTACTGTAAATACACTTATGAAGCATGGAAGTAGTTAGCAAAGTACTCAAGTACACTGATGTGCATAATAATAATCTAGATGTATTGCTATCCCATGCTTGTTGCTTTATTTCCTGCTGCTATATCAATAGCTAGCATGCTACAGGATTATTCAGTTAAATCTGAAGTCTTCCTAAACAGCTCTGTCTTAAATCCTGAACTTTTAGAAATTCCCCTTCAAAGAGCCTAAAATCTGCTTGAGGAGTGTTCTTAAATATCCTAATGGACATACTTTGGTTATGTTAAATAATATGATGTAGGTTAAAACCAGCAAAAGCCCAGTACAAAATGAAGTTGATCCTTGCTGTGAATAGCTCCTGTTTTGAGGAGAGATACAAAAGACCAATTAGAAACCAAAAGTGACAGAAAAGGAAAAATCCACTGAGCTTTCAGCTGAAGACAGACCTAAATCGTGAAATCTCAGTCTGAACTTCCTGGGCTGGACTCTGCCTTTAGTTAAACCAGAGTTCAATAAGTGTTACTTACTATCAAAATCACACCAGTTTGAGATCAGAATCAGGCCCCTTGGTTCCAAACCCTCCTAATCATTAAGGGGGATGATTTGGACTCATGCCTAATTATAACTAGGGAACTTTCACAAAGGGGTTGGGTATGGTTATGGAAAAATTGCAGCAGCTAGAATGCTTGTGTGTAACAAAGCAGCAGCTTTTCAGCCTCCATTCTGCTATTTCAAAGTAGCCAGCTGGTGCAAAGTTGTAATGACTGATCCAAGTAATGGAGCAATTAAAGGCCACTTAGGAGAAAGAACTTACTTAGAATACATTAACCCCACCCGTTAGAACTATTCAAATGTGTTATAATATCAGCAGCTGAGCATAACATTGTTCAGGGCCAGATTTTGGATGGGCTGACACCATTATAAATCAGGACTAGCTCCACAGAATTCAATGGAGAAGAAAATGTCAGTGAGAGATTGAAATCGGGCCCTTTTCACTGAGCTGGGAAGCTGAATCAAAGAATATTAAACCCATTTTGGATTTTTTTAAAAAATAAAGAGGAAAAATATGGTCTTTGAATACTGTGTTCTTGCTAGTGGCAAAAAAAAAAGTCACATTTTAAACTGAACTCTGGATAAATATCTTTAACACACAAAATGAAGAGCCATATCAGCTGGTGCACATCAGTCAAATTACATTGACTTCCGTCTCTTGGAAACAGCCAACACAACATCCGTAGATTGCAAGATACTGTTTTGACCCCCAAATGATCAGATGTTATAGCCTGCAGTAAAAGGGGGTTAGGGGGAGAGGGCTAGGAGCAACGTATTGTAGGTCTCAACATATCAGACAGTAAAGGGATTTATTTTGGATGTATTATATTGCAGTCTAGCAGAACCACATGCCTCATCAGCAGTTTAACTGAGTGGCAGTAACTCCTCTAGACAGACTGTATATGGAGGGCTGGAGCTAGCACCAAAATACATCCATTTCACGTGTCCCTGAGAAAGATGAATGAAGACATAATCTGGCACTTGGCTTATTGACCTAAGTCTGTCCCAAGGCAGATAGAACAGCCACATAGATACAGTACAAATCAATGCTTTCCTCTGAAATGCATTCTCAAAATGAGTAAGAAGCTATAGTGAAATGCACAAATCAGTCCTAAAACACAAGATGGTCAAACTTTTGGCTATTAAATTACAGATCTACTGCATACCATTCTTGACAAAACTAAGTCAAAAGAGATGGATCTTTAGCTAAGTTCTTTATCATATCACAAAACTATTAAAGTACAAAATAAAGATTATTAAAGTGGGGCATAGCAGTTGAATCTGAAGACTGAGAATGGGAGAAGAGTCAGCATTCCAAGGTCTCAGCTGGCAATTGGAAAACAAAAGGACATATGTTGTCTTGGGGCTGATTTGATTAAATCAAAATGCCCTGGCATTGCAAACTATCCACACATTGCCAAAGAAAGAAAGAAACAGTCCTCTCGAGTACCTGTTATGTATCAGAATGACCCACCCAACATGGGTGTGATAGTATAAAATATGACAGATGTGGGTGGATATTTCATAGCAATACAACATTGTGAGAGAAGGCAAGGGGTAAATTTCAAATGTGTCAAATTTCATGTTAACAGCCATACTACAGAGATACGGCTATACAGCTGAACCTCAGCCTGAGACTTCAAATCAGGCAGATCTCTTGTACTGCAAGAAGCTTTTGCAAAAGATTTTCATCCCCTTGGTTAAATAAAATCAAATAGATTATTCAAGAACTTCTACTTATGGACTGGGTAAAGAACCTTGTTCATGAATGGAAACATTTATCGCAAGCTTATCTATCGTCCATAGCACTTAAAGTAACCACATGGGGGAACCACAAAACTACTCTTGGCTATTAGAGTCAAGAAAGAGATGAAAGGTGGATAGAAGGAGATCAAAAATAGTTATACTAAATTGACATTGGATGTGAAGTTTTGCTTAAGACCGTGGACCAAAGTCTCTTCCGGACTAACTCCACTGACTTCAGTGGCATTACATTTTCAGAGAATCTGGCCCCACTCTTTGTCAATACTGGCTGCTTAATACTGAGCTTCCCATCTCATCTAACCTCTCATTTCCTCCTTGCAGACTTCAAGGATGCTTTCCTCCTCTTCGACAGGACAGGTGAAGGCAAGATTGTCTTAGGCCAGGTTGGTGACATCATCCGTGCTCTGGGACAGAACCCTACAAATGCTGAGATCAAGAAGATCCTGGGCAACCCCAGCAATGAAGGTAACTATCCTATACACTCTAGGCTCCTGATGTGAACATGCCTTCTCTCTACCCTCCCAGTTAGGGAATGGCAATGATCACGATGGCTGAGGGTGGCAGCTGTCATTATACTAGTTGAGTAAGAAAACATCTCCACCAGAACCACTTGAATTTTTCCTAGATATATTTGAAATGGAAGGTGGGGAGTAGATTTACAGAGAAGGCTGGGGCGAACATTCAGAGTTAGGCTTTGAGGAGAATCCATGTCTGATCATTTGGATATCAGGGTACAGCAAGTGTAACCCACTGCATGTATTACAGGTTATGTGTGTCCAGGTCCCCCTATTTATTCAATCACAGAGTACAGGAGTCTGTTATAGCCTCAGCTACAGAACTTTAATTCAAGCTGTAACAACTCATGCTTTTAGCTCAGGTGGTTCCCAATTCAGTGCCTGGGATGTCAGCCAAGATGGACGCTCTCACACGAGCACAGGGCTAGCTCCTCAGAACAGCTCTGCTGACTTCAGTGATCCACTTACACCAAGTGAGGATCTGGTTTATATAATTTCACATGGAAATAGTAATGGCATCTTTCTTTCGTTAGGCATTTTTGCTTGCATTGCTAACATCACGAAAATAAAGGCAACATTGAATATGAAGGCAGCCCCCATTTGTTAATAGCCTGGCTTTAGGTTCCATTTAGGTCACAATGGATCTCAGAGTGCTTTTCAGTTTTAGTAATAGACACGGACTTAGTGAAGTTTGTAGAACAGTTTCCATTACACTGCTGTATTCATATGCTCAAAACTCTCTGATAGTAAGCCATCCATCATGTTTTACCTATGCCCATGTGTTTTAAAGTTAGGGCAAAAATCTCTTTATAATTAAAGCATAGCTGCAATAAAAACCACATGATGTGGGCCTCACTGAGGACTTGTGACTCTGCTGATTTGAAAAGGATTGGGTTTAATTTGCTAATGTGGTGAGCAATTTAAAATGATGTACTGAGCATAAGGCGTATAAACTAAGTAAATGTATTGTGTAAGTGCACATTCATAAGGCTTGCTTTTAATTTACAAGCTCTGCTAGCAAAGCCAGCAGATTCTGTAATATTGGCAAACTGAGCACTTCCAGACTGACAGAAAGAAAACACCTTTTAGCTCTGATCTGAAGAGACTTAAGTATGTAACTTTAAATTAACAGGACTACTCCTGATTGTAAATGTAGACATGGGCTTGTGTCTTTGCAGAATTGGGGCCTTTGAGATTAAATGCAAAGTGACTAGCATTAATGTTATACTAAGGTTGGCTATGTCTACACTGGCAAGTTAGTTCGAATTAAGGAGGCTTAATTCGAACTAACTAAAGCCATGGCTACACTAGGCTTTAGTTAGTTCGAATTAAGGTCTTCCTTAATTCGAACTAATAAGTCGAATAGGGTATTCGAACTAAGGGGTTTTAACCAATGTGGCCATGTTAATTCAAACTAATTTCTTAGTTCGAATTAACCGGCCATTGAAATGAATGGGGATCGCTAATTCGAACTAAGCAAGTGCTTGCTTAGTTCGAACTAACATTCCAGTGTGGCCATGCTAGTTCAAATTAAGCTAATTTGAACTAACTAAAATTAGATCTAATTAGTTAGCTCGAACTAACTAACTAATTCTAACTAATTTTAGCAAGTGTAGACATAGCCGTTAAGCTTACTTCAGCTGCACCAATTTCGACTTGTTGCATATGTAATAAATGTCACTGGGTTCTCTTAATAAATGTCAACCTTCATTTTATACAATGATACATACACAGGATTTTCAAAAGGAGAAACTAATTTCTCTAGAGTATCCTTAACTTGTGGAATTTCCTGACTGAGGCCCTGATCCTACAATGAGCTGTGTGCCGACAATTCCAGCCAAAAGTCCCATTGCAGGCAAAGGGGACATGACAAAGCAGAGTAGTTTGAAAGATTGAGACCTAAATGCTTAGTGCAGTACCATTTGGAAATTGTTACAGTCAACAGCCTGGCACTCTTCCTATTTTGAAATTCCCATTTGGCTCTTGAATAGGTAACCGCATTCTAAGCACACCAAACCTTGGCATCAAATAGAAAAATTATCAATCAACCCAACCAAAAGCACTAATCTGCTCTTTCACTTAATGCATAAGCATTTTGCAAAAGCAAGCGGTGTTTTCTCTCTTTGTGCATATTGAGAAACTGAGGCACAGAGGAGGTGATTCTGTGTTGTGCTCTAAGAAGGGCGGTACAGAACCCACAGGCCAAAAGAAAATGAGGAGATCTAAAGTAGCTTTAAGCTACCTTTGTGCCTGCCCTGTCTTGGGCTGCTCTGGGGACTGGAGAAATCTCTGGCATAATTTAGACGACCCTGGGAGCCTGTGTAAGTTACAGCTGCCCTATCAATTGCAGTGCTTCCCAGAATCCCCAAAGAACACTCTTCCTGCCCTTGCCAAAACCCACTACTGGCTAGAAACATTCCATTCCAAAAGAATAATGTCTTTAAAAAAAAAGAGGAAAGAGGAGCAGAGCAGTGGAATGTGGAAAGAAGGGATGCTTGAGGCGAGAGGACCTTTCACATTCCAACATGGGGATTCAGGACAATTCTACAGAATGGTTTTTTCTCCAGTAGTTTTATAACTAAGCACTTTCCTTCCAGAGATGAATGCCAAGAAAATTACGTTTGAAGAATTCCTGCCCATGATGCAGGCAGCTGCCAACAACAAGGAACAGGGGACTTTTGAAGACTTTGTAGAAGGCCTGCGTGTCTTTGACAAAGAGGGCAATGGGACGGTCATGGGTGCTGAACTCCGTCATGTACTGGCTACTCTCGGTAAGGGATTTTCATTTCAGTGAGGGACTCAAAAAAGCTAGCATTGTTTATGGACATAAGACAGAGAAGGAAAGGGTGTTACAATCAGTGCAGAGATAGGCAGAGAACTTCAAAACTAGACTAGTGAGTGTTCTAAACGGTGACATAAAAAGATAGAAGACTAACAACCCAGTCTAGAGTCCAAGGCAAAAATATCTGTATTTCTAGGCTCAATCAAAGAGATTTAAAAAAAAAAAAAAAAGACATGAGTCTGTGGGGTAGTGAGAAAATGCTGTAGATTTCAGGGACATAAAGTTATTTAGCCAATGGCAGAGGATTTGGTCCAAGCCTTCAACATCTTGTTGAATAGTGAGCATGTTCTTTTTGAGAGCATGCATGGAACGCTTACAAGGAAGGGTGAGCCATAACTGAAAGAAACTTTTTTTGAGGATAGAAGGAACTCATAATTGAGCAAGAGAGAGCAAAGAAGCTGACATGGATGCAAATTTAACATGAATTCTGAGAGTCTATGGAATGTGGAAACACACCCAATTCTGTCTGTGCCTCAGGGGAGAAGATGAAGGAAGAAGAAGTAGAAGAACTGTTAAAAGGACAGGAAGATTCCAGTGGCTGCATCAACTATGAGGGTAGGTATTAACAGTCAGCACTCTTCTTCTGTTATACATTTGGCACCTCTTTCAGAAAGTTTCATAACTGGATTGTTTTAATGGTGAGATCCTTTATGCCAATAATCAGGGAATGAGTCAATAAGCCTTCTAGATATATCATTTAGTCAAGGCTACAATGAAAAGTGTTACTCCAAAAGCCAGCTCTTTAGCAGTGAGTGTTAAATACCTCCACTCCACATGCTCAGGCAAAATCAGGATATGAAAATAAGGGCTACAAATCAGCCATGGCATAATTTGCTTCTGTTTATGCCAAGACTACACTTGGCCCAGAATCTCTAACTTACTTTGGAAGACTTCTGACTGTAAGTAGAGTTAAACAAGGCCAATGTGTAAAGGCAACTCTTGATATGCCACTTATTCAGTCGTGCCATGTAAGGAAGTTTGACTTGCACAGCATTGAAGATTAAAAATTGTATTACAGCATCTTAACAGCTCCGTCTGACTAGTACTGCATTTTGTCTTAAAAGAAATAGAGCATTAGTGCCGTAAGCCCCTCAAAACTGTTTAATTTGTGAAATACCTTTAAAATAATACTCCCCTCCCTACTAATTATCAAACCTGTATCATTCTACAGCATTTGTAAGACACATCATGTCTCTTTAAATGGATTTCACAAAATACAATACGGTATGTCCTTCTTATTTGCATGCTTTACCTATTCTCCCTTAAGCTCTTTGTTTAGTGGCTTCCTCCTGCATGCAGCAGTAATGGATAGTGGGTCCTAAGTGATGATAACTATCAATCTCTTTCTACACAAATCAAGGGAGGGAGTGTGGCCCAGTGGCAAGGAAGGGACTGGGAGTCAGAATTCTCTGGCTCCATTCTCAGCTCTACACCTGACTTGTAGTATGACAATGGGCAAATCCCCTAACCTCAGCCTCAATTTTGTAATCTGTGAAATGGTTAAATATCTAATTTATCAGTTAAAATGAAAGTTCTGAGGCTTAAATAGTGACCTATATCTTCACTGTAACATACAAGAGCACTGTTAAGTCTCCCAAACCTCTTCTTTCAACAAACTTATAGATTAACATGAAAGAGAGAGAGAGAAGTTATACACTATGACTTACAGATAATTGTTCCTGAAACTAAATGAAATAGTTATTTAAAAACATCTTTTTTTATGCTTACAGTATCACTGGAGAGAAACTTCTCCAGATAGTATACGAGTCTTCAACATCACGAATAAAACAAGACATTCTGTCTGAGATCCAAAACCAAGAAATAAAATGCATGGCATGTCATTTTGTAAGTCTTGCATCAAGAAAAGAAGAGATGTCATGGAATCTAACTCTCCTTTCTCTCCTTAACAGAACAAGTTTAGACTCTGAAAACCAGAATACATTTGAGATTTGCCTCAGTGAAACTCTTCTTCCAACCAGCACCATCAATATGGAAACCACACAGCAGTTAGGTCTTACAAATCCAGCACTTTTTAAAAAAATCAGTAGGTGTCTTCCTCTCAGTCATCATATGGTGCTTCACAAACTGAACATCTAAGGCAAGCTAGATGGAATAAATTGTACAGTTATCAAACCCAATTATTTCTCTTTCCATGTTGTTTGACATGAAGCAATGTATCCCCTTGAAAAATGTGACAATAAATCCCTGTGGTCAGTCTGTGGCTATAAAGTCTTTCCTTTCTACCCAGCTGTTCAAATCCCATTCACAACACTACTCAAGTCTTAATTTATTTTCTCTGTATATTGTATTTCATAAAATAAAGTATTATAAAAATAGTTCTTTTTGGGGGTTGGTTTGCTTAATCTGGATCAAAGTGGCTTTCTCTTGGAGTCAGGAGACAGAACAATTAGACAGCCCTTCCCAAGTTGCTCTTTGGAGAAGAAGTCATGGTTATTGTCAGAGCGCTTTCTAACTCTTTTAGCAGTTCACTGGTCTACAACAGACAGATGCTGGGCACCAGCCCTTCCATCCTCTTTCTCCTGCCCACACACCCAAATCTAATATCCACATATGTCCAATAAGACCCAAGAAAAGAGAGGAAGAAAATGGAACGGTAATCTCACAGACAGACAAGAGGTCAATGATTGTATGAGCAGGCTCAGAAATGCCATTTGGAGAAGAAGGGAAGTGGTCCTCTCGACAAAGGTGTATTTATAGAGTATCTTGTGAAATAAAGATCTACTGGTGAACAGAACAAGTCATCAAAAAATATCTAGGTCCTGTTAATGGCAACATATTCATCAAATCACCGTCATATAACTTATAGTACAGTATATGACTACAAACTCTGCACTGACAATTAAAGTAATTAAATCCCAAAGCTGCTTCATCATTGGCATGCCTCTCCCTTAAATGTAGCTCCTTTTCCTTGGGCGCTCATAAAGCTGCTTTAATCCCCTCTCGGAGTGTCAGCTTGTCTGACCTAACCTTATTAAGTTACTATGTATGATATGCCCATAATTCAAGTGATAGCAGGTGCAACGTGGGGGTGGTGGGGCAGTGAAGAGTGACAATATTCCTTAACATGCCAACCAGCTGGAGAAATGACAGGTGCCTAGTTTCTAAGACTTCAGAAACAACTTCTATTTAAACCCTTAACATACAAGCCAACATGGATAAATTAATCTTAGAATTATTTTTGCATGCAGACTTCAGTCACCCAATAATTTATTAGGTTTCCTGTACGCACCAGAGGAGAAACTCAGAACACTTGTGCACATTTGATGAGAGAGAAGACAAATTTCTTTATTTAACCTTGCCCTAAAAAGGCAAGGGAAAAAAGAATTAGACAAATTCTGGAAGTTATTTATAGCAATTAATTATTGGGGGGGGGAAGGGGGGAGGACTGACATTCCAAGGAACTGCTAGAGCAAAAGGCTTTTTAAAAGATAAAAATCACATATATAAACATGATTTCTTTCCTTTAAAAAACCCAAACTTAATTAAACCTAAAAGAAATGATAAAATCAAACTAATTTTCACCACTTATTGGCTATGTCTACACTTGTTAATTTAAATTGACTTTAGCTAAGTCGACTTAACTAAGTCGACTTTGTTAAGTCAACTTAGCATGTCTACACCTAAATTTAAAGTCAACTTTGGGGGGAACTTACAAAGTCGACCTAGAGCATCCACACTGGATACCTACATCGACTTCTAGAGGCTAGGGGGACCTAGGGCAGGTCCACGGGGGCAGGGGGCACCCCTTGCCCAGTGCCAGGGGGCTCAGCCTTTGCCCCATTGTACATGGGTACAATGAGGCAAAGGGGGACAGGGACCCTGGCAAGACATAGGGGCAGGGTGGGCAGGGCTCTGCCCTACCCTGTGGGGGGGCATGCCAGGCTCCCCCTGTACTCCCCCCCCCGGCAGGGAGGGCAGTGGTGGAGTCCTGGAGTAGCCCTAGGTCGACTTAGGGCTACTCCAGGTCTACACTGGCCTAAGTTGACTTTAAAAAGTTGACTTTAGGCTTAAGTCGAATTAAAATGAGGTTTAACAAAGCGACTTAATTTTCATTAAGTCGACTTTATTTTCCTTAAGTCGACTTAAGCAACTTGCTTAAGTCGACTTAAGGAAACTGTAGTGTAGACGCGGTGTAAATTAAGTCGACGTAAGCAAGCTTAAATTGACTTAATTTACAAGTGTAGACGCACCCATTCTGTTGGTTTCTAATAACATGAAAGAGAAGTACAAAAGGTATTTCACTGTCTAATTTTCATGTATTAAGGAAATGCTTGCATGTTTGGATTTCCAACACACCAAGTGGAAATACCTAACTTTTTCTTTTCTCTTTTGTAGCATTACCATGAATTTTGTTTTTAAAAATTATTTGGTGCCCTATCCTGTAAATGGGAACACATGCAAGTAGTATTAACAGAGATCTTTATGGGACTATGGTGTCATATGTAAAGTTATAGGCACGTGTGTTTGTGTTTTTAGCACCACAGCCTTGATCTTGTGCATTTAAAAAAAAAAAAAAAACACATCCCTTTAAAACAAAAACCTATATTTTGAGGTCTAATAAACTTGGCAATATTTGTGTAAATAGGAGTTGCACGCAAGAAACCAGAGCCATTACTGCTCTTGCTCCACACAGAAATGGACAGAAAGAATTTTATCAACATAAATTAATATAGATAACATTCTATTCATGTTAATGAGATCAAGTCCTGTGGCATTTTATAGAGCTGGTTCTCAGCAGAATTGTGGCATTTGCTGGCTTGTACAGTTCCACTGGAGTACATCCAGTACTCGGATGGGTCTCAGTCCTTTGTTTCACAGCTTCAGTTGTAGAGAAGTAGATCCAGAAGTACAAAGCTGGAATGAAAACCTGATGGAGATATGCAGATGCCTTGTATGTGCCTTTGCCATGTAGCTTGTCCCACACACCATACATGGCATGGAAAAATCTCATTGTCTACTGTCCATAGATATGTTCTTACATGTCCTGGTGATTCAAAAGGTGTTGCCTCACGTTCTTTTGCAGGATTCATTGTATATTTTAGTTCTCTTGATGGGCCATTAAGCAGTGTTAATGCTGCTGCCATCCTGTCTGGGCATGTCACCCAGAAACATAGCACAAGTTTGAAATACAAAGATACCATATTTAGAACTTATAATACAAAACTGACAAGTACATATAAACATGCTAATCAATCTTAAATAAGTTCCCATCAGTATCTTGCATGGCCCATCCTCTATGATATTTACTGCAATTCTGTAATACTGGTATCAGTAATGTTATGTTAACGATCACTTATATTCCAGATACAGCATCACTTCCTGTATCACATCTTACAGGAACTCTAGACCCTGGGTTGTTGGTACTCCTATAGAGTGGTGACTCACCTCACCTGTCAGCCAGAGTCTCCTGCCTGTCAGTAGCCAACTCATGATACTATGAAGTTTTCTACTGACATCAACCATGAAAACTCTCCAACCCTACAGCAGTAGGTTTTTATGGGTTCTGCATCCCTTCATTTTGTTAAATAAAACAAACAATTGATGAAGAAATTATAAATATGTTTGTTAAAAAATTATCTGCATCCCATTACTTTGTATAAACCTGCATATATATTATGCAAATATTGACTGAAGTTTAGAGGTCAGGAAGATGCTACTAAACCGGAGGCAGAAGATACGATTACAAGGGTTCCTGATGCCATAAAATGTTATTTGTCTTGTACCATGTAAGCATTGTACAATTCCCACCCACAAAATTGTTCATATTTGCATTGGGATTGCTCAAACACATTTCTTCACAACCATGCATGCCATTCTTTCCAAAAGATATGTTTTATTTCAAGCAGAAGTTACTGGGGTAGATGGAGAAATTATTGAATGAAAGCTATGACCTGTGTTATGCAGGATCTTGAACTAAATGGTTCCTTCGGGCCATAAATCTATGACCCTTTCTAAGCACTAAAAAGCAAGGATTGTACAATTGTTTTAATGCAACAGGAACTTGTATTTAATAATTACATTCTTTTTATTTAAGCATTACCTAGCTCTAACATACCAGGAGCCAGAACCTCTGTTCTCCTCATGCTATACCTGCTGTCCAGAACCCCACCTTCCAATACAGAGGGTGACTTTTGGGACCAGTTTGAAGCCACACCCCACAGTTTTACACAATAGCAGTTGACACACCAGTCTCTAAGCATTCTGTACAACCCTCACTACCCTTTACTGTGATATAGCCCCAGTTCTGCATGAGGATCCACTAGCGCACACCCCTGCGCTCATGTGGTATCCTGCAGAAGTCAGAAGCAGTAGCTCACGTAGAAAGGCGCGTTCTTTGCCAGTCAAATTTGCCAGACATGGAGGCTCGCCAGCTAGACACTGCAATTAGCTTCCTACCACTCTGATTCTCCTCCTCCCCTCTCCCCACAATACCCTCACTCACCTGCTAATTCAATTCCCTCCCACCCAGCCATTGTTAAATTGAATTATTTTTAATTTATACATTTTTATTTTATTCATAGAGCCATCATCTCTGCTTCCAAATACACAGATACTAAAATGTTTCGGGTGGGGGCGAGGAAGGCAGAAGAGGGAGGAGGAAGTTAGCAGAGTAGGGGTTGCAAAGGGGTGTGTACGGCCAGGGTGCACTGGAATTGGCACTGTCCTACTAACTGAGAGAGGCTGGGGTCTGGAAGTGAAAAGTGGAACAGTGTTCCCGACGTTGCATCACCCATCGCTAGATCTGGGGTAGTCTGCAGAGAAAGGCTCTCGCTGCACTGAAGTCTGGAAAAGAAAAGACACTGCCACTATTTTTCATTTATCTTGCATTGTAAAACACAAGTCTTCTCCTTTCTCCATGAAGTTATAGCTCAGAATGAAGTCTGAAATGTTGCTGAAAATGTAAGATCCTACTCCCACATTATCTTTCTAGATTAATTAGAACAGTGTGTATCCCACTGCACTTTATTAGAACATTAAACTGAACTTTCTATTACCAAAATCTATGGTTCGGGAGGAAAGTATAGATTAGTACATAAACATTTCATTGCTCTAAGAAGTAATGTAGCCATGATAGGTAACAGCAATCCTAAAATCAGACTGTTTGTGGTAAACTTCTGGGAAGGAATAAGCACTAAGGAGTGAATGAAAGATTGATAAAAGCCATAAAAATGCACTGATACTGCCTTGGTAGCAGTGAGGAATACTACAAGGGTTGTTCACTTTGGTTAAAAGAAAAAAGCATAATAATTAACATGCTAACTATTTTTAAATCACAGGAATATATTTTTGTTGTGTCTTTGATACTTTTTGCAAGCACTTTATTTTTAAGGGGTATATTCCTCCCCAGAGGAGAAACTTTAGGCCTGAAATTCACTCAGTAGCATTCCTGTATCAGGCATAATAGCTCTTGGGGGGAAGAGTGTCCCAGCTCTGCTTATGCTATGATGAATGAGACTGAAACAGAAGAGAGGGTCATGTTTGAGGAGTGAATATATCAGAAAGGGAACAGCAGCACAGGAAGGCAAACTGAAGTCAGGTGGCTACTAGGCAAACAATCCGTGGTGTTTAACATATCTGTCTGCTGCATTGCTTATTGCACATAAAACAGTTTAGAGAGAACATTCCACACCCCTGCTCTTCCCTCCCTCCCCCCTGCTGCCTCCCTACCCACTGCTCCTTTCCAGCAGCAGGCACTCTGCAAGCTGTCCTTTTTCTAATCTAGACAAAGGAGACTCTTCCCCTTATGTATCAAGGCAGTGGGGTGGATCTGATTTTGTGCAGCTAATATACAATCTGAAGCTTATCAATATGGCTTCGTATGAGGAATGAGGAGATCAGAAGTGTTTCCAACTCTTGCAATATTTTATGTTTTCCTAAAAGCTCAAACTGTTGGACTCAGGTCAGGTGACTGCATGAGAATCTCAACTTGCATTTTTTTTTAAAAAAAATCTACATTTCTAGCTCCCATGGATGCAGAGAAAAATCTTAAAAACATGAATCAAGTGCACTCTGAAGGTTCAGAAACCAGAAGACAAAGAACCCTTTGATTACTATGTTTTAAATCTCAGGATTTTAAAGAAAATTCATTATTTTTGACTGCTTGGGGCTGGTAACATTGCTATTTAAGACTAGATTCATTACTGGCCTGAGATCAAAACTTTATAAAACACAACTACTGGCAGAAAAACTGTTTACTAGCAGAATAGTTCATCTATTTTATTTTAAGTCATTTTTGAACTGGCAAACTTTATGAGTTTTTTGTTAAGAGTCTGTTGCCATATTAGCTTTTTCATTTGTATAGTATGAGATTATATAAGAAATTAAAACACAACTTCCCCACCACTTAGCATAGCAGCCACTTACATGAAGCATTGTATGGTTCTGTTAATGCAAAGCAAATCATCCTCTTTAGGTTTCATGAAAATGCTATTTTTTTTTCCACATGCAATCATGCAACTTTGAATCTACTACATGTGTTTTAAAGAAATGTAAAAGTAAAAGAGTTTAGCTCACTCCAGGCTTTAGCACAGTGGTGTGCAACTTTCCACTAAATCGAATGATAAGTTACTTGCATCCCCCTGCACTGAGTGTATCTGGAGACAGCAGACATGACACCAACCACAACATAGGAAAAGGGCACACAGCACTGGGAGGGTTGGTTTTAGAGTGTCACACTGTCACTGGAGAATTATGACAGAACAGGACCCCATAAAAGCACAATCTGAAGAATAAGTCTTTCCACAACCAATAATTAAAATAAAGAGTAGTTTATCGAGCCAGTTTCCAAAGAAAATAAACCAAGGATCCATCCTGGGATCTGTCCAAGTCTCAATGCTCAACATTCATAGGGGATCTTTCTTCTCTCAATTAATCAATGCACATTTCAATCTCCTTCCCTCCCACCCCCATCAATTAAACTCTTATAGAGGAGGGGAGGCACTCTTTTCAGTGCCTTCTGAGTATCTCTGCAGAAAGTACAGACAGTGGAGGCCCTTTCCAGGTAAAAGAAACTGTTTCCTGCTAGCCATGGGATAGGATTTGTTCAGCCTATCACATGCCAGTAGATTCCAGTCACACAGACTAATTTCTGAATGCCAAGGGACAATATATATATACTGTATATATTAATATATCACTCACACTTGGTCACTGAGAGGAAGTCTAGGCATATTGCCCTGGCTTCTCTGAATTATTAGACTGCATAGCTCTATCAAATCAAGAAAACAAAGAGGTTGCCTTGAATAACTCACTGACGTTTTCCATCTTTCCAAACACTGAATCTCCAGACTGAAAACATTTCTTTCCTTATCAAACAAACAATCAGTGTTTGGTTCTTTGTGAAAGCAAAAAACCCCAAACAGCTCCATTCATTATTTGGTATAGTATGGGATAATAGTCAAGGACATCTCAAAACTTTCTCCACTCTAAAATGACAGCACTTATTAATTGATATAGCTCATTTTTGTTTTAGAAAAGAAAATTTGGATGTTTTTACTTACTTTTATGAGGGTTTTTTTCCCCCTGCTCCATATTCCATCTTTTGTGTTAGAGGCTGGTTTGGTAATGGTAGCTCTTGCATTTCCTAGATAGGATGAAAAACAATCTTAATTCTTGTGGGTCAGATCATGTGAGGCCAGAACACAGGCACCCAAAGAAGGAAAGAGACATCTCCCTCACTGTCCTGGGTGGCCTGCCTTGATCTTAAGCTCAGGTGTGCATGGAAAACAGGCTCTATGGCACTGCAAACTCATTATGCAAACCCCAATCACAGTATTGAGCAATTAACTGTAACAGTAAAGCAAGGGTTCTAACACATTTAATCACTTCAGCTTAACACCTGTAGACACAGAAAGACCACATCCAACCAATAAAAACTCTTAAAAGCAAGAAAAAAAAAAAACATTTAAGGAATCCTTCATCCTCAATACACATTAATTTGTCCAAATCAATGACAGATTCTTCTATTCCAATCTGCTGCATTGAGTTCCATAAACCATGGACAATCCATAAAACAGATATCTATCATCAAGGACTTTTGACTATATTTTGTGCTTTCCACATTCACTGATGTGCTATCAAAGCCAAATCCAGCCCACTTACCCCATGGGATATAACACTTTTCCACAGTACTGGACTCATAAACTCTAAGGTCAGAAGGGACCAATACAATCATCTAGTCTGACTTCCCGCACAATGCAGGCCACAAAACCTCACCCACCCACTCCTGTAATAAGCCTCTAACCTATGACTGAGTTATTAAAGAGGGTACATGAGAGGGGTTCCAAGTTATTACAGAGAATTGTTTCTTGGGTAACTGGCTGTTGAGACTTGCCCAAATCTCAGGGTTTAACTGATCGCCATATTTGGGGTCGGGAAGGAATTTTCCCCCAGGGCTGATTGGCCTGGGATCTGGGGGGTTTTCGCCTTCCTCTGTAGCACAGGACATGGCTCACCTACCGGTGAATTCTCTGTATCTTAAAGTCCTTAAATCTTGATTTAAGGAGGTAAATAACTCAGTCATAGGTTGGTGGCCTATTGCTGGAGTGGGTGGGTGAGGTTTTCAGGCCTGTATTTTGCAGGAGGTCAGACTAGATGATGGTACTGGTCCCTTCTGACCTTAAAGTCTATGAGTCTAAGTCCTCAAATCATGATTTAAAGACTTTAAGATACAGAGAATCCACCAGCAAGTGAGCCATTCCCAATGCTACAGAGGAAGGCAAAACGCCCCCAGAGCCCTCGCCAATTGGCCCGGAGGGAAAATTCCTTCCTGACCCCAAATATGGCGATCAGTTAAACCCTGAACATGTGGGCAAGTCTCACCAGCCAGTCACCCAAGAAAGAATTCTCTGTAATAACTCAGAACCCACTACAGTGAACCTAGAAGCAACCATGCTCTCCTTGCTAAACACGTTCAGAAACTTGTAGCGGACTTATATGACATCAAATATACATGCTGTAATGGGATTCATTTTTCAGTGCCTTGATCGTGGCTTCTACCCACAGAAAGGCAGAAGAACAATGACTTCATATCTCCTCCAAAATCAGATGCATATGGAGGATACTTTGGTTGAGCACATGCATAAGCCTCTGCAGTCTTCCAGTCTAGAAACCAATCTCATAAGAGACGTGACAAATTATCTGTTGCGCCCATATGACATTAACTGTGCCAAAAAAGCATTCTTTTGTCAGTATTGCGGCTGTCGCAATTTCAGGATAACTTGTATCACCAGTTCGGAGTCACTTGAGGGCGACTCACTTAAGGTTTCCAACTCCCAGCTGTCACCTCTCTTGGGTGCAGACACACATCCCTTATCCTCCTGAGCAGGGTATTAAAGCTGCATCTTGCCCTTCCTTACATGGCAATATTCCCAGCTAGCTGGTCTGGAGTAAAGGCCAGTGCCTCTGCTTTGCTTCCTCTCTGAGAGCAATGAGCAATGTATTGCCCCCTGCCACAAATTACCACCTTTTGAAGCAAGCTCCTTTATGCTCAAGACAGCACTACAGAGGAAACATGTTCCTATGTACGTGCTAATATCTGATCAGAAATCACCCCTCATTCTTATGGGGCTTGAGTCAGCCAAAGTCTTTCCAAACTGCCCACAAGGTTTAGAGCCATTAAACAGAAGGTCCTGTCCATTTGTTAGGTCAGAAGATGGCATCGTGGCAGTTTAAACCCATTTTTAAAAATATCAAAGTCCTTTCTTTGTCTGTTGTTTTCTGGAAATAAACAGATTGAACCAGCATATGCAACTCCAGGGAGTGGTATCCTAATGATCCCCTTCAGTCATCTCCTACTGATTTTAGTTCCTGGTGTAGTTATGGCCCTTAGAGTTCCTCATGCTGTTCACAGACCATCCACCCATACATTTAACAGAAAATGGTCCGTACGGATTTTGCATGCAGTTGTGTCTACACTGGGGGTTTTTTGTGCATAGCTGTGCTAGCTAGCGGGTTATAATTTACCTCACATTCCTAGCTGCCACCGCTATAATCAGTAAAACTTTGCAGTACAGACCAGGCCATACACTTGCATGCACAGTGTCTGCACTGCCTTCCTAGAAGCAATAGGTTTAGGGGGCATTCCTGGAAGTGGACATAGAGGGGGTGGACCAAAGACAAGAAAGGGAATCACTCTGAACTGGCAGGGGGCATAGCAGTGTTGAACCTGCATCATGGCTGTTGCGTCTCACCAAAGCCCCATATGGCCACAGCAGCATTTTTAGCCATATCCTCAGGGCTAACCTAACGTACTGTGGAGCCCCAGACTGCCTTTGAAGAGGGGAAAGACAAATTGTCTTCATTCTATGCCTGCCCTGGCACCTATGCATGCTGGTGGAGAGATAAATCCTCCTCTTGCCCAAAGCAAGTGACATGCCAAATGGCAATTTCACATGGTGCAGAGTGTATATTCAGCTGGTGATGAAGTGGAGTATTCTAGTGCAAGTTGGAAACCTCCCTCTTTCTTCCTGATTCAGAGGAAGGATTTGAATACACACCTCATGCTTCTGAGGGGGATGCCTTAATCACCAGACCATAGAGTCACTCAGGCCCAGTCTACACTGCGGGAAAATTCGGCAGCAATCGACAGGAGTTATGCAAGCTTTGCAGAGTTGCTTCTGTAACTCCCGTTGACTTCTTAACTCCCCTTCCATTGACTTCTTAACTCCCCTCCAGCGCAGCTTCTTCACTGTGTTGCGTCACTTGAGGGGTTGGTTTTACTAAGTTGATTTCCGGTTCAATTTAGTGTGTCTTAACTGACCTGCTCTGTTAATCCAGAAAGATCAATCTGAGGGCAATGACTTTGCTGTCCTCAGGGTAGATGTGACCTCACTCTCCAGGGATGCCAGGTCTCCAGTTTTCAGCTGGAAAGGGAACCTGGCAGTGTCCGGTTGTCACGGGCAGGGGCATCAATCTGCAACAGCCCCTGCTCAGCCAGGGCGGCCTCCTACCTGCAGTCAGGCTCTTTGGGTGCGTCTACACTTGTAAATTAAGTCAACAACCCCCACAATTATTTGCCAAACTCTAGTTTTAATGATGATGAGGAGAGAGAAATTGCCCTTTTTGGCTGCGTGAGCAGGCACCCACCTTCAATTACACTCTATCATTCATCCTAGTCTTGGCTGATAGCAGCCAGGAGGCCATCACTACTTTCTCCCCAGATGTGACCCGTGTACATCTCAGCTAAATACTTCCCAAAGGAATCTATTATATGTGCTGCCCCTTGCGAGGCAGGGAGCTCCATTCACAAAGACTCCTGTCCCTTACACTGTCCCTTCAAGCTTATAGGACATCATATAGGATCACTCTCATCTTGAAAAGACAATATCCATTTGAAGATTGCAAGTGGTTTTCTAATAAGGGCGCTTCTGATTCCACCTTAGAAAGTATGTTCCTTAATCATAAATATGTCATACTGGTAGATGGGAGAAAAAAGAGACATTTGGGGAGATGCAAGGTTTCTTAGGGTTAATAATATAGATAGAGAGAGACATTCCTGTGCTGCCATCTTGTGGCTTAGTGTGTAAGAAGCAGCTTATTAAAGAAGCAATGGATCAGAAGTCTGACTTTGCTGATATTAAAAATATTATACTTAGCTTTAACTTATGGTACACAACACAAAATATTCAGCTATAAAAAATCTTTCACCTTGTAACTGCATAGATAAGTTTAACAATATCATTGTCCTACAGAAATATTAATTTTTAAAGGTAATTGCTCTCTGCACTGGACCCAGGCAGTAGGTGAGGAGCCAGCCAGCCCTTATGGCTCCTTTCCCTCCTGGCTGCAGAACACCCTCTAATATGACAAGTGAGGAGGCCTCTCCAAGGCATGTCAGCATGTGAACACTGCAGACAAGACTGGGCAGCAAAGCATGGATGTTGGAGCTCAGGCAGAGCTGGAGCCAGGTAGCAGGGCTGGTTTTACAGCAGCGGGGAGCAAGAGTGGATCAGACATGGTGGGCCAAATGGAAGGCCTTGTGAGCCAGATCTGGATTCAGGAAGTCCTCCCATTGCCTCAGGGTCACCTGTGATTGCATGAGCTGCAAGTGCCTAATGGCACCCCTGTCAGTTCCCCCATCTGTTAAGCGAGGACAAAGGTATTCCCTGTATCTCATCTTGTCTATTTACATTGTAAGCCCTTCAAGACAGGGAGTGACTCTTATTCACTGCATATAGAACAGTGGTTTTCAAATTATGGGTCAGGATCCAGTACTAGGTCACAGACCCTCAGGTACTGAGTCACAGCGCCCCCTGCTGCCACTGCTGAAAGACTGGAATGCATTGCTGAAAGATGTAATTGTTGGGTCATGGGCATAAATGATTTTTTTCAACTGGGTCCCATGGAAAAAAGTTTCAAAACCACTGAAATAGAGCACCTAACACAACAGAGTCCTGACTTTGGTTGCGGCCTCTAGCCTTGCAATGCAAATTCAGTATTGCCAACCCCAAAAGTTAAAAAATCGTAAGTCGGGTACTAAAGAAGTCTGAGACTTGGCTGAAAATCATGAGATTATGAAAAAGAACATCTTTTCTTCACTATGTTTTTGAGTCACCAGGGTCATGTTTTTTAAGTTGGGGTTTTTTGTTTGTTTTAAAATGAAAGCTGATTCTCATGAAATGTCATGATTTCAGGAGCTGGGGCCTGAAGAAAAACACCAGATATGAGAATTGTGTTAAAATCATGAAAGTTTGCATTGCTACAAATGATTATGATTAATAATTATCATCACTGTCTTTATGAAAATTCATTGGCAAATGTTCAGGCTGGTGATTGATGTATAGCAGTTTACATTTCCAAGAGCTAGAAGCTTATGTTGTTTAATGAAAGACACATTTCAAATTTCCCCAAAACAGGATCCCAGTGGCTGCCTCTGGAAGGTTTAAATGTACAGTTATGGCTCAGCATTCTGTGTTCAGTGTGTGAGCACAGAGAGAGTGCTAGGTACAGCAACATTCAGCCTTTATGCCTTCTTTCACGTGTACTATCATCTCTGATCAAGCATTTTCTGAAAGTAACTATCTCAGTTCATAGACATGACCCTTTGCACAATCATTGTTCATCACCTTTCCTGAGAAGCTATCGTAACAAAAAACAACGAGAGTCCTGTGGCACCTTATAGACTAACAGATTTTCTTCGGCATAAGCTTTTGTGGACTATAACCCACTTCGTCATGCATCTGACGAAGTGGGTTATAGTCCACGAAAGCTTATGCCGAAGAAAATCTGTTAGTCTATAAGGTGCCACAGGACTCTCGTTGTTTTTTGCTTTACAACAGACTAACATGGCTACCCCTCTGGAAATTTTTATCGTAACACTGATTCAAGGGCTGTAGGAAATGCCTTAGCATGAGACTTAAAGGGCTCAATCTGTTTAGTTTATCAAAAGAAGATCGAAAGATGACTTCACTGTGGCATGAATCCAGTAGTTGGGGCTTTGAGAAAGTCTCTAAATATCACAAGGCTTATGATTAAATTGTGAGAGATGGCAACTCTGCACATTAATTAATAATAATCTTCATGAAAATTCATTGCCAAATTTCAGCTGTTCTGACTGATGCCTGTCAGTTTAACAAGGGGAAAGGAATGCAAGCAAAAACAGGGAAAGAACAGTTTAAAGAATATTCAGATATGTTAGATATATTCAAGTTGGCAGCACCTGATGAAATTCATCCCAGAATACTTAAGAAACATCAGAAGCAATCTCAGAACCCTTAGCAATTATCTTTGAAAACTAGGTGAGGTCTCAGAAAACTGCAGAAGGGCAAACATAGTAATTGTCTTTAAAAGAGGGAACAAAGGGGACCCAGGGAATTATAGACCAGACAGCCCAGCTTAGGTATTTGGAAAAATACTGGAACAAATTATTATCAATTTGTAATCACGTGGAAGATAATATGATTATAAGAAATAGCCAGCATGGATTTGTCAAGAACAAATCATGCCAAACTAACTTAATTTCCTTTCTTTGACATGGTTACTGGCCTAGTGGAAAAGAGAAAGCGGTAGATGTGATATATCTTGATTTTAGTCTGGCTTTTGACTTTTTTTTTTGGCTTTTGCGCCCAGGCTTCTTTTGGGGCTTCTTTCGGGTTCTGTATGTGCTTGTGGCCAGGCTTGCAGGAAGCCCAAAAGAAGCCAAATCTGTCCAAAAACAAGCCAATTTTGGCTTGAATAGGCTGAAATGAGCGGAGCACAGGGGCATGGCCCGCTTCGTGGGACATGTCCACTAGATGGCCCACATGCATGCAGACACTGAATTCTGGGTTTGCCTGTTTTTGGTGGGCTTGGCTTGGTGGGTTGCTTGAATCTGATTGGTCAACTGATATCCCTTAACATTGCTCACTGCAGTCTCTGCAGCTGCAGCAGAGATAGCAGCAGCAGCTAATGCACCCTGGGCAGATAAAAATAGAATCCGAATCCGAGCTCCAATCCGCAACAATGAATCTGTGGATATCCGCACCGCAGATCTGCAGGGCTCTATATTTTAGTGGTGTTCCATAGGAGTTTGTTCTGGGTCAGTATTTCATAAATTATTTGGAGTGGAGAGTGTGCTTATAAAATTTGGAGATGACACCAAGTTGGGAGGGATTTCAAGCACCTTGAAGGACAGGCTTAATATTCAAAATGTCCTTTTCAGATTGAAGAACTGGTCTGAATTCAACAAGATGAAATTCAATAAAGACAATGCAAATTACTTCACTTAGAAAAGAAAAAAATCAAATGTAAAACTACAAAAAAAAGGTGGGGGGGGGGGGGCAGGGGAACTAACTGGCTAGGTTGCAGTACTGCCAAAAAGGATCTAGGGGTTATAGTGGGTCACAGATTGATTAAGAATCTACAGTGTGATGCAGCTGCAAAAAAGTCCGATATCAATCTGGAGTGTATTAACAGGAGTGTTGTATGTAAGACATGGGAGGTAATTGTCCAACTCTCATCAGCTGGAGTACTGTGTCCAAGTCTGGGTGCACATTTCAGGAAAGATGTGAACATATTGGAAAGAGTCCAGAGGAGAAGAACACAAATGATAAAAAGAAATGTGACCTATGAGGAAATGTTAAAAAACTGGGCATGTTTAGTCTTGAGAAAAGAAAACTGAAGGAGAACCTGATAACACTCTTAACGTATGTTGAGGGCGGATTGCTAGCCAGGACCACTAATGGTAAGACAAGATGTAATGGGTTTAATCTGAAACAAGGGAGATTTAAAATATTAGAAAAATCTTTCTAACCATAGGGTTAGTTAAGTTCTGGAACAGGCTTCCAAGGAAGGTTGTGGAATCTCCATCTTTGGGAGTCTTTAAAAACAAGTTAGAAAAGAACCTATCAAGGACGGTTGAGGTTTATCTGGCCCTGCCTCAGCGCAGGGGACTGGACTTGATGACTTCACTCTTGAGGTCCCTTCCAGCCCTACAATTCTATGATCTTAATGTGCCCTTCACATGCAAAAGAGTTAGATGCTCACTTTTTAAAAATGAAATATGTGGTTCTTTTTTGCTTTTTAAGCTCCAAAAGCTGACTCTGGCAGGTAGTCTTTATGGGTATGTCTACAGTTACAAGTTAGGTCGACTTAAGGAGGCTTAAGTCAACCTAAATTACTCCACGTCCACACTGGGTTTTCCTTAAGTCAACTTAAGCATTTCCTTAAGTCGACTTAATAACACCTTGTTTTAGGTCGACATAATGCTTAAGTAGACCTTATTAGGTTGACTTACTAAGGTTGAAAGGGGGCTATATCTACACTAGAAAAGTTAAGTCGACTTTTGTTAAGTCGATTTAATAAGGTCGACTTAACTTTTCTAGTGTAGACATAGACATAGAGTTACAGCTCAGTAAGGTTATAGAACCTTTGTACTCTAATTGCCTGATATAATTTAATTTCAGGATAATTAAAAGTAAAAAAACCTTCCAATCTGACTTTTATCCTCTTCTTTCTTTCCTCCCTTTGTCTGTCTCGCCCCCATGTCTCTTCTCCTTTTGTCATTCCCCCTCAGTTTAATAATGTAGTTTTAAAATATTTACATTACAAAAACATATAGATGTTTTATTATAAGCCTATTATAGGCTTAGATGTACTGAAAGGGTTTGTAGTGCCAAAAGCCTGCCGTGCACTTGATTACATGGATCCCTATTGTGCCAGAGGCTTTGGCGAGAAGAAATCTTTTATTCTGCAAGAATAATTGTTAGAAGGAATGCCTCTAATGTTTTGTTTGTTTGATATTGCAGTGGATTTGGAGATACATAACCAGGAAAGAGGCATAAGCTTATTTAATAGAAAAGCTTTTAGTATGCGAATTAACATACGTTCCAGCTCCATTTCTGGAATTATAATGTAGTCCAAGGAGACATTATAATGAAATACATTTATACACCACCTGTCAAGGAGCATCTCCATGCAGCATTCAGTAAAATAAGTGCAATACACATCGGGCCCGATTTTCAACAAAGCTCAGCACCAAATAGCTCCCATTTAGGCACTTAAATGAAGTGGCCAGATATCCAAAAATGCTCAGCTCAAGCATCAGAAATAACAAGCCAACGAGCCCCAAGGGATCACCAACCAGAGCTAAAAAGTCAGCAAGGTGCATCCAAGAGCTCTTGGTAAACCTTTCAACAGACAAAATGGAATAATTCCCAACTCTTACAAAGAATGGGAAAAGAAATGAGTAGTTAGGTCTATGTTTGCAGGTCACAGTTGGGTCTATGTTTGCATACTGCACACTCTGGCTGGGAAGTGTTGTGTGTTGGGACCATATTCTTTCTGCGTGTGTGTATTGTGTCTGTTTGTGTGCCTGCAGCCCATTCTGGCAAGGAGGTACAATGGCACAGTGTATGGAGGTATATAAGTGTGCATTTCACACTGGCAAGGAGATGTGTGTGGCTGTGTGTGCTGCATAGTTTGACAAGGTGTGCGTAGTGTATGTTGTTGCTCAGTCTGTGTGCCTCCTATGCGAGCCATGAGTGAGGTATGTAGTTGTGTGTGCAGCACACATTCTTGTGGGTGAGTTGTCTGTTCTGGCAGGTATGTATTCATTGCATACTGGTAAGTGTGTTATGGCTCAAGGTGTGCTGCACACTCAGATATGGAGGTAGATGTGTTGTTGGGTTGCCACCTCCAAGATGCAGAAACCCCAGCCCCTGTCTGAAGAATCTTTACTGCTGACTGTAGCTATTACGGAAATGTTGTAGAGGATCATTTTAACACACAAGCCCTAACATAATATGTGTATTTTGATGTTATCTTATAATGTTCCTTACCTTACCGTATCATGGCCCAGCAGTCCAGACTATGGAGGTGTGATGTGTAGACTGCACTAATACGTCACAAATCCAAATAAATCCTGGCACATTAGATCTTTTAACTGGCAAGGCAGTGCAAAAGGCAGCTAGGACGCTAACAGGTGTGTGTTGCATGCGTGCAAGGGCTATAGGTGTATGTGAGTTCCATACTAGCATGGGGTGTACGTCTGTGGCCGTGTGTGTTCATTCTAGCTGGGCATGGTTGTGCGAGTGTTGCATACTAACAGGATGTGTATGTTGTTATCAGAGCTGTGCCTCTGTTCCACACCTGCAGGAGGTGTATGTGGCTGTGTGTCACACTGACAGGGGAGATGTGTGTGTTGGAAACTGGCAGGGGTTGTAGGTGTGTGTGTGTGGCTGGCTGTGTGTTGCATGGCAAGATGTGTAGGCAGGAGGAGCGTGTCGCTCACTGGCAAGGGGCGCTGTGTATGGCTGTGTCAGTGCTCTGAGCCTGGCAGGCGGGCTCGGTGTGTGGCTGGGGCGAGGGGAGCGCGCAGTGGGGAGGGAGGCGGCCGCTCGCTCCCAGGCTCCAGTCCAAGGCGGGGCCGGGGCGGGCCCCGTGACTAGAGCCAGGCCGGACGAGATGGCGGCGCGTTGGATGCTGCGCCGAGTCCTGCTGCAGCCCCTCTGCCGGCTGGAGCCCCGGGCGCCGGCCAGGTGAGCGCTCCCGGGGCCGGGCAGTGACAGCGCCTCTGGGGCTGGGAAGCCCCGGGCCTGGCAGAGCTGCAGTGCCCGAGCCAGGCGGCGGGGCCGGCTCCGGCAGCGGATGAGTGGAGGGTGCCGCCCGCTCCGGACTGTTCCTGGGGTGCTGTGCGTGCAGTGTGCGTGCACTGGGGATAGTGTGTGTTGTACACACGTACTGGGGACTCTGTGTGTGTGTGTGTGTGTGTGTGTGTGTGTGTGTGTGTGTGTGTGTGTGTCCCCGTCCATTTACTGGGACTGTGTGTGTGTGTGTACATGTACTGGGGTCTCTGTTTTGTGTGTACATGTACTGGGAGCTCTGTGTGTGTGTGTATGTGTACACACACACACACACACACACACACACATGGGGACTGTGTGCACAGCCTCAGCACAACAGGGCCCATACTGAGGCCTCTGAGCAATACCACAAATATTGGTCTATTCATGGACCTAACAGGAATGCTAGGGTCTGGGATTCCTCCCCACCCCTATTTTGGACAGGTTTGGGTCAGGGTTTGGCTGTGGCTCAGCTATGAAGTCCACATGGAGCTTCACACTTGGCCTAAGTTTGGGAGTGCTCAGATCGCTGTTCTCCTGCTGATGGTGCCTGTTTATTCTGTACCTCCTCCTCGGATTCTGTGTCATACCCCATCTCTCAGGGCTTGTGGACTCTTGAAGGTTCATTTGGATTAAGGTAGAGTGTGAATTTTAACTTGCCATTTGGAGTAATTCCGTGTAATTGCAGTTCTTTAGAAGGGAAGGAGCTGTGACCTTTGGCCCAGATATTGCCAGCAAAGGAATTTCAGATAATGACAAAGCTACACGCAAGCAACCTTTGCTGTTTGCACAGTCAGGAGTCAGACCGGGAAGTCTGACCCGAATGTCCAGCAAGAAGCTTATGCCCCCAAATTGCTGAATCAGATTTTATTGCTATAATTAAATTCTGAGTGTGCTGACCCTGAGCTCTCTGCTCACTACATATGCTTAAGAGCAAAGAATTTTAACAAAATAGCTCCAGTAAATCTTTAAAGTTTGAAATGTAGTTGTGGTTAACACACCAACCTCTCCTTTTATTTTGAAGTTTTATGATTTTCAGATTATAAAAGAGATGGTGGAAAAGACCTTTTGAAACCATCCCATGACAGTTCAGAACATAGCCTCTGCCCGTTAGCACGAGTTCCCAGGAGTTGGGAGGTGTTTGTTTAGTTTTTACAAATTAACCTTTTGATTTTAAAATATGTTTTTGTTGTTATTAGAGTTGTATGTATGTGTTTTTTATGTTGGGATGGGGGTGTATTTATTTTGTGCTTGAAAAAAATACAAAATATGGAATAGTGTATACTACCTCCTGCATTTCAAGTCTTTTGCATGATGGCAAGTTCCAAAGAGGTAGCTGTATTTGTTTAGTTCAGCAAAACAAACAAGGAGTCCGGTGGCTCTTTTAAAGACTAACAAATGTATTTATCATATGAGCTTTCGTGGGTGAAAATCCCACTTTGTCAGATGCTTGAAGATGGTGAAGTGGGATTTTCTCCCATGAAAGCTCATACGATAAAATAAATCTGTTAGTCTTGAAAAATGCCACCAAATTCCTTGTTTGTTTTCCAAATCTTTTGTAAGACTTGCACCAGTGTCAGGATGACTCACTGCATTACAGGTTGGCCAGTAATGGCCTGATCCTGCAAACACCACTGAATGTTGTGCTTCAGATGGTGTGCGACTCTGCAGTCTCAAGCATTGTGCTTGATAATGTTTGGAGGCTTGGACCCAAAGTAAAAAAACTGTGCTGTGTCAGAGAGTTTATTCTGCTGTTTGTAGCTTGGTTTTATTAATGCAGTTCCTAATGTTCTGTGGTATATGTACTTTAAAAGCCCCTATGGTATTAAAATATAGAGCTTTGCTCCAGCTCTTTGACAAGTAAATCTGTGCTCTAAGCGTATCAAGATTTCTCTTCTAAAATGTGTGGTTTAGCAATACTCTACTGTAAAACAAGACACAGATCAAAAAAGAAAAACTCAAGAGAGATTGTAATGTTCTTCAAAGCGTCTGACAAAGTGGGATTTTCTCCCACGAAAGCTCATGCGATAAATAAATCTGCTAGTCTTTAAAAGTGCCACAGGACTCTGTTTGTTTTTCTGCGATAGACTAATATGGCTACTCCTCTGGAACTTAACCAAGAGAGAGACTAATTCATGAGATAACTTCTATAAAGAGATACTTGTCAAAATAAAAATCTTATCTATAATCTTTAGAGGGACCTTTATTATTTCGGTCAGTTAAAACTTGTATATTGCTGTTAGCCTCTCCTTGGCTATTTTTTAAAAATATGTAGTGTTGTTGTAGCCATGTTGGTCCAAGGATATTAGGGAGACAATATGGGTGAGGACTAGAATATCTTTCACTAGACCAACTTCTTTTGGTGAGAGAGACAAGCCTTCAGGTTACACACAGAGCTCTTTCTCCGATCTGAGAAAAGTACTTGCAGCTAAATCCAAGGTGGAACAGATTGTATGATAGTTAGCACATATTCTAGGGTGGCATTCAGGGATGGAATAGCCAATTACCACCACTGCAGTTATAGAACAAATAGGAGGGCAGGAATATTACTGAATTAGAGATTGTTGTAATAAATAACCCATAAAGCCAGTGTTTTTTTTTCAGGCTATGTACACATGATCAGATTAAAGCGCAACATGGCAATCGCGCTATAAAAAACACGTGACCTTTATTGCGGGAGAGAGCGTACACACGTCGCTCCTTGCAACGCAACAGAATTCTTTGCAATATCGTGGTGTAGCGCAATGAATTCTGGGCACCTATCCCACAGTTCAGTTTTCCCTCAATCGGCGCTTGGAATCCTGGGATGAAGGAAAGGAACGCGAAGCGCCATGGGTAAACTCTCATTTTCCCGTGGTGCACTGTGTTCCCCTTGCGTCTTCCTCGTTGCCAATAGCAACTTGTGCCTATTTTCAACAGTGCAGTGACGCACTACTTGCGAGCAATCACAACTGCGACAGCATGGAACCTGCTCTGATCTCCACTGTCGCCTTCAGCATTCTAAATACATCTCGGCTGGTTGCTCAGTACGCAATGAGCTCCGAATCAGACGAGGACACCGAGGAGCAGGGGCTGATCGATGCCCTGCAGAGCAACAGCACCGCATTGCTCAGTTCCTTCACCAATCATCTGCACACAGTGCAACGCTGTTTCTGGTCATGAGAGACGAGCACCAAGTGGTGGGATCACATTGTTATGCAGCTGTGGGATGACGAGCAGTGGGTACAGAACTTTCGAATGCGGAAAGCAACCTTTCTGGAACTGTGTTCAGAGTTGGTCCCTGCCCTGCGACGTAAGGACACCAACATGAGGTCAGCCCTAACTGTGGAGACGCGTGTTGCGATTGCAGTCTGGAAGATGGCGACTCCTGACTGCTACCGGTCGGTTGCAAACCAGTTTGGAGTCGGGAGGTCCACCGTCTGATTAGCCCTCTCACAAGTGTGCCGAGTCATCAATCGCGTTCTGCTACGGAGGACGGTGACGTTGGGCAATGTTCGTGAGATTGTGGACGGCTTTGCTGCCATGGGATTCCCTAACTGCGGGGGAGCCATAGATGGCACACATATCCCGATTTTGGCTCCAGACCATCTCGCGACCGAGTACATAAACAGGAAGGGATACTTCTCCATGGTGCTGCAAGCACTCGTGGATTACAAGGCGCATTTTACGGGTATCAATGCTGGGTGGTCGGGAAAGGTGCATGATGCCCGCATTTTCAGAAACACTGGACTGTACCGGAAGCTGCAAGGGGGTACCTTCTTCCCAGATCAAAAAATTACTGTGAGGGATGTGGAGATGCCCATAGTCATCCTTGGAGACCCAGCATACCCACTGATGCCATGGCTCATGAAGCCGTACACCGGGAACCTGGATCACAGCAAGGAGCGGTTCAATTACCGATTGAGCCGCTGCAGAATGACTGTGGAGTGTGCCTTTGGCCGCTTAAAAGGGCGCTGGCGCTATTTGTATGGGAGGCTGGACTTGGACGAGGACAACATCCCTTCTGTAATTGCGCGTGCTGTGTCCTTCATAACATTTGTGAAAATAGGGGAGAAAAGTTTTCCCCCGGGTGGGCTATGGAGGCACAGCGCCTCGAGGCAGCATACAAACAGCCAGCCACTAGGAGTATTAGGGGGGCCCAACGAGGAGTTGCTCTCATAAGGGAGGCACTCAGGGAGCATTTCAGTGATGCCCTCCCGTAGTTCATTTCAAGGACGCATCAAGTGCACCTTATGAGATTTTCACTGTGTACAAATAAAGTCACTCTTCAAATTTTTTGTTACTGTTTTTATTAAAAGATAAAAGGGGGGTTGCTGGTTGGGTGGTTTTGGAGGGGTTACAGGTGGGTGTAGCTGCGAGTCTCTAAAAAGTAGCTTTGTGAGGGACTGGATGTTGCAGTATACCAGGGGGACGGGTGGCCTTCAAATAAATGCTTTGAAGGACTACGGGGTGTGGGAGGCAGACACGGCTGAAGTGTCTGGAGTGGAGCCTGTACATTAATCGCCTGGGTCTGCAGAGCCATTATGCTCTTGAGCAGTTCTGTTTGCTCCTTCATGACGCTTATCAGTTCGTCCCTGTGTTTCTGCCTCCTCTGTTGGGATTCCTCTCTCCAGGCTCGATTCTCCCTCGCGGATGCCTCTGTTGTTTTCAACAACTCCTGAAACATATCCTCCCTGTTTCTTCGAGCACGCCGCCGAATGTTTCTCATGCGGTCAGCTGGGGTAGACACCGGCCTTGTGAAGGTCGCATCTAATAAAAAAAAGAATAGTAAAGCTATTGTTAACACATAGCCTAGATAACCAATGTAACCTTCCAGTAGCACATTCCACTGGAAAGTACAGGGCAGTCAATATCCTATGCTTTGCTGAAGCGGAGAAGGTGCGTCCTAATAGAAACCTTACTGGGGGCTAACATTCTGCACAGGGCACACAGATGGAACCAGATATCTCTCTCCTCAGAGTGCCCCTGCCAGCTAGAAAACATATCCTACATGCCACCGGATGCCAGCCGGGACCGTATGCTGCTGCCTTGTGTAGCAGGCGCTGATCCCGAACAGCGGTTTGCCTCCTTTGCTCAGTGATAGGTTATTCTTAGCTCCTTCACCTTTGATCTGCACTGCACAGTGTCTCTCTCATAATCTCTCTCTGACATGGCCCGAGAAATTATGCAGACTCTCCCCAGATGCTGATCAGGTCTAGCACCTCTGCCATGCTCCAAATTGGTGCACGTCTTCCACGATAGGCCGCCATTGCTAGGTAAGATCGGAGCTGCACTCCACTCCACGAGGAAGAGAACAGGAAGTGAAACAGAGGAGAAGTTCGAAAATTCCAGGAATCGAAACAGGGCGGGGACTGTTTTGTCACGGCCACAGAGCGGGTGGGGGGGAGACCAGAGAGGACGACTTTGGAATGCTGGGACACTTCCGGAGGCCTATCATTGCGCGGTAAGCGTACACATGAGTTGAAAGGCGCAACAGCTGTTCCGCATTAACTGCTACCACCCTTGTCGAGGTGGTTTTTGTATTGCGCTACAACTGGACTGTTGACACACAAGAGCCCTATTGCACGTGTGTACGCTGTTGTTGTTATCGCGTGGTAATAACTGTTAATGCGCGATAAAGTGATCGTGTGTACATGGCCTAAGTTTGTGGTTTTTAGTAGTATCTAACAGAGTTGTGAATTTAAGCTCCCAGGCCCATCTTTTGAGTGTTATGCTTATGCAGGTTTCCTTTAAGGACCAGGATTGACAGGTCAGATATAAAGTGATCACTTACACGCACAGGTAGGGTGTGTTTTATCTTTTATCATTTTGCTGTGTGAGTTCATTTGAGAATGTTGTGATTATTGGATTCAGCCACATAGTTGTTAATGGGATGTTTGGTGTACTGGATGAGATATACCATGCGTTACTATAAGTGCATTTAGGATCCAGGTATCTTGAAAGGTGTGCGGGATGGGGGTTGTTGCTTACTGCAGCGGTGGAGGTGGGGCTGTGGGTTTTACATCTGTTATTCAGCCAAAGTCTGGTGCCAGTTTGAATTGGCAGGTCCTGGTCTCTAGGGGAGCTTGCCCTGATGATGAGCTTGGGAAGACTGGGTTGTTTCCTCTCAAATTCTAACTATGAAACAAGACAATCACTGTGCTCTTGAATGACTCACACAGGAGAATGATAGACAAAAACACCTTTTATCTAGTTCTGAGTATCTTTTCCAGATGTGAGGAAGAGCTCTGTATAGCTTGAAAGGTTGTTTCTCCCACTTACATAAGTTGGTCCAAAAAAAGATACTACCTCACCCACTTTTTCTTTGTCCTTTTAAATGTATTTGTGGTTGCAGGTTTATCTGCTGAGCTTTAGTGTCATTTCACTTTTGATCTTTTAAAAAAGATACCTCTTAATTTTAGAGCTCAGTTTATCAGAGAGGGTGAAGGAAGTGGCTTTGGCTGTGCAACCCAGTTAGACTCACATTAAGGTCAGAAGGGACCTTCATGATCATCTAATCTGACCTCCTACACATTGCAGGCCACAACCTCACCCACCCGTTCCTGTAACAGACTCCTAACATCTGGCTGAGTTACTGAGGTCCTCAAATCTTGGTTTAATGACTTCAAGTTATAGAGAATCCACCATTTATACTAGTTTAACCCTGCAAGTGACCCATGCCTCATGCTGCAGAGGAAGGTGGAAAAGTAAAATGAAACTGGGTGTTTGCCAATCTGTCCCCAAGGAAAAGTCCTTCCATCCTGACTCGAAATAGGACTATCAGTTAGACTCTTAGCATGTGGGCAAAACCTACCAGTCAGACACCTGAGAAAATATTCTCTACAGTAATTCAGAACTCACCCATTTAGTGTCCCATCACTGGCCATTGGAGATATTTGCTTCTAGCAGTCGTAGGTCAGTTACATGCTATTGTAGGCAGTCTCATCATATCATCCCCTCTATAAATTTAGCAAGCTCAGTCTTGAAGCCAGTTATAGGACTTAATGTCCTTAATGCACATTAAAGCAGCTATCTTTGTTAGGAGGTACTTCTGAAAGTGTTATTTTTCAAGTTAGAGCTATGAGCAGAGTAATCTCAAATAATCAAGGTAAAAGGGAGTGGGGTTCATGCCCAGAATAAACAGGAGAGTGTTACAGTATGCTTTTAATCATAGTGTTTTAAGTTATAGTAGGCAGGGTTTAGATTTTTTAAAATAATTTGGTGCATGTGAGGATGTACAGACAACCTTAGTGGCAAAAGAAACAGCAGAGTTTAACAGTTTTTCTCGTAATTTCATTTTGAAGGATGTTGATATTAAGTTTTATTGAGTTTGTAAGTGAGGGACTACATCTGCTGGACCTTAGCCTGGCAAGTGTGTGTTTTGGCATGGTTTGTTCAAGCCTGCTAGGCAGATTTGCTGAATGCAGCATGTCAAAGTTGACCTGAAACACCTCTTACTCTGTACCAATCTTGTTTTATTTTGTTTTTGAGGGGGTCTTTGTTTTGTTTTTTGTTTTGGTTTGTTTTTCGTTTCGTTTGGTTTGATTTTTTTCCCAGTTGTCAATCATGTCAAGTAGCATGATGATTTTGGGACATGGAAAAATGTCCATGTTCATTAGCCGCTATGTTGAAATTTTTTAACAGGATTATATGCCAAGTTTGCCTGCTATACAGCAGGAGACTGGACTCAGTCTTTGAATTCCCTTGTGGGCCTGTGTTCCATTGGAAGGCCAGTGTTATTCACTGTGTCCTCAAGCACTTGACCAAGATAATCTTTCATGGTTTAAAGGAGTGTTTTGTAGAGTTCCTTACAGTTGCTCTGATTGTCTTTTTTAGGTATTTGCAAACTGAAAAGCATGAATCGGCACGTCATGAAACATCTTCTGCTAAAACATTAATGGATATCGGAACTCGGAGGATCTTCTCTTCGGATCATGATATCTTCAGGGAAAGTGTGAGGAAATTCTTCCAGGAAGCAGTGGTTCCTTATCATGAAGAGTAAGATATGGTTCAGATATATTATGTTGCCTACTTATTCCCGCCTGTTCCACCAAATTCTCTGGGAACGATGTTCTAAATATAACAAGCGAATTGTAAAGTTTATTTGAATTTTTTTAAAATTATGTTAAGACTCTGCGTGCGTGCGTGCATGTAAATGTATAGGTCTCCGTTTGTGTCTCTCCTACATTACACATTTGAAGGAAGAAAAATGTACGTGGCTATATTAATAAATTAAGAAAAAATGCTGTCCACTTCTCATGCTGGTTGATTCTAGTGGTTCTCAACCACTGTGTTGGGACACATTACTGTATCACCACGCAGTGGTAAGTATGTCACAGGGAGCTGGGGAGATGGCTGGATTCTGCCTGGGGTGGGTGGGGTGGGGTGTCCTGTAGGTTTGTGATACGCCGCCAAGTGTGTCATGACCTGCAAAAGATTGAGAGCCACTGCAGGAGCTCAAACAGAGTAAATGCAGCATTGCTATTGTCTGTGCACATTTCCCAAGCATTGTGCCTTGATTCTGAGAATTTACCTCTAGCAATGAGAAGGTAGTTTAATCTTATTGTTACCTTTGCAGAGAATGTCGGTATTACCACTGTTCTTTATTATTTGCTTTTTAGTAGCACCTAGGACACTATACAAACTCAGAACAAGAAGACAGTTCTTGCTCCAAGGAGCTTACAGTCAGAAGGTCTTAGTTCTGTTGGTTTTTGTATTGTGGATACCTGTCCCTTGAAAAGTGGACTAAGGCCTGGTGTACTCAGAAACTTGCATCAAAACAGCTAGCTCAATTTTAATTCACAGTTTTTATTTCTGTGCAAGTCTATGTATGGGACTCTTGCTTCAAGGTAAATATGTCCTATTTTGATTGAGTTAAAGTTGTGGCTTTTGTGGGGAGTGGAGGTGGCATTTTTTGTTTTTGTTTTGCATTTTGTTTTACACCTTTAGCTAACTTGAAATAAAATGAAGTTGGTAAAAAACAACACCCCACCCCCACCATTTCAGCTTAGTGATAATAGGACACTTTTATGTGAAATAACAGTATCCACACACATTTGAACAGAAATAACAAAATATATGTATTAAAAGAGATTTCATTAATTTGGTGCAATTTTGTTTGTAGACCAGTTCTAAAATTAGCTCTTTTAGCTGTCACAGCCAAGAGAGCAGATGGTAGTGACTTTGAATTGCCCTCAGCCAGGGCTGGAACAGCATTCTAAAGGTGAAAGATTTTAGTTACCAGTTGCCTGATCTATCTGTCCCCTTCACAGTTCCATTGCTACATTTGGTGTAGCTAGCTTGTTTCAGGGACCATCTTTTGTTCTGTAATCTCCTAGTCCAAATTCCAGTTTTGAAAACTGTTTGCAGTAAACTGCGTTTGGTTGTCATTCTGAATATCGGGTAATGGGATGAAATAAGGTATGTTGCTCTTCTACTTAAATTTAGTCAGTTACCGTGGAAGGCTAGCTGTACTTCCAATATGGTGATTATTCTTTCTAGGGCTGTGGTGCACGTCTGCAAAACCATAAGCAGTATAGTGTCACATTCTTCAATAGGGAATGTCTTCCAACTAAAGATTTAAGCAATTATCAGTCCTGGACTGAGAAAGCAAACAATAAAAAGGTAGATCTAATTTATTTTACCTTTCAACATTTTCTTTCCTCTCCCTTCTCTCTCCTATCTCCAACTCCTCCTGGAACTTCTCTCTTGTCTGTAATAATTGTTCTGTTTCTGTACAGTCTGGAGAAGATAAACATAAGAGAGAATGGAACAAACTTTTACAGTCAAATATTATTTATTATTTGTATTACCATTGGGCCCAGGGACCTTACTTGTAGATGAGCATCCCACTGAAATAAAACCGGTACAAACAGTGAAAAAGATGTCCATTCCCATGGGGCTTAACATAGCTTCACTTCTTCCATTTATAGTTACTGAGCAATGACATTCAACCAAACCAAATAGAGAATACAAAACACCATTACATTAAAATCATTCTTGTATCTGAAATAATTTCACTTCTTACTCTTAAAAAGTAAGATCTAATGTTACTGTAACTGAAAGGAATTAAAAAAGAGATTTTACTTCATGCATTTTAAAGTACTTTAGCAGTTAGGTGGAGTTCCCCTTCTCTGTAAAGTCAGTCAGTTTCTTTCTGTTATTAGCATGCATCTTTTCACACAGCAATAGGGAAAAAAGAAACACTCATAAAATAGGAAAATATGGCTGTAAAGCCACACAAAAAAAGAAAAAAAAAATCTGTCATGGTGTCAGTCCAAAGCAGACTGAGATGTTAGAAGGATCTTACAAAAATGGATGGCTGGGCAACAAAATTGCATATGAAATTAAATGATAAGTGCAAATGTAATGCACATTAGAAAAAATACCTTGGATGGGTCTCTGAAAGCTTCCACTCAATGTGTAGCAGCAGTCAAAAAGGCTAACAGTATGTTAGGAACTATTAGGAAAGGGATAGAAAGTAAGACAAAATATCACAATGCCATTATAAATATCTGTACCCACATTTTGAATACTGTATACAGTTCTGGTCACCCCATCTCCAGAAAGATATTATGGAATTGAAAAAGGTTCAGAGAAAGGCAACAAAGTTGATCAAGGATATGGAATAGCTTCCATATGAGGCAATATTAAAAAGATGAGGGCTAAGTGGCTTAGAAAAGGGATGGCTATGGGGGTGGAGATATGCTAGCAGTCTATACAATCATGAAGATGTGGGAAAAGTGAATAGAGAAGTGTTATTTACTCTTTAATACGGTACAAAAACCAGTCATCATCTGTTGAAATTAACAGGCAGCAGATTTAATGCAAATGACAGAGTGCATTTTCACACAATGCATGACTAACTTGTGGAACTCATTGCCATGGTATGTTGTGATGGCCAAAAGTGTAACATTGGTTCTAAAAGAACTGGGTAGTACGTTCACCGAGGATAGTTCCATCAATGGCTACTTGCTAAGATGGTGAGGGACATAATCCAGTGCTAGGAGCAACCATAAATTTCTAACTAGCAGAAGCCAGGAGTGGAAGAGAGGTATGGATCACTCTGTAATGTCCCTGTTCTATACAGTCCACCTGAAGCTCTCATACAGGCTTCTGTTGTAGATGGGATACTAGGTGAGATGGACCATGGTCTGACACTGTATGGCAGTTTTTATGTTCATAATACTCAGTCTCTGCCTCGAAGAACTTGATGTGGCATTTTCAAAAGCACATAAATGACTTAGGACCACAAGTTCACTTGATTTTAAGAGGCAGTGTCTTCACTAGGAAAAAAGGTGTGTTCTTAACTCAAGCTAACTAACACAAGGTAAAATCCTTGTGTATAATTGACCTACTGCCTTGTCTTCCTTAGGGTTTTCTTTTATCCCCAATAAGATAAGGCCATTCAGACTTGTGTGCCTGTATCACTTACGTGCTTTTGAAAAATCCAATCCTAAAGGAACAAAGAGGTTTAATGTAACACAGAGTAAGTAGCTGGTCTGACAGGGAAGGACAAATATGCATGTTAGAGACACAGGCCTTGTGGAACAGATGTGAATTCCCTCCCTCTCTTCCCCCTTTAGCACTGATTTGGAGGTGCAGATGCTCATGGCAAATGCTTCTTGAAAGGAATGGAGTTGGGAGTTACTGAAAGAAATGGAGTGCTTGGGAGAGAAGCTTATGTGGCCAGTGTGAGGCGCGAGTAGGAATGAAAAGTTTGAATTGACTTGATAAAGAGACAGTGGGAAAGCCCAGCTGTGCATGTCTCTAAGGACTTGTATGTGAGTTCTCAGTGAAAATGGGTTCATTCTTGAAGTTTAAAGTAATAATCCAAGGAAAAATATCATCCAAAGAAGTAGGAAGGTGTTGATCTCATTAGTCTTCTAGCAGATGTAGTATTTTTAGTGTAATATATCACACTGTGTGTTCCTGTATTATTTCTTCTAGTACTTTCTCTGGCCAACACAAATTGTTTGGTTAGTGAAATGTCTGTTGCATATATTTTATGTCATTTCAGTTGCATCTGATGAAAGATCTCTGAACGAGTCTGTGTGGTTGAAAAGATGAGCCTTGCACTTCAGCCTGATGGCCATCCAACTCGAGCTGTAGCAGACAGTCCGAGGAAGAAAGTTCCACAGATGTGGAACCTGTGCTATGAATCGCTAGTTCTCCTTCCAAGTTAAAATCTAAGGGCTATCCCCAGAAGCTCCATAGCTGTCAATTTACCAAACTATTTTACATCAATTTACCAAAATACCACAAAAATCAATTAATCTGTGATAGTGTTTACAAACTTATCAGATATGAAAGTTAAGGAAATTGCAGGTTATAATTTGGAAGCAGATATTAACACCTACCATACTGTGCATCATTCTCTAGTGGCAATTTAATCATTAATACATAGACTTGGAGACGTCAGTACATTGCATAAATCCAAGGAGCTTACCTCTCCCCTGCTGGTAAAATACAAGTGTCTGTTTTACACACCTCACATGTTGCAAGTTGATATCTGAGACTGAAAGTCTTAATTTTTAGCACTGAAACTTAACTTTGTAATAGATTATATGGTGTAAAGCAGCAGCTGTGGCAGATCACAAATAGCGTGAGGGGAATTCCACTAACTTAACTTCTCATTCTTGTATCATTTGCAGGTGGGAGAAGGCTGGGCAGGTGAGCAGGGAACTCTGGGAAAAAGCTGGACAACAGGGACTACTGGGGGTCAATATATCAGAAAAACATGGTGGCATTGGAGGGGATCTACTCTCTTCAGCAGTGGTCTGGGAGGAACAGTAAGTAGAAGACATTGCAACAAGAATTGTATTGCTACTGCCAAAAGACTTTATTTGTTCATATGATTTCCTTATTCCTATTGTAAGGAGAGTTTGTTCACAGATGGTAATAGTCTTTTCCTGTCACAGAAGTGGTAATTTAGAGGTGTATAAATACCCCCTACTTTAGATACTTCAGATGATTGTTTAAATAAGAAATATCATAGTAGTCTATGCTTAGGGCTGCCAGGAAGGGAAGGGAAACATTTTTAGACTGGGGGATGCAATAGTTCAGGTTTGCCAATCCCTGTGCCGGCCCCTCCTCTCTAACCCTCAGCTGGTGTCGGTGGTTCCCTCTGCTGGAAAAAAAAGAGCGGCCACGGCTGGGGGGCGGGCTTCCCAGGCATGCCGCTGAAAGGAGCCACTTATGGAAAGACGCCACCTGAGGCAGCTCCTCTCAGTGGTGTGCCTGGGTACGGGTCTCCAGGGACACCACGGAAAGAAGCCGCCGGAAGTGGCTCCTTTTGGTGGCGGCATGCTGTGGAGAGGAGCCAGTCTGGAAGGCTTCTTTACACGGCATGCCTGGGGCATGGGGATAGCAGGGGCCCCCTGTGCCCCTGAAATAAGCCACCCGGAGTGACTTTTGGTGGTTAGGAGCGGCATTTTCTATGGCGCCGTGGGGGGTGCCATGTGCCATTCCAAATGGGCTCGTGTGCCACTGTCGGCACACGTGCCAGGGATTGCCTACCCCTGCAATAGTTTATTGGTGAAAGTACATTCTGGAAATAAATAAGAACGTGGATGTCACAAGTTAAAATTGTGTTAGCGGTCTTGTTGCTTTTTTAATTGTAAAATTCTTTCAGTTTTGGTTCTCTGTTTTAATAGTGTAAAATTCAGAATCTAAATCACTGACATGCTTTCTGCTAAAGTTTACTTTATTCATTTTTCTTCAAGGATGTATGTTAATTGTTCTGGCCCAGGATTCAGCCTTCATTCAGATATTGTCATGCCCTACATCGCAAACTATGGCTCAGCAGAACAGATTAAACGGTTTATCCCTGAATTGGCAGCAGGCAAATGTATCGGTGCTATAGCCATGACAGAACCTGGAGCTGGCAGGTAAACTGAAAAGGGCAGCAGACAGGATGTACATCCATGCAGCTTTCCTAATCTCCCTGTGTATAAACATCGAGTGTCATAGTTACCTGAACATCCTACTGTGATTAGGCAGTTGCCCAGAATAGGTAGAACTACAAAAATAACCTTTAATTATAGATTGTTGTTTTACAGCTTTGTCATTTCAGGATGTCTGTTTCAAACCCATGATCTTGCCATCAGTCTTTGGATAAATACAGTATTTTATTTGTTTTAGATTCTGCACAAATAGTTAGTAGCCTACCTGTTGCATAAACGTTCTCTAATGTGAAATGTAATAACTCAGTAAAGGAGGCTTGACTTCTTTTATATTATGCTTTGTTTCTGTATTTGATAAGAGGCCCTATTTCCTTTCCTGAATTCTGTACAGAATGGAGTTCTCTTTCCTGCACTATCATTCATATATTCTGCGTGTACACAGTAGGATGATTAGTTAGAGATTACTGATCCAGGATCATTCACTCATTGCCCTAAGCATAGCAGAGAGGAGCACAATGGGTAGCTACGCCTTCTGTGCTGTGCATCCATTAGTCCTAGAAACAGCAAAAGCCTCTCTTCCTGAGAACCATATGGTTAGAAGTCAGCTTGTATGGCGGGATGCCAACCTGAGCAGTTGATATCTGCTTTCTGAGGCATCCCTAAATTGATGGGCCGTGTCAGCATAAGATGCTGCTGAACCAGTAGATACTATTTGTGCACTTTTTACTTCTGCCGTGAGCAGATATCTCACTTGGAAACAATGTGCAGTACTGACTATACAGAGATTCATCATTCCAATATATAACACACTTGTAGTTTCAATAATATTTTCTACCCTCTTTTTAATACATCTCGGAATCCTATTTAAACTTTTGACTACTGTTGTACGTAGTACTATGCACAAGAAGTTCTAGACTGCACTCTCTTCGTTATTTTATATGAGGAATCCTTTTTAAATGTGAATTTCATGCCACTGTTCGATTGTTCTCTTAAATGACTTGCTTTTCTTGCCAATCAATTTTAGTGATTTGCAGGGTGTACGAACATATGCAAAAAAGGATGGAAGTGACTGGATTCTCAATGGAAGTAAGGTATGTGAACAGAGTGCTCTGATTTATGGTGCTTGGGTACTGAATTCATCCAGTTAGTAAGATAATTTACTTTAGTCTACAGCTGGTTGCCCAGCTTTTAGTGTTTCTATCCCTTTGTTTTTCCTTTTCTACGAATTCCATCTTACAGAAGAATTCATGTCACTCGGCCATCCAGCTTATGAGGCTGATGATTTATGGATCAATCAACAGAGCAGACCCTTCTCTGTGCAGCTTTTAGTGGAGATCAAAAAAGCAGCCCCATCATAAAACTTTGCTCTTTTCCTTGACCGGCAAAGTCAGTCTGCAGCATGTAAGGCTAAGACTGCTTCTCAGTTCAGTGGAGTTAACAGTAGAATAGCCATCCTGCTATGCATTCTTCTGTTGATTGAGAGGAAAGAAACAAAAACCTTTAGTCCTTTACTGCTTCAACACAACAACAGAATATTTACACAGTGACTGTATTGTTCCATGTATATTATAAACTCCACATTAGATGCCAACCATATCAAGCTGATAAGGCTAACAACGTGTACCTATTTCACTTAACCCAAAGCCCTAATACTAAGAATTAAGAGCGTTGAAGTAGTGGGCTGTCATTCTAAAAACTTCTAAATGGTATTGCTTTTAGTTGAAAACCCCTTTAAAACTAAAAACATCTTAAGAGTTACCGTTCTGTCCTGGTATTTGATTGTTTTTGAGTATTGAGATGACTGATTTAGCAAAATTTTATTATTTTAAAAATTGTGAATCATAGGTGACCACATGGTGACCAGTGCAGGGGTTCTCAACCACTGGCCGGCTTTTTAAAATGGCCCACATTCAAAGCTTGGCTGCTGGGGGGGGGGGGAGTCCTGCTGTGGCCGCCCACTTGCCCTCTGGTCCTGGCCAGTGTTCCAGAGGCTGCAGGTGGGGATGCCGGCCAGTGCGGTACGGCTGGCGGGCATGCTGGGGAAAGTGGGGAAGTGGGCCAGCACAGCACAGCTGGGGGGAGAGCTGGAGGGGGCAGACCGGTCCGGCTGTGGGGTGTGGTAGGTGCTGTGGCCGCCTGCCCGCTTCCCCTCTGGTCCCAGCCAGGGCTCTAGGGGCTTCGGGCAGGGCTGCGGGCCGGCGTGGCATGGTGTGGCTGGGTGCAGGGGGGACGCAGGCCGGCGCAGCACAGCTGGGGGTGTGTTGGGGAGGGGGTGTGGGCCGGTGCAACTGTGGGGTGTGCTGGCTGCTGGGGCCCAGGGGTGGCCATGGGCAATGTGGCATGACTGGGGGGAGAGGGATTGGGGGTGGGGGGCCTGGGGCTATGGGCTAGCATGGCCGTAGGGGGAGGCGGGAGTGTGGGCCATGCTGTTGCTGGGGCCCACAGCCTGCCCACAGACTGTCCCTGTTCATGGGCATCCAGCCCCCACTCCCCCCTTTTAAAAGAAAAAAACCCTTTCAATTTTTTTTTTAAAAAAATCTTTTTGGCTTGAGGGCCACAAATATATTTTTTAGAACCCTGACAGGCCACTACTCTATTTAAATAAATTTTTATTTAAATTAAATTAATTGATTTTAATTACTTTTAATTTAATTTGAAGTTAATTTAATTAAATAGACTGGTGGCCCCACCGGGTTCTAAAAATTATATTTGTGGCCCTCGAGCCAAAAAGGTTGGGAACCACTGGTCTAGTGATTAAAAGGAGAGACCAGGAGACTTGAATTCTGTTGCTACTCTTTCCACTAACTCACTTTTTGACTTGGAGGAAAATTACTATATCACCCCAACCCTCAATTTCCCTATTTGTAAAATAGGGGTGATAATGCTTGCCTGTCTGGGTAAAAATGCTTTGAAATCTTTGGATGAAAACTCAGAGTAGTAACAGTATTTTGATTTCAATATATTTCAAGGATTCTTCCTGTTGTAAATTCCAAATTACTTACAGACTTCTAGACATATTTGTGGGCTAAATCTGTGTGTGTTTGTAGAACCTAGCACAGTGAGAGCTTGATCCAGGTTGTGGCTTTTGCCACTGCAGTAATAAAATAATGAAACTGTAAGTGTTTATATTACTTGTCCGTAAGTGGATAAAAGTTGTTGTTTAAATAAATAAAATTAATATGTTGCATGCCTGAACTTAGGCAAGACAAGGCAGATCAGTCATTTTTTTTATTGGCATGGTTAGGAATCTTTGTCTCATTTTTATACTTGACATGTCTGTGTCTATGTTCTGTCTGTTGCATGGTACCAAAATTTGACTTAAAACACACAATACAACGAAGACAACTGCAAGTTTCCACCATTGAGGCATGCTTTAGTATTTCATATAATATTAAATATGACTCAACAATGCATTGTACAGAATTATAGTGATTTGCTATAGTAAGGGGAACTTCCCAGTGATTTTTCATTTTATACCTTGCCATTTTAAGCTTTGGAAGAGGTCATCTGCATGTTAGTTTGACATTCTTGTTCATTAAAGGAATCTTTGTAGTAGAGACGAGCCTGAACTAAAAATCTGGATTTAAGTACCTCTGAACTATAGGAATGTTCAAAATAAACAAATACAAATTTGATTCTTTTTTTTAATCTGTCCCCTCTCTTTATAAAGTGTTAACCAAAAATCTCAGACTCAAGCACCTTTTAACTTTTGGGTATTGGAGGTCCAGATCGGAATTATGTCACTTGAATCCACCTCTCCTTTAAAGACTCTGTTCAGGAACACTTTGTTTTTATGCATCTAGACTTTTTAAATCTTTTGGACATTTACTGACAGTTGTCATCTTTTACAGACTGATGTTCAGTTGTAAATGTGTGTGACAGTACACATACTGCTACTTTATAATATTCTCTTTTTGCTAGCTAGCTATCAGTTAGCATGCAGCTTTATTCCATCTTGGGTTTATTTACAGGTATTCATCACTAACGGCTGGATGTGTGATTTAGTGATTGTGGTTGCTGTTACAAACCGTGAGGCCCGCTCCCCTGCACATGGGATCAGCCTTTTTCTGGTGGAGAATGGCATGAAAGGATTCATCAAAGGACGCAAGCTGGAAAAAATAGGTCTGAAAGCACAGGTAAGTCGTGAGCTTGATCATGTGATGGAGCTTGCGGCAGTCTAAAGGGACTTGTTATTCCCTGGCTACTCTCAGTAAAGATTAAATGCAATTGTAGTAATATTTCAGTTCATAGTTTTAACTGAAGCATCAGGATATTCTAAATTAGACTGCAAGGGTGGGTTGCAGTTGAGTGAAATTTGTATTGAGAGCAAACAGCCTCCAATGAATATATGTAATTTGTTCTGTAGAAGTTGGGAACTGGTTAAAAGGATGATCTGAGAAAGAGAGAGTGTGACATTACAAATATTTTATTTAAAACCATTTTTAGGACACAGCAGAACTCTTTTTTGAAGATGTACGTTTGCCAGCCAGTGCCTTGCTTGGACAAGAAAACAAAGGGTTCTACTATTTGATGGCAGAGCTCCCTCAGGTAAAGCAGACACAAACCCACACTGTGTGCCGAAAAAGCACAAAGACCTTATTCTGATCTTTGCTAGAAACTGCCATCTGCAGTTTATGGATTATGGTGAGACACTTCGGTCTCAGAAGTAAGATCCCTCTGACCACAATCTGCTGATACTTTTTTCTTTTAACGTTAGTAATTCTGTACTGCAAATCAAAGTGAATCATCTTGGAATATCATATAAATAGCTATCTAATAGTTTCTATTCAAATAATTTTATTACGATACTGTGTTACTAGAATACTATCTTAGTAAGGGAAGGGACAACAACTGCTACAAAAAGGACATAGGTATCAAATTTTTATACCAGATTTCAAGGCTAGATCCTTCAGTAAAGAGTATTGGTCTGAAGAACACAAGATTAGAGTAGACTTTTAAAAATAAAATGCTACAAATAACTGGTATCATTTTAACACTCGTACATTCAGTTCATTAGTTTTAAAATACCTTTTTTCTTTGTGCTCTATAAGCCTCTTGGTGCAAAGCTGACTTTTCTTTGGGATAAAGGCTAATGCAAAATGCACCTGCTGCTCCTCTACCAGTGGAAAATATAGCAGATAAACTACTTTCTCAATCTATTTTGAAAAAAAAAATTGAGAAGTGGAAGGATTTTTTTCAAGCCCACTGTGGCTTGGCTCATTAGTAAAATGGAACACAGTTGGTCACCCTGGCTGGGGTGATTTAGTGGGAGTGGGCCTGCTTTTTAGCAGGGGGTTGGACTAGATGACCTCATGAGGTCCCTTCCATCCCTATTATTCTATGATTCTAATGCAGGTTTGAAACAGCAGAGGGGTAACTTGGATACGAAAACCATGAATGTGCTCTGTCATAAAGCATAAATTATGACTCTGTAGTTGCATCACATAATAGAGAATATATTTACTTAATTTGATACTATATGTCAAAAAGGAACCTGCTGTTTCAGTGTGCAAATTCCAGATAGTATTTAGTTCCTACAGAGAAAGTATTTCAGGGGTTTGAAAAATCACACAGGAGCAATGCTCATCAGCACCCCTAGAATAATTAACCAGATTATTTATATGGTGAAATTAAAAACAATTCTTCAGGAAATGGATCTCAGCTTAAATCTTTTCATAGTTATCGGAGTGCGTAGAAAATTTATAAATTTTAAAATGTATTTATACTATCTATGCCTTCTAACATTTGTTTTAATTACTTTTTTATTTGAACTGAAAGAGTAAAACCAAATCACTGAAAAATTTGAACCAAGTAATGTTTCCATTAAATCAACAGGACTATTAAATCTCACTTTTAGATATTTTTTTCTGCACTCCTGCTAAGGCAACTTTGGAATATCTTGAAGAACTTTAAAATTGGATCCCATCAAGACATTTGTGTCCTTTAGAATGACAATATTTTCAATTATGTAGTATATCTCCTTAAAAACTTACTGGAAAAGAACAAAGCTAACACTAAAAGACAAAACTAAACTTTTGGTTCCCAACCTGTATGTATATCTGTTTGTGTAGAGAAACTTGAGGTTAGTTGCATTGGATAAGAACTCAAATTCTTTATCGCTTCTGTCTCAAAGGAAAGACTGTTGATTGCTGATATGGCACTTGCCAGCTGTGAATTCATGTTCGAAGAAACAAGGAACTATGTTAAACAAAGAAAAGCTTTTGGGAAAACAATTGCACATTTACAGGTGAGGTTAAACCAAGAAAAACAGACAAATACTTCTTTTTGTCTGTCTCTGCCTTTTCTCAATGTAGGCACATGTAATATATGTACATTTCACCAGAGACGTTAAGCAAACTAAATCACTGAATTGTTTTCAAAGGTTCTAAAGTTGGATTAGAAGTACATACCAGGAATGACTCTTTTGCTCTCATGTTCAATTTTACATTAAAAATGTGTACGTGCTCTTGAGATCCATTGCTGCTTCTGTTTTTAGATTTGCAGTAGAGAGTGCATTGCTGACCTAATACATGAATATAGAGCGAACATAGTTGTTTGTTGTATAAATTTGCATTGTACAGTCTGAGAACCTGACTTACTGGTCCACTTTCCTGGTTGGACCTCTAAATCTGAGTGGAATCCTGTTAGGTAGACTTTCAGGCATGGTGGGTGAGGGAGGTCCCCCTTTGTGCACAGAGAACTGCAGGATCAGGGCCTCCCTGAGATTGCTACTTTACAAGGTTTTCACATCAAGGACCTTGTTTTAATGCCTGTGAAGTGCTAGTCAAATATGTATTTTATATAATCTTCAGTTTTATGGGTATTGTAAATGATTCCTCAGCTGCGAGGCATCTAAATGCACAAGTGACTCCACATAAGGAGTGTGATGGGGTGTATCAGGCCTGCACTGGTATAGTGAGGGTTAAGGACACATCGCAGGCTGAAGAAGGCATGCCCTCCACATCTTTGCTGGGAGTATAAAAGTTGTCACCCAGCTCAGTTAAGGTGACTGCTGACTAGGGAGAAAGCACGCCATTGGTTCTCTCCAGGAGATCAGTGCTGGCCTGGGCAGAGGCAGACACCACCAAGCCTCAGCCAAAGCCCAGGCTGCTAAGCAAGCCCCGAAGAAGGACTGAACCATCAGGGGCCTCATGGATTGAGAACCCGGCAGACCCCAGGAGTCGTGAAGCATAACCAATGACTAAAGGGTAGGAACTAGCCCGGGGGGGCCAAAGGAGATGGAAGGGGGAGCAGCAGAGTCACCTTCAGCATGTTTTGGTTGACTCAGTGGCCAGCAACCCTGACAGGACCCTGGGCTGGGGTTCAGAGGAGCAGAGAGGGCCTGAGCCACCCCTACTCAGGGCATCACACCCTCACAGGTGGTGCCACACTGCCCTGATAAGAAGGTCACATTATTGACTCTGACTATTAGGCAATACTGCCCTGATGAGGAAGCTGCACTATTGACCCTGACCCTTAGGTCATGCTGCCCGGAAGAAGAGGCTTCTTTACTGATTCTGGCTATTAGGCCACATGGCTTCTATTACAGGGCTACCCTGTTAACTTGAACTATTAGGCTACCCTACCCAGAGGAAAGGGTGACCCCCAGTGACTTGGACCATCCTGTTGCTATAGCAGAAGGAAACCTAATGGTGTATATATAAATCCACAACTTTTTACCCTTCTCCCCCACTCCTATGCCTGCGCTGAGGGGTGGGAGCCCTGCAACAGGAATTATATGTTGTCCACAGTACGTATTACTTTCACTATCATGAATGAGAATTAGGTATGTATTTTGAGACTCTGGAACTACTCCTTGTTTAGAATCCTGACAAGAGACTCTGCTTCTCATAATATCATTTTTAACCTAGGTAACTTTTGTTAACCAGATGCCAGTAAATACAGACTCTGGGATTCTACACTCAAACGTAGCAGTTTTCAAAAGGCCCTACCTATTTTTTTTCTTAATATGGAAATGATCTGAAGAATTTCAGTTTAAAACAATAGATATGGGTTATTCTGGAAACCTCATTAGCTGTTAAACATTTTAATGAGAACATTAACCAAGTTCCAGTGTTTGTGATACATAGAAACTGAATGAATTATACGTGTTGAAGGACCATAGCCTTTTTATTAATTGAAATGTGCCCTTGCGATCAAACCAAAAACTTCAAGATACCCAGTTTTGAGTCCTGATCCTTTTCCTGTTACGTCAAAAGCAGATCGCCCCTTGACTTCAATGAGAACAGGATTGAGACCTTAGAAGTAAGATGTCTTAAGTATTTATTCATAAAATTTCCAGGTGTGATTCAGCATTTCCAGTTTCCATACTGAACACTATGAAAATACTTTTTAAAACTTGTAGTTAGAGTGCAGATATAAGGCATTTTCTAATAGTTAGCTTTAAAGCAAGATAACCACTCACCAATAAACTTTTTAAAATACAATATTTTTATCAAAACATTGTGCACTTGTGCACTTTCCAGTGTTTCTGTTCATTGCTGATTGCTAAAATCAAAATCTGACTCCTTTCTAATTAACTTGATATCTTTCCTAATTCATTGATTATAGGATTTTAAATCAGTTCTCTATTTAGCTTGTAAAAAGGAAATATTAAGTCTACTCATATAGTAGTTCAAGAATTTGAGGAAAGACTTGTTAGTTTCTTTTTCATTTCCCCTGCTGGTGTAGAAGCTACTACAACGTATCGTATTTGAGTGTTTGCCCAGTCTAGCTTTACATAAATACTAGAAATGGACTTCCTCTATGTTGAAAGTATAACAGATCTCAATGTTACAAAATTTTTCCCAGCAGCTTATTCCTACTTGTAACCCTTTGAACCTCTCTTTTCCCTCTGTGGTGCTTGAATTTTAGTTATTCTCTAATAAAAGAAAATAGATAAATAAAAGTTTTTTGTATTGTGACATTATTTCTTTAAAATAAATTTAGCATTTAAGAAAATAGATGTACTTTATGGAACTACTAATAAACTAGGGAAATTCCTGTATGCAGTATAATTGTAGCAGTGTCAATTCTAGGATATTAGAGAGACAAGATAGGTGAGGAAGTTGATCCAATAAAGATGTAGCTCATCCACCTTGTCTCTCATTAGTCTGTTAGGATTAGAAACACATTTTTACCAGAAGGGGGAGTTCAAGTTGCTAAAACATTCACTACAGGGCCAATAGGTTGTACTATCTAGTAATTTATCAACTCAGACTTCTGATTTATTATTTTCTTATCCAAAAATATACAGATAAGCACATGACTTGCTGAGTTATAGATCGGCATGTATAGCTTTTTGTTGATTCAAAGTTCTCTTGGCTCTAAGCCAGTGGTTTTCAAACCTTTTTTTCTCAGACGCAGTTGAAAAAAAAATCATTTATGCCCGCAACCCAACGATTACATCATTGAGCAAGTTCCAAAGGGGTAGCTGTGTTAGTCTAATTCAGCAAAACAAACAAGGAATCCTGTGGTCCTTTTAAAGAGTCGTTTGTGAGCTTTTGTGGGAGAAAATCCCTCTTCATCTTTGAGCAATGCATTCCAGTCTTTCAGCTTCAGCAGGGGGTGTCACAATCCATATCTGAGGGTCTGCGACCAGTACTGGGTCCTGACCTGTGGTTTGAAAACCACTACTCTAAGCAAAGCTTATTTGATTAGATTGACAGAAATACAAGTCCATTAAAAAAAATGGAAATTAAGTTGCTCTCTGTTTTATAGAACTTTAGCTGCTGTATTGATATATCATCTTTACTGTGGTGGTATTTCCTCCCTGCATAACATTTCTTGTGCAAAAAACATTTCTTTGCAAAGACCTTATTGGCATATTTTCCTTTCACAGGTTTATTTAAAAATATTTACTGTTTTAAAAACAAATATTTTTCTTTCCCAACAAAAATCAGACTGTGCAACATAAGTTAGCAGAACTGAAAACTGAGATTTGTGTGGGACGGACATTTATAGACAGCTGTCTCCAGCTGCATGGAGAGAAACGTCTGGACTCCTCCACAGCTTCCATGGCAAAATACTGGTATGCATGCTAAAGCAATTTGAAAGTGTTACTTTTATGAACTTTGCTGGACTCTAGCATTGGAACATTGAAGTAACCAACCACATTTTTTAGCTCAAAGGTAACATTACATGTAACTAAATCATCATTGGCATTTAACATCAGAATTTATTAGCCCAAACTACATTGATGCATGGCATAAATAATAGAGATATCCACTGAACATAGGATCGGTTAATCAAGGAATTTCAAAATTAGTACTTAATGTTTGCTTTTAGGATAAATATTGTGATCCAAATTCAGCTTCATTAAATAGTTCCACATGAGAATTATTTTATTGGGTTTAAAAAAACTCCATTTAATTATACAGCTGAAAAAGTTCTAAAACCAAAGGTTGATCTGGGATTCCCTTGGATAATATTCATGAAATTGGAAATAAGTTTTGGATATATTATTTGATAAACCCTGATGTTAAAAGCTATATTATAGCCATTTTCTGAAAACTCTCTGATTTCAGAAAGAAATAATTAGCTGTATCTTTGTTGTTGTTGCTGAGATTTAGCTGTTCTTCCTTTCATAATTCCTCCTTTGTGTATTGGACTGAAAAAGCCCCAGGAATTTCTTTTGCAGTTATTTATTAACTTATGCTTAACCAGACAAAGTTAGACAAGTAGAAACATCTAATGTAATACATTTGTCCTGGTGCCAGATTGTTATGCACAAAATGCCAGGGTAAATGTTCTATCTAAATTCCATTAAACAGAAGGGTTTTAACTGACTGTGTCTTAGCACAGATCACATTAAAATACCTGGTACAAAAGCAGAGGCATTCAACTTTGTGGAAGAGAGTGTAACTAGTGCCAGCCAGCCTAAATATACATCTTCATCAATGGACTTTCCAAAGCAAGAAATTTGCAAAATCATCAACATTCTTATGCCTTCAGTATTTAGTGGCCTTATTCAAATAGATAAAGGATTTTTTGTAACTTTTCCACAGAGCTTGAATAGGTATAAAATTGCTTGAACAGAGAAATTGCTTCTTTCTCTAGTGCCAGTATACTGCATTTCATTTGAATATACAGTAGCTTATCTCCTTTCTTTCTTTCTTAAGATGTAATCAAAACTGACTATTTTTGAGGTAGATGTTTGGTTAAATAAGGAACATTTTTGGTAAGCATCATACATCTTTACTTCTGATTTCTGTTGAAAAATCTATAGGTTTTATTATGATGATATAGTTACAATACTTATTTAATCTAAAAATCTGTGTAGGATGGATATTTTCAGCAAGACGCCATTTCAGGATTAAACTTGGTGTAATACACTGCAAAGTTCTCTTGAATTATATCAAGCTTGAAAAGAGAGAATTTTATGTACTCTTATATAAAAAGAAAATTGATTTGACTAATCATTTTTCAGATTTATTTGCTATTGTTGAAGTTACATGTTTGAACAATATTCTCTTCCATGACCTAACGGTTAGCTTTTGCTTGATCCCAAAATACATCAAAATCCTCTAGGGTTTTATAAGGAGAAAATGCAAGACACAAGTTATAAATCACATGCTGTCTAGGATAAGAAAGTGTATCAAATTCTGCTTGGAAAGTACACAACAATTAACATTATAGAGACAGCTAAATGGGGAAGTGAGGGAGAAATACTGGAGCATCTATTAACCAGCATTTATATTTTTAAAATGCAACATAGAGATTCTAAGCATTTTTTAAATTATTTTTTAAAAAGGCATCGGGTATTATCAGTGTACAGAGAGTATTCTAGTATGTTGCCAAAGCAAAAAGGCTATAAACTAGTAACATTATAATTTCACTGAAGGGGAAGAATACTCATTGCTTTCAAAATAAAGCTCTTTGTTGATTGGCATATACAACATGAATAAGCAAAAAAAAAAAAAAACTTGTCTATATTTGAAAGCCATCCTTTGTGAAAGTTCTATAAGAAAAGCCAAATTCTTGAATGTTAAAATTAAAATGCTTGCTAGTTGCTGTTGATTTCTTGTTTTCTTTGTTTAAAAAAAGAAAAAAAGTGGGGGGAGGACCAAATTTCTTGACAGTTCATCATGATAATTCCTAACATTCTGGATATGGATATTATAAGAAGAAAAGTTTGATAGTTAAATGTTTGTTTTACTTACTTGTTTATAAATTTAATCGCATACATGTTTCAAAAACAAACTTCTATTCTTGCCATTTTAGGGCTTCTGATCTCCAAAACAGTGTGGCTACTCTGTGTGTACAACTGCATGGAGGATGGGGATACATGTGGGAATATCCAATTGCAAAGTAAGTGTCACATATCAGTCCTGAATGATGAGAAATTAATAGCAAAGTGAAAAGAGGCATTTTCATTGCATGTATTTGTAAATTGGAAGGGAAAGCAATCACTGCTAATACAAAGCAGTTTACAAATACTTGTGAAGGAAATGCCTTTGTAAGATGGTTTTACTATTTCCCCTGTATAATTAATTAGTTAGGCAGCTTTTCTTTTGTTTGTGTCTTCCTCACAGCAAAAACTGGGAAAAGTCATTTTTAAAAAAAGTCTCATCATAAAACCTTTAAAAAATGACAGATCTTTAGGGCAGATAAATTGTCAGAAATTACTTCTAACTCACTTTTTTGAAACTCGCCTAATTTCAATTGTTTTCCTTTTAATAACATTTTACCCTGTTAATGTTGCTGTAAATAACTTTTTTTCTCATTATTATTGTGCATGGTAGCCTGTTCCCATTTTGAAATGATTATTCCCTCCATTGTAAGTAAATAGCTACTCTGCAGTACAGAGTCCCATATAATATCTACATATCTAGCAATCCCTGTGGAGATTTGTAGAGCTCCTGTGGTTATGTACTAGCAGTAACTGTCTGGCAGAGAACCTAAATATGGGTTTTTAAATGTTGCAGAGCTGTGGGAGTCTTACATTTTCCTGGACACTTGAATTTAAAAATTAGTTTTTGGGGAGAGTTGTGGTTGTGATGCTGTGTTTAGTGCTTCACAGAGTAAAATTAGCAAGGATTCTTATTCATTTCCCTGTGGTGCTGCCTAGGCTATAACATATTCAAGAGCACAGCTCAGTCCCCAACCCACTGGGGGTGTGGGGAACTGGATGGCATGGGGATCAAGAACTTTTCATGGTTGGACTCACTTACGAGTTCAGATGAACCTGAAGTCCGTAGTGATTAAAAGATGGTATTTTCAGTTCATTTCCTGGTGGGCAAATGTTCAAGCCTCAGAAAGAACCCACTGCACTATTAGAAGCCCTGTCAGCAAGGAATGGATTAATGTATGGTACCTGAATTACTGTGTTGGACCTAGAGGCGTGTTCTCTTTCTGAGGGCAGAGAGGCACACCTGTAAGGCAGTGAGGGTGAACTTATGTTTCATATGTTGTTGTGCATGTGCTGTGGGTAAATGGAGAGTTTGTCTCCACAGCTGTTAATTTAGTGCTCAATTAACTTAAAATGAGGAAGAGAAAAATGATAAAAGAATTGGGAAAAGGATAGCAAACACCAGGAGATAGAGCTGTGCAGACTATTAAAGACATTGTTTTAAAGGAGGAAGGCACAGAAAATAATAAGAGAATTTTGCAAGGTACTTTATAGAAAAGAAACGCATAGAAAATAAAGGGGAAAAAAATCTTTTAATCACAAGTGACCGGTTTGGGACAGTACCCCAGATATATACAGGGGGTTTCAAATGTACACATGTTCTTACCCTGTGAGGCTGGCAGAGGCAAGCAGCAACCATACATGGGGCTTCTGAATCAAATACGATTTGTTATGCACCACAGGATTGCAAGGTAGTGTGATCATATTTGTGTGTCAAACATATTTCCAAAATTAATTTTATGTATGCCGCAGGTTCTCTGCCCCATAGATTAACTATGAGTAAAGTGGATTAAGATGTCCACAGACTCAAGTTCTGAATTAAGTCTTTATTAAAAGTCTTTTATAATAGTGCCTTCATCTGGCGTGCAAAATGGGAGGTTGGCAGACAATAGGACAGATCTTTTGAATGATCTTAATTATACATTTCCATACTTTTTCATTTTTAGGATTTCTAACATTTGTACCTAGAATGAACTTTTTAAAGAAGACTACAATATTCAGTTTCTCTTGCCCCTTAAATAATGTCTAGATATATACAAACTTAACTCCATTGGAGGATATATTTCTGTGAAATCATTTACCACTGTAAAGGAGAATGACGGGCCATTTTTGAAAGAGCAATTTGCATTGAAATCACTATGCTATATATTTTTCTAATATTTTCACAACAGGACAATTGAAATTTGGGCTCATTTTAATTACCATGTTTTAATCATCAATACATATGCAGTATCAGCAAGTATATTTAGTTGTAATTTTATTTATTGGTGAAAGTGTCTAGAATTTGATAAGTTGGACTTTGAACACTTATTGAATAAAATTCTGATTTTCTGATTTGCCCTCAACATTAGAAACACTCTGCCAAAACCATACATGCTTGCGTTAGTTGTTTTTTTTCTTCACTTAAGCCTAGTTTATGTTTCACATGTGTTCACTTCTCTACCAGCATAATACTGACAAATTGCAGTATGAGAATTAAAGCACAAGTTCCCTTATTTGGAATTTGATGACAAGATGTGGTCAAATGATAACAACCTAAGCAACCCAGGATAATAACTTCACTGTGTTTTTGTTTTTTTCTTAATAAAATATCCTGAAAGAGGATCTGACTTTTCAGTGCAGACAGATCACACTTGAAATACGCTCGATCTCTAAAGAGATTTTCCCATTTATTAACAATTTATTTAATCACATTGCACATATGGCTGTTTTTAGGAAATATCTCTTTTTTTTAACCACTCATTCTTTCACTACTCACTTTTTCAGAGCTTTTGTGGATGCTCGCGTTCAACCAATCTACGGTGGAACCAATGAAATAATGAAAGAGCTCATTGCTAGAGACATTGTGACAGACAAGTAGACATCTGGTTATGCTGGAGGTAGCGTCCTGAATCCTATCACAATTAATACAGCATAAAATCGGGTACCAGAATGTAAGGAGATGTAGTGTATTTTATTGGGGAAAAGGAACTGTTAAAAACTGTTGTAGTTAAACTACAATAAAATGGGCTGTTTGTATCTGTTGTCTCTAATGTTTAATGAAGATTAATTTGTGATGCTCTGTTTTCTAGTGGAAAACATTTGGACTAATTCTTTGGATGATTCAGAAAATGTCTAAGAGGCAAGATCTTTTTGAATATATTGGTAGTGAAAAGTATGGTCACTCTGGAATGTTACAGTTAACTTGAAGTCTTTGAAACATAATATTAAATCTGGTCCTAACTATTCAGAATTAAACACAATCAGATTGTCAAAGAAACCACTTTTTAGAAAGTAAACAACAGCTGGCGTTTAAAACAAAACCAAAATACTAAAATTGCAACTTTGGACTTAGAAAGTTAAATGTAACTGTAGAACATGTTCCTACCACTGACTCACTGCCATTTCTGTTTAATAATTTATCTGGGTGAGAAAGTAATTGATTTTCCTCCTATAATCATGTGGCTTTTTGCATTGCATTTATCTTGGTGATGAAAACAAATGAGTGAGTAATTTTTGTTTTTTGCCTTTAAAATGAAATTACAAAAATGTAATAAGGTAGGTGGTGAAATACAAATTGCCTTATTTTGATTTGTACTTATTTTGTATAAAAGAGCTTAATAAATTTTTTAAATGCAAAGTAGTGATTTTTACTTGAAACATCTGAAGTCAAATACTATTCAATAATTTTTGAAAGTGCCCTGGTAACATCCATAGTTTAATATGGTTTGTAAGAAAAGGCACATTTTATAGTTCAGCGTAGCACATCCTCTGATTTTTAAACTCTGTATCTCTATAAAGGCTTATTGGTCAATTCTCAGTTAGTTTGCAAACATCAGTTGGAGATTTAGTATTTGAGTAGAATGTGCTGCCAATGCAGGCTTTTACAGCTTTTAAATATTTGTTTTGAATTAATTACACAACTATATAATTGTGGCTTTTGTTAAGCCAAATGTGTAACTAGTGATTTGACTACTGTGCATTGTACAGATGTTATCTTTTAGAAATAAGCAGTGATAACATTTGGTTTCTAGAGTACTACAGATAAGTTTATGGTTTAAAAGGACAGTGCCACCTATGGTAAGCTTATTGGCAGTTTTAGCAGAGAATGGAGGTAAACTTGTCATGTTAAGATTGAAAAGGTTTGGGGAAGTAAGAAAAGCTTATGGCTGCTTCTGTGAGTGCTAAAACTACTGTTTGGCTTAACAGATTTCAGTTTCTAGGCCTGTCAGTTACGTTTGATTAACTTCTGCAAGTACTAAATTCATTCAGAATTAAATAAAACTTGTCTGAATGGATACACAGCTCATTTCTTATTCTTTCCATCCCAGGCACAATATGTATGCCCTTGAAATTTAGGCATACTGAAAATTTATAAGGCTGTATCAGTACAAACCTAGGTGAACTTTAGGATTCCTTACCAGTTCCCTTTGCACCGTCCCTAGAATCCTTTGCACTAGTTTTAGTGTTTGGCTTGGAAAGAAAATGCTATATGGCAGCCAGTGCAAAGGAAGCTGTGGTGCATGTTTGTGCCTTTGTTTTTTCTCAAGTTGTATTATTCCAGGAATGGAGCAACACAGCTGGAAAATGCTTATAGGTGGCTGGTCCTGGAGGATGGTCGAAATAAAGGTGGAAGACGCTCTTAGGGAACCTACAACTACTAGGGGGGAGAGGGGATATGTGAGGGCACTGGCACGAAGGCTCCTTCCGCGTGGGTGCAAGTGCTGGGATTGGATTATATAGCATGGAACCCTGGGGCCCCGAGCCCGATTGTTGTTCTCGAGTCTCACCCTATCCCGCCTTTACGACCCGCCCCCTCCCTAGTTTTGCATAACTCCGCCCCCACTACCCCTGATTGGCCAGCGCTGCCCCCTGGCGCTGGCGGAGGCCCCGCCCGCCCGGGCCAGACAGACGCCTTAGTTGAGCTGACTGTTAAACAGAAGCAGAGCGAGGGGAGCGCGGCTCGGGCGGGAGGCGCCGCGGCCGCCGTGGAGACGCTAATGCGCGCAGGCAAGTGTGCGTGTAGCCCCAGGGTGGGCGCGGGGAGCCGAGCCGCTCACAGCCACGGCTGGGGGGGCCTGCAGCGGGTCCGAGAGGCGGTTGGTTCCCGCGGCCGCGCCAGCCGGGTGGAGGCGGCAAGTCAACATCGAACGGCGGGAGGAAGGCCGAAGACGGTCGGCGAGGAGCGGGGCCTGCGCGCTGAGGGGAGGAGGCGGGGCCTAGGCCCTGAGGAAACTGGGGGGCGGAGCGCATTCCATGGCCCAGCCCCGCCCGGCCTTCGGTGTCCGGCGGAGAGGGGCTAAGGGCCGTGTCCAGGATGGAGGGGGGGCCTGAGCGGAGCCAATGGGAAGCGCCCGTGGGCGGGGAAGTGGAGCGGAGGGCGGGGTCTGTGGAATGAGGGGGCGGTCCGAGCTGGTTGCTCCAACGGGTGTCTCTCTGCCGTCCCCCGCGGCTGGGAGTTGCTCCTTGCAGGGGTGGCGTCCAACAACCAGCCAAGGGGCGGCTCGTCTCCCTCTGCCCCAGCCGCTGGGGCGATGGGGGCGGGGAGGATGAGGGCGATGCGGGGCGGGGGAGGCCTGAGCGGCCGTAGCGCGGTAAAACCGCTGCGACTCACGGAGCAACAAGGGAAGGAGGCGCGGGACGGAGCGGGACGGCCGGGGTGGGGGAGATCCCGGCGCTGAGCGCTCTTCGAGGAGCTGTTTGCCTTTGGTGTCCCTGGAGGGAACCGGGTCGCAGCCCGCCGCTGGAGCCAGTGTGGACAGACCACTGCCCCGGGGATTAAATTTGTGTCTCCCGTGGGTTGGAGCGCCTAAGCAGAACAAGGAAGGGGGGCTTGTTCCAATTGCGAAATGTTTAAATGCAGCTCCTTGAAAACAGTGGGCCTCTCTTTTGGGCTGCGTGTGCTTTGGATGCCAGTGTAGAGCGCTTCAGAGAGAGGGGTGGAAAAAGAGAGTCACTTCTTCGCGGGATGCTTTCCCAAGGAAAGTGTTTTTGAAGGGTGGAGCTGAGTCTGCAAATGCCTTGAAGGGCTAAATTTGCTCTCTCCGTATCTTTCTAACGGGAGGAACTTAGAGATGTGCTAAAAATAACTTTAAGGTTAGAAATCCCAGTTTTCCTTTAGGAGAGTGCTAGTTAAAACATGAACTCCCCCACATATGGGACAGAGTTGGATACATCCAGATGCAAGAACACTAATTTTAGAGCATGTCTGGGTTGCAAATTAAAAGTGACAAAATTTAGAAAATGTATAGAGAAGGGTGATGTACTTACTGTCTCCTTGATAGTATACTAAAAATAATCACAGTGCTGTCTGGAAAAAAGAATAGTTACAGGTAACACCAAAGATTGATTAAAATAGAGAAGAATGTGTGTCTCTTTTTAGTTTATTTACTTTCTGCATTTAATTATTACTTTGATTATGCAGCAAAACAATGAAACTGGCTACATACAGTATCAGTTTCCCTGTTACTTTTTGGGTCTTGGTAGTTTCCCAGGGTCTCCTCCTGCTAGTCTTCTTGCTTCTGTGATTTATTTTATTTTCCCATAAATAGTGTTCTTTCCTTGACTGTTTGGCTGCAATTTCTGTCAAGGCTTTGAATGAGATATTAATAGATTGCCTTTGTATTGCTCTTTCCAGTCAAGGAACCCAAAGTGATCTACAAGTACTAATTGTTATGAGAGGTGCACATATTTCAAGGGTCACAGCAGTACAATAAAGAAGGTAGGCATAGTTGCAGTATACTGACCTTTCCAGTTGGGCAAATGGAAACACAGTGTTTGGACCCACGTTTTCAATAGTATAGCAGCCTTTGATTTTTCGATGCCCCGTTTGAGCCTAATTAAGTTACTCAGCACCTCTCAAAATCAGGCCTACGCTTCCCAAGTATCCAAAATCACAGATCATTTTTGAGGGATGGAATAATCTAAAACATCAATTGATAGGCACTGGACTGAAACTCAAGAATCCTTGCAGAAGTGTTGTGTAACTTTGAGCAAGTCATTTAATCTCCCTTATCTTCAAAGTGTCTGACAAATTGGATTTTCTCCCATGAAAGCTCATGCAATAAATACATTTGTTAGTCTTTAAAAGGGCCACAGGATTCCTTGTTTGTTTTGCTGAATTAGACTAACATGGCTACCCCTTTGGAACTTGTCAATCTACCCTGTGACTCAGTTCCTTGTCTGTAAAATAGGAGTGATGCTTTCCTATCTCTCAGGAATGTTTTAGTGATAAAATCCATTTGTGATTGCGAGGCACTCAGATGCTACATTAAGGAGCATACAGTTGTGTAGATATGTTACTTGCTCATGGTCATATGGTGGGTTAGAAACAGCTCACTGGTCTAATTATTAGACTCTGTGTCCTACTAAAAGGTAACTGTTTCCTAGTATTGACCAAAAAAAATTCCATGAACCTTCTTGAAAAACAAAACTGGAAAATGTATGATGTTACTGAGAGAGCAAGGACATAAACATAGAAGATTGACCTATTCACCCAAAAGGCTCTTTTATCCCATTGGTCCACATTGGGAGCTCCCATAAATGTTAATGGAATTGCAAGTATAAACTCTCCAGATGTTAACAAAAGAAGCACTAAGTTGGTCTTGTTTAAAAAACATTTCATGGAACCTCTTCATAGACAGACTGATTCAAAGGGATAATTGAATTAATATGCAGTTTCTTTATGGAGCTTTTAATGTACTTAGAAGTGATACAAATATTTATGTTTGAGACATATATATAATATGTTGAGAGCCTTGAATGACCCATTTAATGCAAAAAAATAAATCTATCTAATTTTAGCCTGATAGATTTGAAAAGCCAGTTAGTTATATTAAATGTTCTGTAAGAAATAAACATTTAAATATTAGAACATGCATCTGAACTAACTGGTAGAGTGGTGATGCAATTTGAAATATTGGAATAACATGTGATCCTGGTTTCAATATCATTGAGGAACATGAGAAAAAATCTACTCTGTTCAGAGCTTGTAATGAATTATAGATTATCATAAACAAATAATAATGAGTTCCATTTGAAGTATGTCCTTTCTGATGTTTTGTGTAATTGAAACTGCGTAGGTGGTCTGTCTTAAGTTGAGCTCCCTTTGTGTTCAAAGACAGACCACTGTAGGTGTACGTTTTTCAAAGATGACTAATTTATGACATAACTGTTGGGAGTACATAATGCTTGAGTTCACAGCTCCCTCTTGTATAGTCCTCTAACTGCACAGTAAGAGCTGTTGAAGACAGACTCCCCACGTTGCCCTGTTTTTCAGAATTAATAGAAGAAAATAGTAAAATGTTTACATATTCAGAATCAACAACTGTACTGCTTTTGAACAAGAAACAAAAGTTGCCGACCTGTATTATATCTTTTCTTTTAGGTCAATGTAGAGTCACAGGTGGTTAAGTGTGGCTTTCTCTTTGCCCTTTGTAACTGTAACCAGGGCATGCAGTTGGGGCCAGCTTCTCTTCAATCATCATTACTACAAATCCAATTGATTAGATAGCTATTATATGAATAATGATTTTCAGGAGCAGGTCTTTTAAAAGAATTCTATCAATAGTCATTTCAAACACTATTAAATGTAGTTTGGGATATTACTCCAGTAGCTCTGACTCAAGCAAACTTTTATTTTTACAATCTCATATTCCTATTTTTTTAAAATAAATAACTTGTGCAGAAGAAATAGTGAAAGTTTTGTACATGAAATACTGTAAATTCATAAAGCAAATAAAAGTATTTTCAATTTATCTAATCTTTGTTATAGTAACTTCAAGTTACTATAGTAAGTAAGGCTGGTACAAAAGAGAAAAACGGTTGGCAGGGTTAGGGTTAAGCAAGGCTAGTTTGAAGCTAAAAACTTAGAATTTGTTTTCAGAATGTGGGAAGAAGGGTAGGAGAGCACAGATGGGTTTAGCAGATGCCATTTTAAATAGATTTTTTGGTTTTGTTTAGAAAATAATCAATAAAACAGTTTTTATCTCAAGTTTTTCCTGAAATGTTGTAAAATAAACTAAAGCCTCAGCAACATGTAAGTGCATAAGAATCATAAAGTGAAAATAACTATAAACAAAAATGAAACTAATTGCAAAGTGAAAATAGCTATAAACAAAAATGAAACTGACCAATCTGTCTATATTATTTATTCTTAGAGAAATACCCAAAGTAAATAGATTTTAAAAGTTCTTTATTTTTAATAATCCAAGATGGTGTTAGTATCCAGTATGAAGACATTTTATTGAAGTCTTCAATGTATCCCTTTAAATGTAAGTGAAAATAGAAAGCTAGGGGAGTGGGTTGCAAAGAAGAATCTCAAAGAGGAAGTTCAGGAGTGGCTTAGAAAAGTATAGGAATAAGGAAAAGATGGGGAAGGAAAATGAGAAAATTAAGAGAAATAGAAGTAGGGGTTGGTGCAGAGGAATTGAAGAATAGTGGTTGTTGGGGAATAAAAATATTCATGATCATTTTAAAAAAAATTTAATGCTGTTTTTGTGTGTTATAGTAGGTGTAAGGGTGTGGATAAGAAGGAGCACTTATTTTGTGTATAAAACTGAAATTCTTACTGTATAATTAAGGTATTAGTGAAGATAAACAGTCATTTTAAACATTGGGTGCTCTATTGTGAACATACGCTATTTTTCTTTCCTTAAAGGAAGGAAAAAATCTCCCAGTCCTTTCCTTTCACATTTTTTTAAATGCAGATTCTCGCTGTCAAAACCCAGCAGTTGTTAAATGAAAGTTGAACTTTAAAGTATTAAAAATAACTTATGTCAGTTTAGTGGCATTTTTATTGCTCTAGTGTGGAGACCTAACGTATTAGACAATGGAAAAAAATCTTCAAAAAGTATTACTTTGACAAGAAAGCTCTTTCCAGTGTAAGATTTCATCCTTTTCATAAACCTCATATTACAGTACTTGCTTCTTTGTGAGATGCAAAGAGCTTGGTCCCAGCGGCTTGCTTCCAATAAGGGCAGAGTGAAATTATTTTTACTATTTGATGCCAGAATGCAACAAAATACCCCAAACTTGTCAAAAGGAAAAATGTGCAGTTTTTGTTGCACTCAAGACCGTTTTAATGAAAAATGTTTAGTCTCATGGATGATGCTTTGTTTCAGTCCTGTATCACTGACAAGGTTGTCTTTGTTTTCAGTGTGTATTATGGAGAGACGGTAAGCTCTCCATAGTTGAGGGTGGAATTATACTGGTTTTTAACGCTTGATTTCACAAAAACGAAACAAATAACTTGAATCTTTTTTACAGTGGCCATTAATCATATGATATGTTTTGGAATACATGGGAGGGGTATTGGGCAATTTGAAAAATCAGGTGGGTTTTTTTCTGATGAAAACGATTTTCTGCCATTTTTAACCATGTTGTAAGTGAAGCAGCTTGCCTCAGAAACTCCAAATCTCATTTTTACATTGTTCTCCATTAGGAGTGATGCCTGTTGCTACTTTGGTCAAGTTTCATGGGTTAATTTGAGTTTTCAATGCTTGTTTCCCAAATCTATGAAAAAATTGCGAATAGTATTTGTTGGAATTTAGGGAGCTTGTAGCAGTACTGGAAGGATATGTTGTTTAGAGGGACATGATCAGCTTCAAACATCACATTTCTGTGTGAAATATATGTACTATATCGTTCTGAATAGGATCTTAGGGTATATAGGTATATATGAAATTTGTCTTCGTTTTCAGTTTGACTACTTTTTGGGTGTAGTCAGTTTCCCTTCTGTTTCATACACAGCAGAGGAAGAGGAATATTTTATTTAGAAAAGGAAGACACAGTTACAAAAGTAGACAAATTAGCAGATTTGTCCCTTTAAGCTATCCTCTATTGAGATTCCAAGCAGATTTAATAGAGGGACTCCTTTTAGGACTTTAGTAAGCCTTACAAGGGGAGTGTAAGCTTGTAAACTCTGCAGAAAGCCAGACTTCTGCCCCTGCTTTAAATGTTAACAACTTCATCTACATCTTTTCCATTTACCACAGTTCTTTCATGTTCCTGTCGGGGGAAAGGGACAAACACTAACCCCAAACTCCCAGCTCCCCAAATTAAAAGGTATGCCAGACAAAAGCTTTGTTACGATGGACTTAATGTAGTAAGGACCAATTACTTTTAAAACGTTGTTAATGCTGTTGTTATAAAAGAATAAAACTGTGAAATCACTTCTGAACTCTTCATTAAAAATGTTGACAAGTCTGGAGATTCAGGGATCTGATCACTGCCTGAGTTTTGATTCAGTGCATCCTATAGGCAGTCCCTTATAAGAGGCGCTCTATTGAACCCCAGTCAGGATTTATAGCTGACCTCCCCAGCGGAGGGTAGTGGTTTATTGGACTAACAATAGCTGTAGACAACAAAATAGGTCATTCTCCAAAGCTGAAGCTTGAATTTTATTTATTTTGATTGTATGGTGGCTATACCAAAAGCCCCCTGACCGGATCTCAGTATGCGGGGCAGTGTACAACCCCCAAAGAGCTTACACGATATAAGAAGAAAGACAACAGATGGACACAACAAGTAAATGGGAGGGACTACTAAGGAATGGTGAGACGATTATATGGCCTGTCAGACTTAAATCATGTAACAAGACCCGAGACTTGAGAAGCGAGCTAGACAATGGCTGTGGAGGCCAATGAAACTGACAACAGGGAGGCTAGTGGAGGAGGCACCCATCCTGTGAAACTCCTAAAATAAGGGAGAAAACAAGGAGCACTTCTCTATAGTCACTTCTTCAACACACCTATTGTTTCCCATGGGTTTTTAGCCTCCCTGCCAATGTCTGGTCTCAGCTTGCCCAAGGCTCAAAGTGGCCATAGATTCTCTCCTCCGAATGTGCACAACAGAGAAAGCCTGCTTCTGTGAACCTAAGGAACTGGTCAGTTGGGAAGGTGCCTGCAGTGAAGAACTTCTGCTGGAAGTGAAAGCCTTTTATTGCATTAGAAACAAGCCCTGCCTGATATTAAAAAAGCAGATCTTGTTTGGCTCTTGTTGGTCAGATGAATTTGCATTAGTTGATTAGGTTAAAAATATTTTTAAAAGAATAAAAAAATAAACATTATCTGGAATGGTCTTTTATTTGTATATTGTAATTAAAAATTAGACAATTTATATATCCCATATTATTTTCAGGTTTGCTGTAAACTACCTACAATAGCTATAATGACACCAGCCCTCAGAGAGGCAGCAACGAAAGGTCATGGTATCCACTTGTCACCTTCTTTGTCCTCTAGAGCTATGGAGTCTGATACAGCTTTGTGTATGGAAAATTCCAGAGCAGCTGAAGAGACGATAAAGGAGGATTCCATCACACAGATTACTTGCTCAGTCCTGGGGTTTCCCACTACTGAGCCCAACCTGAGTAATGATATCTTCAGTGTAAAACATTTTGGTTCTCCACAGTCTTCCAGACATTATCCATCAGTCTTATTAATGAGCACAAATTCTCAGTTAAACATAAAAACCAAAAATAGTAAGCCAAGAAATTCAGAAGAGCACAGCTGCTCCAAGATGAGGAATCCACTACATAATGGCATTGGTGCTACTATGCAGGTCAGTCAGATTAATAATTCAGAACCCGAAGAGCAGGTCAGAGGGGAAACTTTACCTGTGACCCAGAATTTGGCGGAATCCAGTAATGCAGAAGAGATGCAGGTTCAAAACTATAAGTGGTACCGGAAGAATGGCTTTTTGGGTAAGGCTCTACTAGTACATGCTGAGACAAAAAAAGGGAATGTACTGCACCAGATTGTGCATGAACCTTCCAAACTGATTGTGAGCTGTGCTCCCACTAGTAAAGAAGAGGAGTTGAATTCTCACTTACTTCAGTGTGTCAGTAAGCAGCAAGTTGTGCTCAGTCGGGCCAGAAGAGCTCAGAAACGTTTACAAATACTCCTGGCACAACATGTTGTCAAACACTGTGATCATCAGCTGAAATCCTTTGTGAAACATCAGTTCCAAAGAATGAAAGTTTTTCATGATCCAGCCAGATTTTTGGACAGTAGTTCCCTGGGATGCACTGAAATTAGGACAGAGAACAGTACAACTAATTTGGAGAATAATTCAACTGAAGACACAGAGAATGGATTCAGCACTGAACTTGGTGAAATCCAGGGTTTTGCACACACTGCTGCAGGGCTGTTGTCTCATGTGGAGAAAGATCTGGACTCTGATGCCACTTGCAGCAGCTCTGATGAAGATTGTGATGAACAGACTGTCAGAAAAACTGTGGAAGCGTAAGTGTTGAACTATTGCTAGACTTCTGATGTATTTATTTAACAGCTGTTACAAACCTAGAAATTGAAGGGCCTAGACCTGCAAGTTCTTTCTCATCTGTGTAGCCTTACTCAGCAGTTACTTTTACTGAAGTCAATTGGGCTGTTCATGTGAGCAAGGCTTGGCAGGATCCAGCCCTAAATTTGTCATTTTATAAATAGAATATTAAGGGGACAATTATTTAATACGTTGTAGCCAGTGCTTTTTTTGTGATGGTATGCAGTGCTATGGAGTACCAGCACCTTTTTTGCCGGCCCTCCTGCTCAGTTGAGGGGTGGGGTCAGCAGGGAAAAGCAGTGCGCCACAGTAAGAAGAGGGATGGCGCAGGAAGAAGAAGGGTGGGAAAGGCATTTTTCCAATTTACTATCAAGATATGAATACCGGCACCTTTTCTCTCCCCTCCCTCCCCGCCAAAAGCACTGATTGTAGCCATACAGAGAGAAAAACTTTTTGTTTTGTTGTGATATCTGTTAATATCATAGGCATGATAAGAGTGTTAGTTAAGCATAGTACCAGAATAACTTTAATGAAATCAGTGCTGTAAATAAGAGCAAATTTTGGCATGTGTTTTTGTAAAATCTAGATATTTAACTTTATTCTTTTGGGTTAATAAGAATTAGTATTGAGTAAAATGGATTTTTTCAAGCCATTAACACTTACCAGCATGAATAAGAAACTCTCTGTTCTGCTAGGGAGTCAAGACATCCACTTTCTGGAGAATTAAAGAGGTTTAAAAAAAAAATAAAAAATCTTGTTTTTATGATTTCATCAATTCAGTCGAAAGATAACTTTAAAAAAACATATTTTCATGAGTCTCTGTGCAGATACAAGTAATGCCTCTTTCGTTACTGATACTTTTCCCAAGGACCAGGGCCGAGTTCCAGTTCTGTTAATCAGAACTCTGTGGGCTGCCCTGAATACTATCACGTCATCTTCATGCTCTTGTGCCTTTGGAAATCTGTGACTAGACAGAGATGGGTATTAAAACTTCTCAGGGGAAGAAAAATGAAAAAAATGGAGTCTGTGGTTAAGATAGCATAGACATTTTGCTATCTGGCAGCATCCAGAGTTTGTCTACACAGCAGCTGAAGGTGTGATTCCCAGCACAGGTATACATACATGCATTAGCTCTGCTACAGCTAGCGCCTACAAATATCTGCTGCTTTCCATGCCACTACCACCATACTGCTATTTGTAGGTGCTAGCTTGAGCAGAACTTGTATGTGTATGTATACCCTGCTGGAATGACATCTCCCTGCTGCAATGTAGGCATACCCCACAAGGCTAGGAGTGAGGTAGATGCATAATGGAAAATTCCCAACATCCACAGCAGCTTTCTGAATGAGGGAAGTAGGTGGGAAGGAGAGAGCATGTTCTTAGTGGCTAAAAGGAGTTGAACAGGATTTCAAATTTCTTAGAGACTTGCAAGTCAGAGATTGACATAAAAGACAGCCTCAAAGTGGGACCAAGGAACAGCAAATTGCTGAGAATCCTATCGTCAATTCTATTTCCAACTTCTGAGGTTTGGACTGGGCTTCTCAGAGGGATGTCCTTGAATTGCTGGTGGTTTTTCCAGTATTTGTAATAGCCTCTGATTAATAGGTTTGTTCACTGATTAGTACATGTCTGGTAACTCTTTTTCTAAGTCTTAAAGTTAGAGTTAATAAATGTATGTTAAAATATTTCTGTCTCTTGTTCTGACTTTTGAAAATTACAACATTCGGTAGAAGCCAGGAAAGTTTTCTCTTAAATTGCAGTGGATCTCGGCACCTGCTGAAAAGGGTTCTCTGTCCCTTATTATAAATTTATTAGCTCCTGCTATGAAAATAGTAAAATATTACAGCAGTTAGAGTAATGTTTAATACAGCTCATTGTTGTTCTCTTTTGTGAAACTATTTGAGTCTGGAAAGCTGACAGGTGAGAAAAATATACAAAGTGTGTGTTTGTTTTTTTTCTGTCATTTGTGAAAATGTTATCTATTGTTGTATTAAATATCAAACCAAGATGCAGTGAGTTGCCAGCTAACTTTTGTTTGCATGCACTGATCTTTAAGATGAACAAATTCTTATGCTCTCTTTGAAATGTTTTAAATGGAAAGATATCATCAACTCCTCCCAGTGGAGAAGAGTCAACATATGTGTTCTTAGCTGATAGTTTTGAATTTTTTGAATAATAGTGCTGAGCTTTGAGATTCCTGCTTCCTGATTATGTGAATTGAATGGGAACACTGATGAGAAATTCCAAAGGGCTAGCGATGTTAGTCTAGTTCAACAAAACAAACAAGGAGTCTTGTGGCACTTTTAAAGACTAACAAATTGTTTTATCACATAAGCTTTTGTGGGAGAAGATCTTCAAAGCGTCTGATGACGTGGGATTGTATCCCAAGAAAGCTCATGCAATAAATAAATGTGTTAGTCTTTAAAAGTGCCACGGGACTTCTTGTTTGTTTTACTGAGGGGGAAATTTACTCTCTAATTTTAAAGGGAAGAAAATAATTGAAGACTCTGAATGAGACTTTTTTTCATTACTTGCATGTTCAATGCCTAATCCTGACAGTCCTTCATCTCTCTTAATTTCTCTTTTCTGTCTTCAGTTTGTTCTACATTCACAGCTATCTACTGGGTTTGTTTTCACTGCAGTATTAGGCTATCTCCAATGAGAGCAGTCAGTCCTCACTGCAAAATACTGAAGAAGCAGGATAAAATAGTGTAGTTCCCTCTGTGTTACTAGCTCCAGCACCAGCAGTACTCAAGCTTCTACCCACACTCTGGTGGGCCAGCTAAAATTTAATAATGCCTATATAGCACTTTTCATCAGTAGATCTCATGTCTTTATCCTCAGAACTCCCCTGTGAAACAGGGAGGCTATAAACCACATTTTATAGTTGGGGAACTGAGGCATGGGAAGGCTTAGTGATTTGCACAGGGTCACACAGGAAGCGCATGGCAGAGTACAGAATTGAACCTGGTTTAAAGCAAAATCTTAACTTGCACTAAAGATCTTTATGGGTGGATGGGAGTTGGGTTAGAGCAGGGGTCCTCAAACTTTTTAAACAGGGCGCCAGTTCACGGTCCCTCAGGCTGTTGGGGGGCCGTATTATAGTTAGAAAAAAAACGTGAACGCATAGCTATCACGTCTGCTGCTGGCCTGTGTTTCTGGGTACTGGGTGGCAGGCAGTAATGCATCCACACACTTTTTGTTGGTGCTGTGGGCTCCGGCCAGGCCCAGAGTGTGGGACTGACCGATGTTAGCCTGCTGGCCTGCTGTTGTGTACGCAACTAGTAGCCAATGTTCCCTCTAGGTTTGGTGGCTTGTGTGCAAAATTTTCAAGCCGTGTGAAAAACTTTTTCAGAATAAATTTTTAGGGAAAACTCACAAGACAGAAATTATAGGCATTAATTGAAGATAAAGTGATTGTAAATAGAATTAATTAATTGTGTTTAATTAATTTAATTGGAATGAATTTGGAATTGAAATCTAATTTTAAGAAAGGTTTTTATTTAAAATTAATTTTTAAAAAATTTTAAAAAAGAAGGGAGAGAAAGAAAAAAGAGAAGGAAGGAGGAGAAAAAGAAAAAAGAAAGAAAGGAAGGAAGCAAAGACAGAAAGAGCAGCAAGGAAGGAAGACAAAGAAGAGAAAAAGAAGAAAAGGAAAGGAAGGAAAGGAAGAAAGAAGAGAAAGGAAGGCAGGGAAGAGAAAGGAAGGCAGGGGAGAGGAAGAAAAGAAGAGGAAAAAAAAGGAAAGGAAGAGGAAGAGAAAGGAAGGCAGGGAAGAGGAAGACAGAAGAGAAAAAGAAAAAAAGGAAAGGAAGAAAAGAGAAAGGAAGGCAGGGAAGAGGAAGACAAAGAAGAGAGAAAGAAAAAAAGGAAAGGAAGAAAGAAGAGAAAGGAAGGCAGGGAAGAGGAAGACAAAGAAGAGAAAAAGAAAAAAAGGAAAGGAAGGAAAGGAAGAGGAAGAGAAAGAAGAGAAAGGAAGCAGCCCCGGGGGTCTGGAGGGGGCGGTGGGGGCTGCCGGCCTGCGCGGGGGTCCCTCCGTGCTGCGTGGGGGTTGTGACGGCCGCTGCACGGCCACGCGCCCACGCAGCTTAAAGGGAACACTGCCCTCCACCCCTCCCCAGCCCCACCAGTCTCCTTGTCACCCCCACCCCTCTAACCCGGGCCGTCTCCTTGTCCCCACCCCCACCCCTCTAATCCGGGCCGTCTCCTTGTCCCCACCCCCACCCCTCTCCAGGCCTCCCTCCAGCGCCCCCTTACCTGGCCGGGGGCTGGGAACTACAGGGACGGCCGGCAGAGCTGCTTGTCGGCCAGGCCGCTCCCGCCCTGAGCACGCTGTATCTGCGCATGCTCAGGGCGGGAGATTTGAATCTCCCCAGCCCGGCCGCAGCCTGCACAGCTGGGAGGGAGCACCGGCGGGGATCGAACGCGGCCCCGGCAGGGCAGACAGACCCCGGCAACGGAGACCGATCCTGGCCCCGTGCTGGGAGGCCAACGCTGTCGGCAGAGCGGGGCGGGGTCGGCTCTGGGCCGGGAAGTCGAGGCAGCCGGTGGGTGGGAGACCGGCAGCCTGCCCTGGCCGCGGCCACCCCGCTGCCCCAGACGCACGGGGCAGGCCGCAGCAGGGGCGGGGGCCGGATAAATAACCTTGGCGGGCCGTATCCGGCCCGCGGGCCGTAGTTTGAGGACCCCTGGGTTAGAGTAATACTCGAGTTGTAAATTGAGCTAATACTACAGTGAAGACTATTCTTGTATCTGGGAATTTGCGGCTGTGCCAATCTTGGAAGTGCTGGCATTTTTTCACCTTTCCTAAGTTTCTTGCAGATATGAGGTTTCTCCTTTAGTTCCTCCACCTCCCCTTCTCCCCATCTCTGACTTCTGCACATCTGCCTGGTGAACTGCTCTGGTATGACCATAAAAGCAAGACTAACAGGTTTCAATTACTGAAAATATACTTCATGTGAAGTTCCCGGCAGTTTATGTGAATTTCCTCTCACAATGTTCTCTCTTATGTAGAACAGTGAGACTTGAAATGCAGCCACTTGAGATTTGCTGTTCTCTCTTTGTCTTAAATGGCATTAGGTCTTTCTGGTTGCCCTTAACTAAAGCACGTATAATTTTATTTCTCCTAGATGGATTTGAATTGCTCTGTATTTGATATTTCTTAGATCTGTTGGAACTAGCTGTTGCTGCTTTACATAAATAATGTGATTGCTGTGTATGAGAGCATTAATTTCCTTATTTATAATCTTTATTTCTCATGATGATCTCCGTTAATCTTGAAATCACTATATGTTAATGTTCTTGATGAAATTAAATTTATATATTCTGTGCAATTTAATTCTGTAATCTACAATAGTGGGGATGTTTTGTGCCAGTTAATGACGCTTCATCTTTAGTAGTTATCTCCTGAAGTCGTAATGTCCTGATGTCTCCAGATCTAATCTGTTCTAGTTAGGTTTTTTTAGCCTTATTGTTTAAGCAACATCAATTGAATTCATGAAACACACCTGTAGAGCAGTGGTTTTCAAATCCTGGGTGGGGACCCATTAGTGGTTTGCAGACCCTCAGGTACTGGGGTCACAGCACTCTCTGCTGCTGCTGCCGAAAGACTGGAATGCATTGCTCAAAGATGTAATTGTTGGGTTGCGGGCATAAAATGATTTTTTTTCAACTGGGTCCCGAGGAAAAGAGTTGGAAAACCACTGCTGTAGAATACATGGACAGGAACTCTGCTGCTTTTGGGATAAGAACCTTTTGTCTGCATTTGAATTATGGAAAAGGTAGAAAAAGTCAGTTTATTGCAGGTTTTTTCCATAGGACCAGAACCTAATTTTTCAAAATCAGCAGCAGTACTGCACACACCTGAGACAAAAATTGAGCTTTTATTGTAAAAAGTCTTGTAAATGCTGGTCTTATTTTTAATTGTTGGAAATTTTTCTTAAGAGCAAAAATCAACTGTGGTTTTCAGTGTTCAACATTTAACTCATCTTTACTATGCAAGTCCAGGAAATTTTGATTTTATATAAAAGACCAAGGTATATTTATTCTTGCGTACTCAAATCAATATTATAAATTTTTATAGCTGCTAACAAGCTGATTTTAAAAATGTTTAGACTTTGTAAATGTATAATGATCTCTCTGTTACTGGCTATCCCTCCCTGGAGTACAGAAGAGCTATCATTAGCATGGAGGCAGAGAAAATCAAGACTTTTTATGCCTATATTCCAAATAGTAAAGTAGAATGCATTCCAGAATATGGTCCATTTAAATTGGTTTCTGTAAGACAAGCATAAAAATTCTTTAAGGATTTACATGTATTCATTTTCACTTTGGCTATTGACTTTAGGAATAGTAACTTGTGCTTTGAGCAAAACTGTCTTGTCTTATATGAAAGCAGAGTGCTTGCAAATAAAGATGCTAATTCCTAACATATAATTATATTAATATCTTCATAGCTACTGGGAGCAGATTGCAAAATTTTAATGTAAAGAAGGTTTGACATGTCTTGATTTGCAAGGATCTCAAAACCAAGAATGTAAAATCCTTCTAGTTAAGTTCTGAATGCACATTAAATAAAAATTTGGCATTACTCTTATGAAAGTGACAAATTAATATACAATCAGTTAACATAGTATGGAAGGACAGAATCTAATAATTACACACGTGCATTCTTGTTGATCTCACAAACCTAATTAAATGGAACATTGAAAACAGTTTTATTCCTGGAGTAAATTACTGATTAATCATCTCTGTACCATTGACTTTTTGTATTTTACTAAGCTATGTAAATTGTCTATTTTAATTATAGGCTTTTTGTATGGTGCTCCTCAGTGCAGTTGATCAACCTCACAAACACTAATTAATTTATTTTTATAAAACTCCCATTAGATAGGAGAGAATTATCTTCATTTTATATATGTTGTGAATTTTAATGGAAGCTGCATATGATCACATCTATAAAAATCAGGGCAGTCAGCCCCTTTTTAAGGAAAGCAATTAAGCAAGTGCTTAATTTTAGGTATCTGGTAAAATTAAAAATACGTGTTAGTGTTTTGGTGAAATGACCTTGTTTAGGCAACTAAATATTGAAGTAGGAATCTAATTTTACATACCCACATTAAAAATACCTTGGCCTAGATATTTAAAATTATATCAGGTTAAATAATTTAAAAGTGTCGTTTAGGTAAAGGAGGTGTTATAAATAATAAAAGCAGCTATAGCTAAGAGAATTGAATGAGTTAGAATTTTATAGCTGTCTCCTTTCATGCATTCCATAAAGACATAGTTTTTACTTCATCTAAATGCTTTACCTAGTGTCTGAATTCCTTTTAAACCAGACCATCAGTCTCCAAATTTTCTGTCTGGAATCTCATTCTGACAAGCAGTAAGTGTGCTAGGTATTGAGGCTTTTAAGATTTTATGTGGACATAATTGAGGTATTAAGGAAGTCAGCAGAAGTTTCTAAAGGATTTGGAGATAAGAGTAATGGGAATGCTATTTTCATTTAGGGCCTATATAAAATGTATTAGATTATGCAACATATTATGCTTTAGCTGGTGTGTCAGCATATCATGGTTTTAGGCTTGACTGTAGTAGGCTAAAGCAGCAGTGATGGACTTGCTCTACAATATTTCTGTCATAGATATCTGTAGATCTGCTATTTGGAGTTCTGTTCTCCCTTCTTGACCTGGCATCTAGACCTCATGCTTATTTTTCAGGGGCAGTTCTGTAATATTTGTGTAATTGGAATTCCTCAGCCAACATTCTTCGGAGTTGTACACTAGTTAGATCATAGGCATATGAAGAGGACATTTCAAAAGCAGAAAGAGATGTAACCAGTAAGTATGGTTCTTTGAGGGTTTTGTCTCTGTATATTCTCACTACCTGCTTACCTTTCCCTCTTCATAGTACTAATCTTAAAGATTCTAAGGGTTAGTGAAAGGCACTGAAAATATGAGGCCTTATGATGTTCATTATTGATCCTTTGGAGTTAAATATCTAAGGAGAGAGAGAGATGCATTTTGCAATTGTTTCTAAATATGGCAAGGTTAATGCTTACTTGTATTTCCACAGGTTGCTAATTCCAGAGGAGTTAATGTTCAGTCTAGCTCCATAAATTGGGCTTTTACCATGTAGAGCTCTAAATTATCAGAGCTATCTAAACAAAATCCTGGGTTAGAAATGGAAAGAGCCTGTTGGGTCACATAACCAATTACCCTAGCCGTTCCAGACTATTCTAGGCCATGGATTTCTCCCCAATTGAAGGCATTTTTGTATGGAGCCCTAATTCAGATTACCAAGCATTTAAGATCTCTGTAGCCAGGTGATTCTGTATTCAGCAATTCCATAGATGTAAACCCTGTCTTGTCCCACTGTATATAGTATTTGCTGTTGAAGTTTGTTAGGTTGGAACATGCAACGTCTCGAATGAAGAGTTATGTAAGGCTGCTATGCAATTCTTCTTTTAAGTTTTCTCCAAGTATTAAAGGCTCAACGTGTACTTCTTAGGTGAATAAATCTTTTTGTTGCCAGGTACCCGTCTAGAGATCTTCCATTTTTCTTCTCTTTTACTTTCGGATCTCCTCTGTAGCTTAGTTTGTTTTGTCAGGGGGATTGCAGTTAACTCCTGTATCTTCTGAACTGATAGATAGAGATGCAAAAATAGAAATCATACTTGATTGGTCCTTCTTCCCCCAGCCTCCAGTATCAATATGACATCAGTTCCCTTAAAAGGGATTGTAGTCTCTGCTACAATTTGATGCTTTCAGTGGCCTGGCCTACACTGACAATGGAAGTCGATGTAATGCCGCTTACGTCGGGCTCCTAAAGCATATATTTCCACTGGCATGTCAGTCAAGCTGACCTAAATTGTGCTGAAATTAGACTTAATAAAACCAGCCCTGCAAGTGGTGCAATGCTGAAGTTGAATTACCATCAGTGTAGGCAGAGCACAACAGAATTCAATGTCATTGGCCTCCAGGAGCTATCCCATAACTCTGTTTTGGCCACTCTGGACATTTTGTGCTCTGTTGCACCATAGCCATGTAAGCAGGACATAGCTCCTCCCCTCAAGCCATAGGAAATTTTAAAATCCTATTTATTGTTTGGTCTATGTGAAGAGAGTTTGATAACTGAACGGTTCATGGCCACTACACACCCCAAATGTGCCCCAGCATGGAATCAACCTGAGGTCTTGAATCTCATCAGTTTATGGGGCGAGGAGTCTGTTCTTGCTCAGCTCTGAGCCAGCAAGAGAAATCACAATATATAAGACAAGATATCGCATGGTATGGTATAGAGAAGGATGACAGAAGGGATTCGAAGCAGGGTCACGTTAAAATCAGAGAGCTAAGGCAGGCATATCAGTGGACTAAGGAGGCAAACAGTCATTCTGGCTCCTCTCTGAAGATATACCACTTCTCAGCGGTGACCATACCACTATGCAGTGCTGCAGCATTGATACTACCAAGGAATCCAGGATGAATGAAGAGGACTCCTTGGACAAGGAGGAGGAGAACAGGAACAGGAGAGTAAGATATCCATTCTCCTAGGCAGCCAGGACCTGCTCATCACCCTGGAGCAACCCAGCTGATCACAGGAAAGTGTCAGTGACCGAGATGCTGGGGAAGGCACATCTGGTGAGTTTATCAGATATCACCGCTGTGGTTATGTCCCCAGTCCTGCTTCTACTTTTTGTGAAAAAAGGGGTTTGTGTTTGGAGGGGGTGGTGTTCCTGGGTATAGGTAAACTTCTGCATAGGGTCACTACAGGAACACAGTGTTGATATGCACAGGAATGCTACAAGAATCCTCCATGGATATCTCTAGGAAAGGTTCATGAAGGTACTCTGTAACCCTTTGCAGAAGGTTTTAGGGGAGGACAGCTTTATTTCTTCCTGCACAATAGTAGACTTTACCATGCCATCCTGCTATTAAAGGAGCAGGCATCATTGTGCAACATTGCATAGCAGCTTAAGGGCCAGATCTATACCCCGATGCTTCCGGCAAGTCTTCCCTTTCTGTCTGCATTACCCTCAGGAGACTGATGTTGCATAAGGTCATCTAGGGAAGATGGCACAGTGCCATTTTCTTCCCCTGCCCTGGATGGTGTTCCTTTGACACAAGATATCACGGCACTGTTTGCATGGGCGGTAAGGGCCCAATACTGGTTGCTCTATATTTTCTGCAACCATAATTTGCCCATAGCCTCCTGTAATCCATTTTGTCCATCTCCATCCAGAGTACACTTTGAGATGTTAAGGGGAAACCCGATGGTCCCTCTTCTTGGTTAACTGTTTATTGGGGAGTTGTGTAGTCTGCTGGAAATCCAAGGGCCCCTGCAGCACGTGCAGATTGGAATGTGGTTCTTGCCTCCTGTTCTATATAGTCAGGGAATTTCTTGTAACAATATATCATTTTTTAGACTACAGAGGCTCATCTAAGAATGGGAACTGTGTGCTTTTCTTACCTTACAGATGACTCTTTGAACACCCAGCTCCCATGGAGCACCTCTCCCAGATTAGGAAAAGTGGGAAGGGAGAAAATCCAGGAATGACAAGTTCAATGAGCTGATGAACACTTCCACGGCAGCAGATACTGAGCTCAGACCCTGGAGGATATTCTTGTCTGAGAAACTGAACTTGGACATGGAGGACAGGATTGCCATGTGGGAGCAGAACTGTGAAATGCAACAGGAAATGTTGCATTTTATGAGGGATCAGTCCAACATTCTGTGGTGCCTGGTAGAGCTCCAGGAACAGCAGCGACAGGACAGAGGCCCTCTGCACCCCTCCAGAATGCACAGCAACTGATGGTACCAACCCTCGCCTCTAAGCGCTCTGGGTAGAATTTGAGCAGGCTGTAGTACGTGCTGCACTCCGCACCTGGGGAGACGAGCAGAAAGTGGCAACGGCCCCTTTAAGAACTGCACTATCGCATTTCTCTTTGATTCGTCCCCTTTTCCCCCTCCAAATGGGCACAAATAAAATTTTAACTGTTACAAAAAAATCTGTCTTTATTCATTCATAGCCTGGGTGCTGTCAGCATGGGGGAAAAAAGGGGAGAGGAAGGATGGTGCACGGATGAGGGATGGGAATTAAGCACCCAGCACTGAGAGGCACATACATTGCTGCTGCTCAGTGCAAAAACTGTTTTTCAGTGCTTCTCTTATACGCAGTACTCTGCGGTTCACTCTGACTGTAACATTGGCATCTGGCTGCACAAAATTTGTGTCCAACCCTGAAGGAATTTTTCACTCTGTGTTTCACAAAAATTATGGAGCATACAGCAAGCACAGGTAACTGTTGGTATATGTGGGTGGTTTGTTTTTTTTTTTTTGCTGACATCTAGCCTAGCAAGTGGACGCCTTCACCTCCTTTTCAAACACCTAAATGCACATTTCACCACTATTCTGCACTTGCTGAGCCTGTTGTTGAAACACTCATTATCGCTGTCCAGGTGCCTGGTATAGGGCTTCATTAGTTGGGGAGAAATGGGTAGGCAGAATCCCCCACGATCACGGTTGTATTTCAACATCCCCAATATTTATTTTTTGGTCAGGGAAGAAAGTGCCTGCATGCGTCTTTTTGAACAGAGCACAGTTCCTAAAGATGCGTGCGTCATGCACCTTTCCAGACCACGCTACACTGATGTTGGTACACCATCCCCTGTGATCAACAAGGGCCTGCAAGACCATTGAGAAGTACCCCTTGTGGTTTATGTACTCTGTAGGAAGGTGGTCCAGCACTTAAAATAGGAATATCCATCCCATCTTTGCCCCCTTACCCCCAGTCTGGGACCCCCAGTGCAGCAAACCAATCCAGTATCCTGCATATTTCACCAAAGTCGCTACCCTTTGTAGCAGAAGTCTATTAATAGCCCTGAACACTTTCATCAGAGCAGCTTCCACAGTGGATTTCCTCACTTCAAATGGCCACTTACTTCTCCACTGTAAGAGATGGTCTCAAGAGAGTATTCATGTGCTTCAGCTCTGCAAAGTTCAAGGAAAATGGCTTCCACATACAAAAGTTCTGTAGCCACTGCTCATCATCTCCCACAGTCATCACGATGTGATCCCACCAGTCTGTGCTTGTTTCCTGGGCCCAGACTCGGTGCGCCACAGACTGAAGATGATGGGTGTCAGCCTGCAGCAAGTGGGAGTTGTCTTGCTCTATGGCTTGTAGCAGGGTGGCTTCAGTAACATTGCAGTTTTCCAGGCTGCGGCTCCTGTTTTGCTGGTGAAAATACTGCAGGATAAGTTGTGAGGTTTTTCTGATGTTCACAATGATAGTGCAGTGCTGCATCAGCTCCACTCCTATCCAGCAAGAGCGTGCACGCAGTAGAGAAAAAAGGCATGAAATACCATTTCCCATTTGTGACAAGAAGGGATGGAGAGGGAGTATGTTGCAGCATGGGAGGGCAATGACTTTCCCACGAGCCTGTGTGTCTGTTTGCATTGTGGGATAGCAACACGTAGCGTGCTGCTTTGACTGTCAACCCAACAGCATCTAGTGGAGATGCAAGAGCCCGATGCAAGGAATGTGGTGTGATCACACTCCTGCAACTTCCAGAATTCAGCGGGTGGAAGTTGATTTAAAATAGATTAACTTCCCTCCACAGTGTAGACACAGCCAGTGTCACTATATATCTTTTGGTATTTACCCTCCTTAGAACTTGTGGCTAAATTTAAACTTTCAGTTGGTTGAAGTTATTCAAGCTGGAAAATAAGTTGTGAAGTGTTTGTGTGGGCTTGAACATATATTATTGGATGCAGTTCTCAAAGTACTAACTGGTAACTGTACATCTGGGATGGAGAGATCAGGAATGCGTGCCAGAAGTAGTTGTGATAAGCAGCAACTGATGTCTGTAGATGATAAGGAGAACAGTAACTCATCTGTTCTGTTATGCAGAAAAACCATTATCAGGTTAAAATCTGTTAAATTCCAGGAAGGATAATTTTGCTGGAGGCTCCAGAAGCATTAAGTGATCACAGACCTTTGTAGAAATCGCAGTATATTCTGTGTTCCATTGAGGTCTGATTCAATTGATATGCTGTGCATAGCTTTGTCTGGTGATAGTTATAATAGAATATTATCCTGTTTGCTTTGTAGTCATTCTTCTGTGATGATCTGGGCAAAGAATTATATTGAGCTGTCAGAGTAAACAGTATTTTGTTATGTGGTGGTGATTGTGTATGAGGGTGCTATTTGTTACGGTTTATGTTTTCACCTTTTAAAACAAATTTTGGCTACCTGAAATATATGCAATACTGTGAGCACATAAAACAGCAGTAACTTTTTCAGTTTTGTGGTTATACATTTTATAGTTAACTGGTTCAGGGGAATTAATGCTTCAGCGGTTACCAGTTTTAGTTGATTCTGAAAACAAACATTATGTAGGCGTGCTAGAAGACCGAGTCCTTGAGAAAGCATTTACAGGTCATTTCATAAATTGGACAGGTTTGTTCAGCCATTGCATGTGTTAGTTTTTGTTAGCAGTGGGCTTTTTTGTTTCATACCTAAAACCAACTGCTAATCTCACTTTAAATACTTCCATTATTCAACATAACTATGCTTTAGGCCGGGTGCACTCTCTTTTATCCTGTCTTCAGTTATCTTCATAAGTCATGTCTGACTTAACAATCAATTTTTGGAGGAAACGAGATTTCACCGATGTACTGTTGAAATATAACAGAAACCCTTCATTTACCATAATAACCTGCAGTGTAGTGTTTATGTTCAAGCTGCCCATTTTTGGAGCATAGTCATGTGTGGGGCCATAATAAAGCTGGCTCCAACACTGGCGTAAAAAGCTGTAAGGGCCATGGGGGCCAGTTGAGGCAATTCTCTGAAACATGCAGTTACAGTCATGGGGGCCGGACAGTGCTAGTTTGATGTTTATTGCTTGTGCTGCAGTGCTCGGTACTGTGGATATGAGCTGTTTTATAGCTCTGTCTAGCTAATTAGTCAAGTCCCCTGGGGAATTGGATGCCTGTCATTTTCCAGTGTTCCTATCTCTCCTGATTCTATCGCATGTCTACTGATATTTGGCCTATTTTTAAGGGTTCTCAAGAATTTCTGATTTTCACTTTGACTTGCAAAGATGTGCTCTCATCTGAAATATCCATGTTCCTTTATTTTCAATGAGTCTGCAGCCTAGTTGCTAGCAGAAAAAATGGTGACCCCATGGTCAGTATTTGAGGACCAAACAGGCAATAGGAGAGTATGGAGTTGTCAGAAGTAAGTGTCTGGAAGCAGTAAAGAGGGGAAATATTATGAAAGAAGTACCAGAGGAATGTGGGGATCTGATTGGGAGGAGAGGGGAATTTCAGAGAAATGTGAGGAGCAGGAGGTAGACTGAAAAGGGTGTAAAGGAATGTGGCCTGGAAGAGAGAGAACGTGAGGGGAAGGAGGCCGAGGGAAAGGGAGAAAATAAATGGTCAATGCATGTAGTAGATGGGTAGGAGATCATGGAGGGATGCTCTAGGCCTAGGCAGTTGCCGTTTTATCCCTCTCTCTCCCACTCCTTAATTAAAGATAGGAATAGTGGGGATAGAGAGAGACAGAATGTGGGGTGAAGGAGGGAGTAAGTAGAGTCACCTCTGAGTACTGAATAAGGAAGTTGCATTTTTGTATATATATTGAAGGTTTATTTTTTTAATCTGAGATGATTGCATAAAACTGGATATGGATGGCTTAAAGGTGAAAAAATTAGGCTGGCAAAAATTGTGATTTATTACTTATTAAAAATCTCATATTTAAAGCAATCTTATTTTTTTGGTCTGATTCAGGATTTTGTACATTTGAAGCTATTCTTATTGCTTTCTCATAACATTGCTGGGGGCACATTGAAGCTTGTGCCTCTTTCTGTTTAATATGAAACTTCTATTCATTGTCCATTAACTCTCTTCCTACAAATACCCCCACCAGTCTCATAGTGCTGTTTATCCTCTCGAATCCCTTCATCCCCGATGAGGCTCTTTCCACCACAGTTTTCAGAGCATAGGTGTTTGGGGCTGTTGGATGGAGAACATCAGTCACATACTGGCCATTGAATACATGCATGGTCCAGTCTAATGACTCCTCAGCCCTGCCAAACTTGATTCTGTGTTCCTCCTGTGCCCTAAATTCTTCTTGATTTGCTTGTTCGTTACTACTACTTTTCTACTTGACCTGTTTTTCAAACTATATTTACTATACTGTATTTCAAACATATATTTATAAATCCCAGCCCCCTGATGAATGTTAACATATGTAAAATTAATTATTTTTTACAAAAAAAACTTGCTGGTTTCATCTTGTTGTTCTAAAATATAATTGCAAATGCTTTCTGAGCTCAAATTCTGTTTTTTGTTTTCTTCTCTCCCTTTGTAGGGGGCAGAGAGACGCAGAGGGTTTGACGATGGGGAGGAAGGATGATCTATCCTATCTATGGATTTGTCCTATCAACAGCTTTTGGGCTAAAAACTGTTCTAGTTAAGGAGGGCTGGGAGTGGCTTATAGTATTAATAATACATTTATTTTGGTTTCATTTAGTGCCACGCTAGGCTCAAACTGCCTCAGCTGGCCTGGGGAATGAATTTCCTCATGGACTTGTAACGCACTGTCCCTATCTCTCTAGCCCCAAATACCTCCTTCTAATTACAGATTTGTTTGTGCTCTGACTTCTTGCATTTGTCTGAGCTGTTTGTGGCTTTGGTTTTTCTTGTGCATTTATTTGTTGTTGTCTTCCATGGAAGTGACACAGGATTGACTTTCTACAATTTAACCAAAACAGTAGAAATTCAAACCAGTATTTCAGCTGAAAAACAGCTTCTTTGAAATAGTTCCAGCCTATCATGTGGGAAAATTTTAAATAAAATGTAGCCATTAAGCAAAATCAGTGTTACTCTATTAGTTACAATAATCATCTAAGTTAAAAGCAGCCATTCTGCTCTAAGTGGTGTGTTAGCTTAATCATTTTAACACATTCTAAAAAGATAATTTACTCTTTGACTATGTTTCAGAGTTGGAAACAATAATGTTTCCTCTTTCTAGCATACTGAAAAGTGGAGAGCCCTGAAAATGTGGCATTGCCGCTGGTCTGGGGTTGTACACAGGAGAACATGCTTGGTATTGTTTATAAGTATATGAGGGTGGGGTCAAATTCTTATCGCCAGCACAAAAACTAAGTAAATAGGCTTTGTAGTGAGGACATACACAGAAAGTGTGATGTACAGAAATCTCCTTTCTTGTCTCTTTCCCAATGTGGAACCAGAGAGTGGCACTTCCACTCTGTAACATTTACTTTGGAAAATTTTTCTATCATCTCCTGGTTTATAGTAGTGGCCACAAGCTGCTTTGTATCCCTTTGTGGGCTTTGTTCTATGGATTTTCAGTTATTGAGGCCTCCGGCCTTGCCTTGAGACAGCTTCTCCCCCCTCACGCAAATAAATATTCAATCACTGGGTAGAGTTGAAAGGTACGCAGAAGAGTGCAGAGTCCCCCTGCATGATTTTATTGCAACCTGCCTTCCCTGTAATTTCACGGTGAGTATAATCCTGTAGTCCACATGCCACTTTATTGGTATGACTTAACTCAGGGGCCAACCTGTGGCACACGTACCAAAAGTGGCATGCGCACCGATTCTGAGCACCATGTCCTGCCGTTGATACCGCTGGAAGGGGGGCTGCAGACTGTCTCTGCCTCCGGAATGGCCCTCTCCACACCACCGGCACTGGGAGAGGGACAGGGAGGAGATTCGACACAGTCTTTCCTAAAGATTGCCAACCCTTGATTTGTTAGCTGGATACTATACAGAATAATCTAGTTCTCCATTCTCACCATCATTTTATCCCACTCACTTTTGTCCTTTACAAGAAAGAAATACATGGGTAAATTGTGTGTGAGAGTGCTACTCCTGTCCATCCTAAGTAGGCTTGGCAGAATTCAATTAAAAAAAAAATTGAGTAGGTAATATCAATAAGCATATGCATTGCTGTTTAAATAAATAGTGTATATATCTACAATTAAACTATTTTAAGGCTGAAGTCTGCTCTCAGGCACACTACTCCAAGATGTAATACTGCAACATTATAATTTTTTTGCATATGACGGGTGAGGGCACAGATATTCTAGAACTAAAAATTATCTGTTTCCATCAAATAATGTTCCTCTGCTTGTGATTTGGTATCTGGGCTTGGATCTCTTTAATTACTGGCATGCTATCTTCATACCGTATGGGTGACATAAGACTATCTCTGGCTCATTTCTCCTCTTTCCAGCTATGTAGGCACTTTGTCTCTTGTTCTGTGTTGTTGATCTTGGTGTAGGTGGTTTTTCCTCTTGCTTAATTTTCAATATTAAAACAGAACTGTTCTTTGCTTCTATACCACTCATAAACTGTGTTGCATTTTATTTGGGCATTTAAACCTAACATATGGCTTCCAGATTCCAGCTCTGGGATTTCTTGTAATATCTCCCTCAATTCTTCAGCCATGCTCTTCCCTTTTACTGGGAAAAGAAAAGAAAAGAAACAAGCATCTCTCCAACAGTGGCAAATTCTGTTCGTCTCCTTATACCCATTCAGCGCTACACTGTACTGTTCTCTTGAAATGATTAATTAGGGGACTTGGTATATCCTCCGTAAGCAGCTCTTTTCCTTCTGTTAACTTTTTGAACCATCATAGGGCACAGAGACAAATGATAACTATTCCAGACACACACGGGCACTTTTTCATACTTATACTTACCTCTGACTTTGTTCAACTAGTGGCTCTGATTTTATTCCCCCTTTACATTGATTTTTTCTGACTTTTAATTAATACAAATATGAAACATTTACTGTTTCTGTCATGATACACAAACTAACTCAAAAGTAATCAAAGCAAGTTTCTATAAGCTAGTGATAGTAATTGGGTAGAGCAAGAGTAATGAGAATAAGGAATCACCAAAAGTTGGAACATCACGAACTGACTACGTGAGATTTTTTTTTTTTTTTTGCTAGTAAGAATTCTATTGTTGGAAATACATGAAACATGTAAAAGGAATGTACTCTAGATGGTTTTTCTGCAAGTTCTCAGGCTTTATTCAGTTTGATTAAAGATGATCCATTCTGGGGGGGGGGGGGGCCTTAAAGCTAGAATTCATTCACTTAATTAGCTCATCAAGTGAATCTAGATTATTACATTAATTTTTTTTTATTTCAGGAGCCCAGTTCAGATGCATTGAATAAGTTAGACTCAGACTCCTCTGTATTTATTTATTGGTGAGTGAGGGAGTATAAGTTACATGTAGCTGGAAGAGTGTGTACATTAAAATGGGTTAAGAGTATAATTTTAAAGGTGACCTAAGAATAGTTCTGCTATTTTTGCTTCTTTATGTTAGATAAAGAAAGCCTGAAAAGTTATGGCCTGGCTTGCAAAGCTTTTTTTGTTCTGCCTGTTTTTTATCTTAAAAATACTAGAGTTGTCAGATCTGATCTTCCCTGGTTTTACTATGGGCTTTTCTGTAGTATGAAACGTTATTCTTTTTTAATACAATTGAGCGGGATGGCACAATGCTCACCTTGAAACAATAAACCTGCAATGTGTCTCTTTGCCAGCCCCAGTGTTGCTTCAGGGGATGAATTTGGCCCCATGGCTCTTGTTTTCCCATCGAAAATTATTTCTGTTCATAGTGAGTTTGAGGCTTTTGTTTTAAAGCCAATTAGAACAGCTAGTATGATCTCCTGTATAAAACAGAATATAGAATTATATTAATTATCCTGTATTGAGCTCCTAAAAGGCATCTAGTTTGACTTTTATGTTGCTGTTGAATTAGCCATGGCTCACTGTTTGTCAGCTTGGAAAAAACTCATCAGTTACTTAATAGGCACAATGAATAAAATTAATTGACACCTGGGATGAACTTGGTTAATAATATCAAGAGGTCTGTTTTAGAACTCTACAGTCATTACATAAAATAAAGAGAGACATATCACATTGTACAAGTAGAAAGCTTTTTAAAAAAAATTCAGTAGTTGAATCACATAATTCTGTAGTTGTGCTCATAAAATTGGTTAAAAAACAAAAGAATAAAATGAAACTGACCTACATACTGTTACAGCTTTGAATAGCATGACCTATAATTGCTAACTATTGAGTTGTGCATTATTAAAATATAATTGTCGGTGAGATGACATCTGTGGAGGCTTATGGAAGTCAATATGATTTGACAGAAATAGAAATGTTTTGGTTTTTGCTGGTAGGTTTACTGGAATTCTTTAAAAATCTGATCTAGTTCAGTAGTTGCTCTTGCTTTTGGCTTTGGCTTTCATAACAGAAAAACAACTTATGATGGGAAACTTGCAATAGCTTTTGAATGGTGAATGTAATGTTGAGGGCAAGAAACTTGTACTACTCTTAATGAAGGAAATAAGATATTGATGTGCTATTGTGTTAACCTAATTAGGTGTTCTCATAAGGCAAGGGATATGCTTGCAGCAGTTTATGTAAGCGCATATATGAAAATGTGTTTTATTGGACTAACCGGTATTCCATCTTCTTCACAGCAACCATAGTTCTGAATGGAAGTGGCTTATAGAGAGAGCTAAAGTTGGCTGCCGCTGGACATGGCTTCAGACCCAGATTTCGGAGTTAGAATACAAAATCCAACAATTAACTGACCTTCACAGGCAGATACATGCCACCAAGGTATTGTCTGTGTACTCTTAAAGGAGCTCTTCAAATAATCCACTTACAATGTTGCCAGTAATAATTCTCTTTTTAAACAGTGAGGGTATCCAAGCAAAGTATTGCAAGTAATTACAAAGGTTAATGAGAAGATGTCGGAAACGAGACTCATGGTAAGCTCTAGGTTAGGAGACAAGCACAGGGCTGGGAGCCAGGGACTCCTGAATTCTAACCCCTGCTCTGTCATTGTGACTTGGCGAAGTGATCTTAGTTTCCTTATCTATAAAAAAGAAACAGTAATTTTTCATGCTTATCACACACAAATATTTTGAGAACTAGTAAGTTTGTTTGTAAAGTGCATTAAACATGTCAAGTGCTAATTAGATTTAGAATTACAGTACATCAACTGTTCTGTTTGTACAGGTTTAAAATAGAAAGTAAGGAAGTCACGATTACTAAACTGAGTTTTAGGAATGTCCTGCGAAATCAAGCTATTCTTAGCCCTCCAGTTCTGTAGGCCACTCTCAGTTCCATTTTTCCAGCCATTTCTGCTTACTGTCCCTATATTGTCAGCCTTCTCTCTTTACCCTCTATGTTTCTCTAAAGCCTTCTCTGTATTCTCATATCTTCTTCCTCTCGCCTACCTCCCCTCTCATTTTAATGTCTCCCATTCTTCCCTTCCTCTTGAAGTCTCTTGTTTCTGTTAAGTCCTTCCTTTTTTTCCTCTCCCCCCACTCCAGTCATGCAATATATTAATTAAAATATAAAACTTAAAAATTGACTTTTACCTTCATTACATGGTTTATATGTCCTTTTCCTTTCTTTGTACTCTTTGAATTTTGTGGTTTTAGATTATAAACTCTTCAGGCCAGGGACTGTGTGTCTTCCTTCTTGTTTGTAGAGCACCTACTACAACCACATCATGCTTTGTGCCTTTTTCAATTCTCACACAAAATAAGTAATAAATATGCTACATACTAGAAATCAAGGGGAACATTGCCATTCCCACCACAAAAGAAAAACATATTTGAATCTACTTTGATAGTTGCTATGGCAAAGAGACACAATTACCTATATAAAGTGCAGCAGAAAGAATTTGAATTTTGTTTTTCATCCACCATGTACCAAGGGCTGTGACTGTCATCTTGTATTAGAGAGATTCAGGTCTGGCAGACCCTCCTTTTTCACACAAATATTGAAAGAAGCTGGATTTCCTTGGTCACAAGGCCTAATTTTCAGCTTTTGTAGCTGTGTGGACCACAAGTCATATGATGATAGCCAAATACACTTATACTTGGGATGAGCTTAACTCACACTTGGACTATCTTCTGATAATTAGCACAAAGAAACTATGTCCAGCTTGATGGAGAACATGTTTCAGTGAACATATAGGTTACAACACCTAGGCTCACCGCAACAGCTCTTCTGTTCTCTAACTTTGCTCTTGAGGGCTCAACTTACTGTTTAGTTTGAACAGTGGAAACAGTGGAGAGATTCAAGACGATGAGGCCAATTCCATATTGATTGTGTTCCTCCCAGTTTTCCTTCTAGAATAAGGATTTTTTTTTTTTTTTCCAGATTCTAGGTTTAATTGCCATTGAGGCAGGATTCAAGATGTCAGTGTTGATGTTGGGGAGGACCATCCAGTAAAACCACAAACACAGAAGCATCACAGGAGCCTCATCAAAGGCATCCTCCTACTGGGTATTAGAAATTATAGTGTTCTGGACCGGGTTCCACACCAGGCTATTTTTTCAACCTTCATAACTTTTAAGTGAGCACGCTCATTGGAAACCAAAACATGAGGTCATAAGATCCCATTCTTTCATCACCGAATAGTAGCTCAGATTGATATCTGGGTAGCATTCAGTAACAAATATACACTCCCAGCTAATGCCATCAAATTTTGTAGGCTTTTGCCAAATGAAACAGAAAGAAACATATAGGTTCAGGCTAATGGCAGTTTAGCATGACCAGTTGAGGAAATAGGTTTGGTTGTCTCAAAGCTCTGTTTTGGTGGTTATTTTGTATAATGTCTCTGACATAGCAGTTTCTTATTTTAGGAGATTGATTTGAATGCTTTTTGTAATCTTTCCTGTGGAGAACAAAGGTTTTTTGCGAGTGGTGGGGGGAGGAGTTGGTTTTGTTTTAAACCTCTGGTGTTCATGACTATGAAAGCTGATATTTATCTTTTTAAAACTATTTATACTCCAGATGAGATACCACAAAAATATATTAAGGCTGATATCATATTCCTGCTGATGGCCTTGAAAAACAGTGAGATTCATAGAAGTATTTTATATAGGATTGTTGCTTCCATAAATACAAAACCAAGAAAATGCATAACTCCAAACAAACGATTTATCTTGAATTATGGTGAAGGGCTGTTTGTGTTGTTTTGAACTTTGATGGATTGTGGAGAGAAACCTTGACATTTTGCGTGGGTGGTGACAGTGAGGGAGAAGAGAAAGGGAATGTTTTAAGGACTTTCAGAGTAAACCTCTCAGCTGTAAAGATGTTAACTATCGGTAACTTGGAAATCAAAAGCTGTGTTTTTTGTTTCTACAAAAAGGAAACTGATCATCTTAAAACAGCAGGCAAAGGATCACATACTTGATGCAATCAAGTATGGATTTACAATTTGAATATTGGCACAGGCTCTGAGGCAGTCTTAAGACACATTGTAGGTTTAGTGCTCCTAAGAAAAAACTATTGCTTAAATGCTTGAAGTATTATTTACACATTGTATGCCCCAGGCACACTCAGAACCGTTCCAAAGAATTGCTGTGGGCTTAAAAGGTATGCTCCAGTGTTGACTGCCACGTGAAAATGATTTAAGAGGGTTAATTTGTTGTCCACCAACTGTTTTCAATTGCTGTTGTCTAGGGGATGGTGATCTTAGAAGAATTCCCGTTTCCAAAAGACATTTTGAAGAAGCAAACACAATTGACAAACCCAGAAGCTTTATTAAACACCCCGGGGAATTCTCAAGCTACTCTTGAGAGACAGGATTCTTTGCCGGAACACGATTTTGAAATGTCACCAAGCAGCCCTACATTACTTCTACGAAACATAGAAAAACAGGTAAAATAAAATAAGATCTGAGTGTCAAATGGAGCAAAGTGACCTATTGTAGAATTCGGGCAAACTGAGCAACAGTTATTCACAGAACCATAACGATATTTCACATTCCTAACAGTGGTTGCTGATGAGCTAAGATTTTAAATAAATGAATTGGTCACCAGGTTTACAAATTAACTTTTTGTTCCTGAAGTGTGTGTAATCCCATTTTGATTTAATCAAAGTGGACATCTCTTGCTTAATAGAAAGAAACATCAGGTTTCTGCACCACAGCTCTAACATGGAACTCCTTGTCCTTACTAAGGAGTCAGTTCCGTGCATTTTTGCTACTGTTTATCATTTCACACAATGATAGTCCTGAAACTGAGTGCAACTTTTCTGTAAAAATAAGTTACATTTAAAAAAAAAAAAATCTCCCCAACAAGCATAGGGTCAAGTCTATGAACAGTTACACCTCTCTAACACCACTGACTTCACTGGCATATTATAGACATAGCTGAAAACCAGATTTTGATGTATAGTGTCCCAAATATTCATTTCCAACTTGGATTCTAAGAATTATAATGTAGACTCTAGAAGTTTTTCCTTTTCCTGTAAAATACACAATTAAAGGATGTGAGAGGAACAACTTGTTGCAGGAACTATATGAAAATATGTTAAGATAATGTGGAGTAAAATTTGCTTTCAATTTTGTTGAAGAAAGGAAATATAAAATTGATCATACTTTTACATGTATCACTGGGAAATCTAGTCAATTTTTAAAAAGTGAGAAGTACTACATCTGCTCCTGACTGCTCCACCAAGATTCTGTGACTTTATGAGCACATTTTCCTATTTTTAAAATGTTTACTCTCCTATTTGCTATGAAGGAGTCCCATCAAAGAGGAAACAATAAAGCAGGGCATATACAAAGTGCTGGCAAAGACATCAAGTAAAGTGGAGGGTATTTTAGAATTGTCCCCTCTTAATCTGCTTACTTGGAACAATGAACATTCAGTTCTCTGCAGAACACCTTTCAAGCAATTAAGATAAAGGTGACCTCTGAGGTGTTTTACCTAAGTACTTCAGACAGCTTTAAAAATGGAAAACCTGAAAAAGACTGAAATAACTGTCTTCCTTATTTAGTCTCACTAATTCCATGTAATTTTCGCTCATATTATATATGTAACTGCCAATACTTTATATCAATCTAGGTTCTGAGACAAGCTTGGATTTTAAAAATTTTTTTTACACCTATCACCAGCAATAAAGATGTTGAGGGCCAAACTATGTCCTTAGTTATACCTGTGTAACTTCACTGTCTCAAAAGGATGCCTTCATTTAAAGAAAAACGTCCTCTTATTTGTGACCCAACCCCTCGCTCTCCCCCCCCCCCCCGCTGAAAAAACTGATATGGATTGGTGAGACACAATAAACCTGCAACCTTTTAATAGTCACTTTTCAGAAGAGAGCCACACTTCAAATTATGGTTATTTTCCATTATATCTTGAAACGTCTGCAGCTATGCTTGCTCTTTTGTGTTCATTGGATCTTGGTGTTAGAGCTGTATACAGTCGGTTAATGTTTTGTTGGCATCTTGTTTGTTTCAAGCTTTACAACTGACTTGCTATTTCTCTGCTTTTATTTTTATCGTGAAGATTTTATTCACATATGCAAAACCTTAATATTATTACATCACTTAAAACATGATTTTTTCAGAAGAGGCATGGCTAAAACGGAACAAGTGTTTTCATATACTTTAGTCCTTGAAAAGTATAAATAAGATTTCTAAATGAGAATGCTTGCTTTAAATAATCTTATTTCTGGAGTAGTGAATCCTAATAAATAAAATAGTTAGGCATATGTCTGCTGTTTCAGGTATATATAATTTATATTAGGAAAGTACTAATAGTCAAGATATTTAGTACTCAGCACTCAGTTTCTCTTGTATAAGCTAGTTGACTACATTTAATGTCACAGTAACCAGTAACCGGTGAGGTTTGAAATTTAAAACAAGAAGACATTGTGAAATGTTATCTGGACTCAGTCTACAATTCAGCACTTCATAAGAAGAAATTCTTAGTTTTAATGAGTAAACTGCATCTGTGTTTCAGGTAATTCTTAAATCATGATTTTCTTTGAGACCTGTCAGTTTAGTTTTTGAACACAACAGTAAATAAGAATAAAGATACAGATTTACACCACTTCTAGCATCCTTTGGTTTCCATCAGCTCTAACCAGTGATTCACAACCTTTTAAAAAGGCTCAAGGGCCATAGATATCATTTTTACCACCCTGAAGGGTCACCTGTCTCCACCAGGAGGCCTGCCCTTTTCTAACCACACAGCCATATGATGCCTCCTTGCTGATCTCCCATCTTCCTGGCTGCAGCAGGGAAACCACACATGTTCTGTAGCTCTGTGCAGTAGAGCTCTGCAAATCCCCCGCGTTTATCTGCGGATACAACGAAAAAATCTGCAGACCATTTCTTGCAAATGCAGATCGAATACGGATCCACATATTTTTATCTGTGCAGGGCTAGAGCCCTGCAAATACATGGATATCCGTATTGTATCCGCATCTGCGGATACAATACGGATATCCGCAGATCATTTCTTGCAGATGCAGATCAGATACGGATCCACATATTTGTATCCACGCATGGCTCTACTGTGCAGTCCACCTGTGTCTGTAGCCAGCGGCTCCCTTCTGCAGCCAGCAGGAGGGGATCCACAGGCCATTTTGAAAGCCCCTACAGGCCACAGATTGGGAACCACTGGCTCTAACTATTGCTTTACTGGTCATTACTCTACCTTTTCTCAACTGAAGTGAGCAATTAAGGCAGTGGTTTTCAATGATCAAGCTATTTTGTTAGCAGCAGCAGAACATATGATGATAAGTAAGCAGCCAGATTTTTTTTCTCTTTAGACAATCTGGAAGACCAGTTCAGAAATCATGAACTGCAGCTGTATCTTCTGCCATTATTAACTCCTATATGCAAGTTCAAATGTGTTTTGCAGATGAATTAATATTTCAGGTTTAATGTTTTTCTTAAATATCTTGCTCTAAAGATGTCTAAACTATGTCCTTGGCAGTGGTTCAGCAAACATAATGTATTATTTTTAAAAGTTCAAAGTAAAACTTGTGAAATAACAAGCATATGTACAGAGATCTTGTATTTACTTGCTCATCATGGAGAAAAACTATAGATAAAGAGTACTAAATGAGGTTGGGATGAGAGAGAACACCTTTTTGATTGATGCTCAGTCTAAATGAAAATCTTGGCTACTGTCTTTCAGAGTGCTCAGCTGAGTGAAATCATCAATAATCTAATCGCTCCACTCAATCTGTCCCCCACGTCCTCTCCTCTGTCTTCCAAGTCTTGTAAACACAAACAGCTGGTCAATGGCATCTCTCTCAGGTAGGTGACAATGGGGTATAATTTTGTTTCTTGAGAACAGGTTGGTACTGGATCTTCAGTAGTTACTTTGTAACGTTAAGTCAGTTGAAAATAGTAATTTTATAGTGGTAAATATACAAAGAGAGAGAGCTTTGCTTCTGAATTTAAATAAAAGTAGCAGCTTTGCTTTTGACATTAAAATAATTTACCAGTTTTATTAGTGAAGTTGCCATAAATTCCACAGACCATTACCCACAAGCGAAATCTTCATATGACAAACACAGCAATGAAATGGAGTAAAAATATCACGGTAAGGAAGTTCCAAAGGGGTAGCCGTGTTAGTCTATTGCAGAAAAACAACAGAGTCCTGTGGTACTTTTAAAGACTAATAGACTTATTTATCACATGAGCTTTCGTGGGAGAAAATCCCACTTCATCAGATGCTTTAAAGATAGGAAACTTACAGAATGGGAGGAAATTAAACGCAGAGGAGTGTATGACATAGGATCAGGTGTGTACATACCTACTTGGAATGGTCATGAGCAACACATCTCAAAGAACACCAGTTACAGGTAAACAACCATCTTATATGTTGAACAGCACTGGACCTAGTACAGATCTTTGGGGGACTCTGCTATTGACTTCTTTCCATTGTGAAAACTGACCTTTTATTCATACCTTTTGTTTTCTGTCCTTTAAACAGTTACTGATCTGTGAGAGGGCCTTCATTCTTATCCCATGACTCCTTACTTTGCTTAAGAACTTTTGCTTAAGACTCTTGTCAGAGTCTTTCTGAAAGTCAAAGTACACTATATCCACTGAATCGCTTTTGTCCACCTCTTTGGGGGGGGGGGCGCACCCACAAGGAATTCTAATGCTACTCGAGTTAAGCTTGCCAGCCTGTAATTGCCAGAATCACCTATGGAGCCTTCTTTAAAAATTAGTATCACATTAGTTATCTGCCAATAGTCTGGTGCAGAGGCTGATTTAAGTAGTGGGTTATGTACCACAGGTGTTCTGCAATCTCATATGAGAGTTCCTTCCGAGCTCTTGGTGAATACCATCTGATCCTGGTGACTTACTACTCTTAAACTGATAAATTAATTCCAATACCTTCGCTATTGATATCTGAATCTGGAACAGTTCCTTGGATTTCTTACCTAAAAGGATGACACATGCTCTGCAGTGAAAATCAATGCAGAAGAATTAATTTAGCTCCTCCACAACAGCCTTTTCTTCCTTGAGTGTTTCTTTAGCACCTCAGTTGTCCAGTGGCCCCATTGACTGTTTGGCAGGCTTCCTGCTTCTGATGGCCCTACATTTTTTTTGGATGTCTGTCTTTTTGTCTCCAATTGCTTCTTTTCCTCTGTTTAGCCATCATGGCATTTTTGGGGGGATCTCCAATGAGTTTTTAAAACTTCGTTTACTTGGGGCATTTAGTTTGAGCCTCTATTATGTGTTTTTACGGTTTCTATGCAACTTGTAGTCATTTCAGTCATTTCCTTTTAAATGCCATTTAACTAGCCTTCTAATTTTTGTGTATTTCCCCTTTTTTGAAGTTAAATGCTACTGTGGTGGGTTTCTTTGATACTTCTCCCCCACCCTCCCAGATGTTAAATTTAATTATGTTATCACTATTCCAAGGAGGTTAGCTATATTAACCTCTTGGAGCAGACTCTGTTTGCCACTTAGGACTAAATCAAAAATAGCCTCTCCTTGTAGGAGAAATCCCCAATTCTTTCCGCATAGAACTTTGCGTTCACTCACACACAGAGTCTAACTTGCATAGGACAGCTTTTAACTCTTTTAAGTATTGGCAGTTTTCTTGCATGGAAAAACACATTAAAAATACATAGTAGCTACAATAAAAGTGGAGCCTCGCGGCATGAGTCTTCTGGGATTATGGCATGTGCATAAGTGAGTCTGTTTCTCTTACTGAGAATGTGTGCTGTGGCAACCTGGCTAAGCATCAGTTTCATTATAGGAAAGAGCAATCTATAAGAACTGGTGACAGCAAATTCAAGAATTCCACACCTTCTGGTGGTTGACTTCTGATATCCTTTTGTAGAGTTTCATTTTGACAGCCATCTGAATTTCCTTTTATAGTAGTGGATGCTCCAGATCTGGGTTGGGGGAATCCATCATTCTAGACACTTCAGTGAAACTAGACTCTATCCTGGACCCCCAAACAGTGCTACTGGCACTAAGAACTTTACCCTCTGGAACCAATAATTTGTCAGAAAACACAGCCACAGGGTGTTATCTCAGTGGATATAGAGAGTCTAAAAGCAGATAGTGGGAGGAGCTGGCAAGGACATTAGCCAGGCAGTTGAAGAACCAGACAGAGCAGCAAGGCTAAGGAGGCAGAATTCGCCAGGACTAGGGAGCTAGGCTTCTTACTTGAGTCATTGACTGTGCTGCCCCATTCCACAGTGCCAAGTCTGAGCCTATCTCTCCCGTTTCTTGGACCACTCTTCCTACTCCTTACTCAATTCCACCATTAGTTTTGTTGATTATTAATGGTAGCATTAGAAAAATAAAAGAGGAACAGAGAGTGAGTTAAAAATTAAGTAAGTACAATGTGTAAGACTTTCACTGTGGAATGGAGTTTTGGACTTGGAGGAATGGAAGAGATTCATAGAATGAGGCCGCTGGTTTAGGCTCTGCTCCCACGGAACTGGGCTAAGCAGGAGGTCTAAGCAGGAGCCTCTGCCGCCCACCTCCCCAGTTGTGTAGTGTGACTGTGTAGTTCCATCCATAAATGCCCAGCTTGTCTGTCTATATACTCTACTTTATAGCTCAACTTTTAAACTCTGTTAATGATTGATAATGGCAAGTGTCACCCTTTTTAAATGATAGAGGGAACATCAAGAGTAAACATTAAAGGGAAGACTGGAAGAGAAGAGCAGGTGACCTGCTCATGGAGAGGAAGCAGTGTTCCACAGGCTAAGGAGGCTTCAAGGGTTGATGACATATGTGATCATAGGAGAGAGAGAGTGCTTTGTAGTAGGGGATATAATAGTTTGAGATAGAGATGTGAGCTATAGGGGATAAGCAGGATCCCAGAAATTAACCACCTTTGTCCAGAAATTTGGATATTGATTGTCATGAGAAATCAGACTATATAAAGTAGCGACAATTTAAAATATATTTGTGTAGGTTTTAAAATCAGCTCTTGTCTTCATAAATGCATAGGTTTGGGCTTGTAGTGAAAATAATGCGACTTTGCAGGTGGAGTAAAATGGTCGTTTAAAAAAAAAGATAAATCAATTTTTAACTGCCTAATTTTTGTTAATATGTGACACATACTATACAGAATATAAATAAATAAATCTGTTAGTCTTTAAAAGTGTCACAGGACCCTGTAATACTGTACCGAATATGTGATAGTGTTGGGTGGTATAAAGCTTTTATTAGGATTCAGGATCACTTGCTTAACTCGTTAACTTCATTACTGATGAGTAAAGTGGTCATCCTGGTTCATGCCAAAACCCCTTCATACCGTTCGAAGGCATGCGTGTGTGTGTGTAATATCGTATACATTTTTATAATACAGAAAATCTCTTTTAAGTCCAATCCTATTTTGTAGGGCCTGTTTCGTGGCTTAGAACTAGTTATCAGAAAAGATTGATAGCTGGTGTTGTAATGTTCTCTTTTCTATTGTTTTATTGCCAGTTATTGCTTAACAGTTATACGAGCAATCTGTGATTTGTGGATTTTATCAAATGAGATTTAAAAAAAAGGAATTGGTGAAGACAGATTACCTATTATAAAATCAGGCTATGAATATCTCATCTACTGACGTTTTTCAGGCAGTTCAGTGTTTTGTTATGTGTGGTCTTCTGACGTAAAAATAATGCACAGTTGAGTGCTTTTTTTAGTGAGCCTTTAACTGTACAGACAGATGTCCCTACAGCAACAAAATAAAGCAGGATACTATAAAAATAACGTGCCCTCTTTTTGATTCAGTCCCACCCAAGTGGAGGGTATTTTATGTTCTGCATTGATAAAGGTCTCGTGAGGCAAATCAGCTCTCATTAAGCAATTTAGCTATTTTCAGTCATGTCTGCTACCAAGTATATGGGTGCTTGTACTACTTTTTTGCTTTTTATTACTCTATCATATCGTAGGCTTTTTTCTTTTAAAATACTGCATGTTAACGACTGGTGGTTTTTAAGCAATGTGCATGTGGTTCAAGTTCAGCTAGATGATGATTACAGTTGGAAAAATCTGTGTGTGATAGAAGATAGGTGTTAATACCTGGCCCAGTACCCCTTTGAATGGACACTATCCTATTGTGAAGAGACTTTATGACTGGGTCCCATGTGCTTCAAAACCTACTGGGTCTGTGCAGAGTCGAGTAACTCTAGCTCTCTCTGTAAGGCATATTCCCAGGCTCAGACTTTGTGCTTGGAACTCTTTTTTTGTAGGTGGGACTCAGCAGTTCAGCTACAGAGCACAACCCTCCCCACCCACTCCTTACTGCCTCATGTTGTTCTTCAACTGAGGGCTCTCTGGGCTTCTGTTTTAACTCATTCAGGCAATGTCTGCCAACAAAGCAAGGAATATAGGTTTAGCGGTAGAATTTCTGATCCAGATTAAATACCATAGCTTTGAAAACAACAGAAAGCCTGGAGATGCACCATCTCCTGGTCTGATCTCACCCCATGGGTCTCTGTTCAGACTGGGTGGAGTCCCTCCCCTCCAATGTGTGGGTTTGTGTGTGTATGTGTCTGTCTCTCCTAAATCCTCCTCAGAATAGAATAGAATTTCAGTCTCCTTACTATATGTTCTACTGAAAGACTCCCGCTTCTCTTCCCTATTCAGGCATGGGTCCGTCCCTGTGTAGAAAAACCATTGTTCGTCTGGGGATGGGAGGCAGTAATTGAGACATTCTCAAATCCAGTGGCTCCAGATTGCTGTTTTGATGGCTTGTCGGGGATAGTCCTCCCATGAGATATCAAATGCTTTTCTTGGGCAGGGCTGCTGTCTAGAATGCAGTTCCTTAGGCTTGTCTTAGGCAAGTTTAGACATGTGCTGAACACATAATGTAAAATAGAGTTTATAATGTTAATGCACGTGTATCCCATTTTGTCACATTAAGCTGAGATCTAGTTTGAATGAGCCTTGATTTATAGTAGCTTATCTTTTATGTAGTTACATTTGCTAAAGAATTAAAATTCATTTAAGTAGCCATGCTACATTGAGACAAGATAATGGGCGTGATTCTTCTATTACTTATGCTGATGTAATTTCATTGACTTCAATGGCATGTGGGTGAATAGGGAAATGTTATGAATTGAGTTATAAAGTTCTTAGTATTAAGGGTAAAATGCATTACCGAGTTGTGTGTAGTTTCAAGCCTGCAAATCCATGGATATCAGCATCGTATCTGTAGATATCTGCGTCCATGGTATCCATGGACCATTATTTGAGGATGCAGCTTGGATGTGGATCCACATATTTATACCGAATAGAGCTATTGTGTAGTTATTCCAAAAGCAAGCATTAGAATTCCAAGAACTGTTATGTACTTTTAACCTGAAACCCAGTTTTAGGATAGGTGTGGTCTGATACTAGAAAATAAAATGTTAACAAGATAAATGCAGAATTCCTCCGAATGTAACAAAAGCAAATTCATAATGTTAATAAACAAATGACAAATTTATGCCACCAGTTGTGATACCTTGAAGTAGTATGCTAAAACACAAGTGTTAATTGTTCGTGCCTTTAGTAGTAGAGGGTTAATACGCTTTAGTGTGTAAATCTACTTGTTGAGAGAGGTTGCCTTTGTATATCGAGCATTAGACCTTTTTGACTTACTTCATTGTTTTCATGGCATTTCAGAGTTTCAGACAACGGAGAAGAAATGTCATCTTCTAGTAGCCGATTGCTTGATCATCAACACATTAAAAAAAGAAAAAAAGACAGGACAAGGCTGAGATCTCCATCTGTAACTATCATGAGCACGTCTGCCCGAACAAGGCCACTTCAGAGTTTCCAGAAGAGGAAACTATACAGAATGAGCAGTGCGTGTTGTTGGAATCAACAGGTAGAGCTGTCTCCTTTCCTTTAGAAGACAAAACCCAAGATTCCAGTTGACTCTGTTAGCATATGTCAGTCTGATATGTTATGTTATATGCTGCTGTTTTGATAGACAATCATAAAGTACATATGACAAACATTTAGGTATGTCATCAGGAGTTCACATTTAAGGAGTTGAATGTAAAATTGCTTAGAATCCTACTTTATCAAATCATGAATTTGTTTTACAGTTCATTTTACAGTCGGGGTAGGGTGATTTAATAATTTCTTTAAGACCTTTCTGCTGAGGAAACGAGCTCAACATAAATCTGCTAGCTGTTTGCTTTTAGAGTATTTGTTTAACTAAAGAAAGTTTACACAGCTGGTAATGCATTATTGTGTGGGAAATTAAACTGCTATATCTTAATCTTGCTTCCGTTTTTGCCATTCCCAACCAGCTCTGTTCACTCCTTCTAGCATCAGCAGTGCCTTGAAACTGACTGTTATTAATTAAGGTTTTGTCCATTACAAAGAAACTGAACTGAATTCAATGCTTACTGTGGAAAAATCTATTTTAGATGGCTACTTGTGCAAGACAAATACTGTTTGTAGCCATTTCATTATAACAAGGTGCTTACTGTGGAAAAATCTATTTTAGACGGCTACTTGTGCAAGACAAATACTGTTTGTAGCCATTTCATTATAACAAGAGAATACACTGGGATTCCAAATGTTATGAATACTGAGTGAGTTTGCCCTTTGCTTCTAAAGGGCTGAATTGTCTTCTATATCCACATTAGTTGCAAGGTCATTATTAGAGCAGCATTAATCCTAGGGGGTCATGATGCTTTGCATAGCTTTCTTGTACCTTTTAGAAACTGTCTTGTAATGGTGCTTTTGCACCACAATAATACAGCCAGTTAGCATTTCCAGTCTAAAGTTGCATTCAAGTTGTAGGAGAGGAGGAGTGCACGTGTGAACTACTTTTTTGTGTGTAAAATGGTTATACTAACTTTAAATTTGTTTTGGTTTTTAATTGTTTCCGGTAATATATCATTTTTAATCCTGCAATTTTAAATGTTATGAGAGCCTCTGAAAATAAGAAATATAATGGAAATGTGAAAGTTCTAACGACAGTATTTATGATAACCCCTTAAGGAAAGGCATATTAAACAGGTGGGTGAAATCTTGACATCATTGAAGTCAATAGCAGAACTCCCATTGATATCAATGAGCCAGGATTTCACCACATGAATAGATAAGCAAGACTTTAAAATCTGAATATAATTAGATATCCAAAGATACAGTGGTTAGTTAGGCCATTGCCATTAAGAAGCAAGATTTCAAGTTGTTATACTATGTATTCTTCTTAGAGTAATAAAAATATCTCACCCTCTCTGCACCAAAAAAGGACCAGGTTTACAAAGGAATTTAGTAGAGCTGGTCAGAAATTCTATGGCAGTAGTTTTTTCCATAGGAGAATGCTGAGTTATTGAAATCAAAATGTTTCATGGAGGGGGCTTGATTTTGACAAAGGTCTGATGGAAGGTAGGCAGGTTTCTCTTTGAAACCTTTCTGGTTTCCTGCCAGCTCAGTCACTCAGATTCTTGGGAACCCGGCCTTCCAGGCTCCCTGCAGCTTGGCAGCTCGCATGGTGGGACTGCTGGGCAACCAAGAGCCTGGAAGCCCTCGTTTTTAACTTCCATGCCTTTCTCCTTTTCTGTGGTTCACCCAACATGCTGCCAGTGAGTGAGACTTCTAACTTCCCACTTTTCTGTGGCTTGCCTAGAGTTGCTGCAGATTTGCTGCTGCAACAGAGTTGCTGCAGAGTTGCTTCCAGGTCCTGTCTCCCCTTCAGCCCACGGGGTGCTGAGAGTGCAGGCTCCCAAGCTTGGAGGCTCCTGGCTCATCCAGGGTTTCCAGGATCTTTGGCTCTGATGCAGCCAGTCAGGTGGACTGCTTTTCAGACTATGAGCAAAACTCAATTTGGAAATGCCAAAAGAGTCCATGAAACTGACTGACCTTTCTCTGCACAGATCTAGAGTTTAAGCCTGAATGATCTCCAGATAGGCGTCTAATGGGATTTTACTACAGTTCTGACCAAAAGAGGTTTGGGGGACCCATAGAAAACGTGTGTGTGAACAGAAAGGTGTAGTGACCGGTCAGCTGTGCAGGACCAGAGCATGGGGCCATTAAGGGTGGAAGACAAATGTGGGTCTACTTCCTTTTTCTGTTTTCTTTGGTTGTGGGACTGGCTGGGGATAGAGATGGTCCTCGCTATAAGTTAGTTTGTCGTATGAAGACTTAAAGGTGTGATGTTAGGAGTTAGCTACTGTCTTCTCCAGCTCTAATGCACACGTCAACAATGCGCAACATTCTAAGACAGCTGAGTAAAAGACTCCCCGCCCCTGGCTTTATCTCAACCAGTTCATGATGTGTGAAAGGCAGCATCATTTGTCTACTGGGTTTTCAAATATTTAGCACATTGACTAACACCTTAAATCTTAGTCTGGACAAGCCACTACAGTTTGCATGTGATTGGAATAGCTCCCTATGGGCCATAATACAGGTGAGGGTTGCTGGAATACACTGTCCTTTGGCAGTCCCTCCATCTATACCCTGTTCTCTGGAGGAGGAAAAAAAGTTGTGGTGCTCCGTGCTGTCAACCCAGGGCCATTCATGAGCATCAAATTCATTTAAAATGTTAAAAATTCAGGAGAAAGAGGGGGAAAAGCTAGGCATGTAATGTCTCTGGTGGAAACAAAGGAAAATAAATCCTGCCAAGGAAGTTAGTGACAAAATCAGACTGGGCGTTTGAAACATGTTCTGACAGCCTAAATTAAATAGATATCAAGTCCTTGAATTAAGAGCTGTCATCAGAGTATCGCTTCCTTCAAGAAATCTTATTTTCAGTGGCCTAGCAGCTCGCCGTCACTTTCTTTTAGTCTTACAGTTGCCACGGTTGGTTACCCAGCCATTGATTGGATTGTTCAGCATGAAATAGAGGAACACTGAGCATCAAGCCAGGCTGATTGTTAGATTAGGCAGAATTTCTAAGGATAAGGCTGCCAAATGGGCACTGGCCCTTGAGATTGGCAGTTATTTTGTCAGATAATGCAGTTATCAGTTTGCTGATAGATAGATAGCTCAGCAAATTTGCATGATCTTGCACAGAGAGAGATGGATTTCATCTTAAAGGGGTATATGAAGTTTCATACTGGATTCTCACTTTGATTTTGTAATGTGATACTGGTCTCTCTAGCAAAAATTACCATACTTTCTTTTTCTAGGTAGTTATATAGCCCCTATTACCATATAGCACCTCATGATCTATAATGTAGTCAACCTGACAACATTCCTGTGAAGTACGGTTTCCCTCACTCAGGTACAGAGAGTTTAAGTGACTTGCCAAAGATCACAAAAGAAGTCTGAGAAGGTGCAGGGAACTGAATCTGGGTCTCCTGCAGAGATTTCTTGGGTGTCTGGCTGGTGAGTCTTGCCCACAGGTGCAGGGATTAGCTGATCACCATAGTTAGGATCAGGAGGGGATTTTCCCCGAGAGCTGATTGGCAGAGGCTCTGCGGGATTTTCAACCTTCCCCTGTAGTGTGGGGCATGGGTCACTTGCTGGTGGTTACTCTGTATCTTAAAGTCTTTAAACCATGATTTGAGGACTTCAGTGACTCAATCATAGGTTAGGTGTCTATTGCAGGAGTGAGTGGGAGGGTCTGTGGCCTACATTGTGCAGGAGGTCAGACTAGATCATCATTTGGTCCCTTCTGACCTTAAAATCTATGAATTTATGAATCCCAAACTAGCCACTAAACTGTCTTTTTTTTTTCTGAGAAGAAACTTTCTTCCTTTGTCTCCTTCCACTTTTTAACCGTCTCATTTTAATAATAATCTCCAGGATGCCCATGTCCGAGAATGGTGGTGGGTGAGGTAATAACAGTGGAGTGATATGGCTGAGATCATTTAAAATGACATTGTTTGAAGATCCTTCTATTTAGGTTTGAGATGAGATAATTAATTGCAGTAGATTCCTCTTATTAGCAACCTCTCGGTTCCGAGCGAAAAAGTTACTATTATCTGACAGCTGTCAATAAGCAAAGAGGAGAAAGCCCTGGTTGTGCCTTCACTGGCTGCAGCCCAACAAACCTTCCTGTGATTGGTGCTCGGTACATTCTGGTGCAAACCTTCCCATGGGACTTCAGTTAGGGAAGGAAGTGCTGAAATGTGCTGAACCCAGGTCCTTGGTGTCAGGGCAGGTCATAGCCCGAAGAATGCAGAGGGTCTCCATGGACTCATAGTATCTTGAACCCTGTGGTAACCCCCAGCAACCAGGCTGTAGTCCCCTCCACATTGCTGCTCTGCCTGGAACCACCCCATCCAACCTCGGCCATAGTGCTGGGACTCCGGAGAAGCTCCCCTATTGAGCAGGGATATGAATGTCTCAGCAGGATCCAGGCCCCAGGCAGGTTTGCAGGGCTGCGGGTAGAAAAGGAAGCCCAGGGATGTACTGAGCACTGGCTGCAGGGAGGTCTGCTGTGCTGCAAGCGCTTTCTTCATGGCTGTGGCTCTGTAAACCTGCTTGCATGTGAGGCCTTTCTTCCAAAATGTTGCTAAGTTGCCTGTCTGTTACCAGCATCTGAACCCAATTAACATTAAAGTCAGTGGGACAAGATTGTTGCTGTGAAGCAAAGTTGTTAATATTGGGATTGTTAAGAAGCATCCACTGTGTCTGACTTCCTAAATTGAATGGGTCACGTAACTCTGGTGTAATACTTTGAACAGGGTTGCTTTAATGTGTGGTCATAGGCAATTTTTTACATCCTTTCGTATTGTCACCACGTCTGTAGTAGCTTTCAACTTCCCACTTGCCAAATACTGCCTCTTTCCCTTCGCACCCCCTCCATCATCTTTTGGGAAGCTATTTTTAGTTACTCTCTGCATTGCTAAAGTTCATAGCGCCTTATTCTTGAATTCTTGTCGCATTTGTCAGTTAGATTGTAAGGCTTTTGGGCGAAGGACCGTGTGTGCTGTTCTGTGCAGTGCCATGTAGATTTCCAGTGCTATAGAAATACTCATGATCATTCTCATATATTTCTGTCCTAAAACCTCTGTGTTAATTCCAGGTAAGTCTCTTTCCACCGTCCTTTGTTTTGCTTTTTCTTCTTTTGCAGCAAATAGCCCCTCTTGTATACTCCTCTGCTTGGCTATGATACCATTTGTCCTTACTTAACATTTATATTGTGGTAGCGTTTCAATGAGACAACTAGATAAAATCCTTTTGTGATTGGTAGGCACTGTACAAACATAGGAAATGACAGTCTCTGCCACAAAAATCTGTACAAATTGAAAGACAAGAAATAACAGATGGGTGAGACAACCAAGCAGGCTGTTGGAGGTTGGGGGAGGTGGGATAACAAATAAATCTAATAGGACAAGGTCACTTGGCTCTTTTACACCCATTTCTGACTCCTAATATCCTCAGAAGCCTCTTCCCCCTTGTGGACCAGACTTTTCCTGTTCAGTGTGACTGAGTACCACTGCTGACCTGTAGATAATAAAATGGTCTTCCTTGCTCTGCAGTCAGCTTTTCTCTGATTCTTAAAAGGGACTTTCTTGAAGACTCTTTACTAGTTCCAGAACCCTAACAAATATCACTTTTCTGAGCAACTCCTGCTCTGTTCCTAATTAGAAAAACGAGGTGTTATTTTTTTACCAGAACAACTTGTGTTGGTGAAAGAGAGACATTTTCGAGCTTATATGGAGCTCTTACCCCGCTGTCTTGTACCTTAAGGAGTTATTTACATCTGAATTGGTGGTGTTTTATAACTCCCTTCACACAGTGATAAATGACTATACAAGGTAACGGCTCTGTGAAAATTCCCAAACTAGGTTCTTTCCTTTTGAAGCTGCCGTCAACCTTTCATTGTCAATGTGGGAAGTACTATGTTTCTCCTTGTCTGAAAATTTCTCTGTGTTCTGTGTCTCCATCTATTGGTTAAACTTGACAGACTTGGTTATCTGGACCAACTCAAATTCATAAATAATGTACTAAAGTTGAATTACTGCTGAAAAGGAGTGTATTCAAATAGAGGAGGTAAAGAGTATTGGTATTTTTCACACATAATAGAAATATGCATGTGGAGTATTACATCAGCAGGGTTGTCAATTCTTGCGATAAGTTGCTTTTTCCCCTCTAAATACCTGACAACTGGAGTCTTGTGATTACATAAGAATCCCAAATTTCCTTTAAAAAAAAAACAAACTTTCTAGCTGTCATGGTTTCAGAAAAAAAGTTGCAAAAAACATGAATTGAGTATGTATTCTAAAGTCTCAGAAAACAGAGGGCAAATAAAAAATAAATGTTAAAACAATCACTTTTGGGGGGCCCAGCTCATGGTTTTTGAAAGCTGAAGGTTGGCAGTACTGTTATATGGTTACTACAATAAATGAAGCCCAAATCTATCTTCTGGTTTTAATTTAGGTTTTACGTTCTTTAGGGCAGTGAGTGTTGTTATATGCCCTGACCCTGATTGAGGCTTCTTTCACTACTGTAATACAAACTGTTGTCCAGTCTAAATTAAGACAAAAACAGGAATCAACAGCAAAGCAGGGAGGGGTGAGAGAAAGGTAAGAGTTAACACACTATGAACATGCAGTAGACTGATGCATGCATTTTGAAGTTTCCACTCCAATTTTGCTTGTAGGGAGTGGTTGGGTGGGAGCGTGGGGAAAGGGGATTGGGGGGTGGGGGAGAGAAGTGATATATAAATGTTAGTAAGCTGTTTTGTCGACTGTATTTGAATCTTTTCCAGGAAAATCTAGCCATATTGCCATTCACATGCTGGTACAAGATACTCGTATAGTTTTCTTTCTGAATCATTCTTACAATTACCTGCTTCCTCTCATTACTCAGCCTACACATTTTTAAAAGTAATCTTTCCTTAGGGTAGTAATATAGTCCAGCATGTTCTTCTGGAACCGTCTTCCATACATTGAAGTAATTTTCTTCCTTTAATTACATTGAAAATATTCTGTTGATCTTTTGCTTTGGGATCCCCCAGTGTTGACTGCTCCAGTTGTCTGTGCGTAGCTTCTTGGCACAGCCAGTCTCTGAAAAGCAGTGAATATAATGAGTGCTGTTATGTTACCAACTCTCCTGCAGGCTTCTTTCAAACAGATGATCCATTCTGCTTCTACAAATTGCTTAGCACCTTTGTAGAAATTGAAAAATCTTCTTGATTAGTCTGTTGGGGAGCAGTACATTCCTTGGAGAATACAGTCACCATTCTGTAAATACAAGTAGTAGATGATAAAGTTTGGACCAATAACCCTAAAGTCACTAGTTTCAACATTAAAAATCCTATTCAGAAAGAAGAGGTCTATAACCCTGTAGTGGGTTTGTGTGTTAGCTAATGGGAAAATAGCATTAGTATTGGAACACTGCACGTTTTTCCTGACAGCCAGTTAATCCAGGAAAGGCGGTTTCTCAGCAATAGGGATCTCACAGGATCCTTTCCAGATTCTGCAGCAAACAATTTGTTATGCTATTTCCTTCTGCTATTTTCCTGCCCATAAATCCATTCCTTTAATTTTACCTGATAGAATTTTTTCAAAATGTGTCAGTAAAATTACAAAATGATCTTTCGTTTGTCCTATTTAACTGGTCGATGAAGCACAGAATTTCCATTTTCAATTGATTTTATTTTTTTCAAGTTTAAAAATAAAAGGTCAGTGGTTCAGGCAAAACACACAACTCCCACTGAATAACAGCCCAATCTTTTTAACTCTCTAAGTGTATTATAATATGGCTCCGATTGGAAAGAAAAATTTTAGTCCGCATTTCAGAGGGAATGGATGGCCCATGAAAATGGAAATGGTTACAGATCCTTTTATTACTTTAGACCAGAAATTTCAATATAATCAAAAAGTTCATGCAAGACATTTTGATTTTAGTTAAATTAGGGTTTTCCAACAGAAAACTGTTCTTTCAGAAATTTTTCAGCCACATATAATAACCGACATTCCTAACAGGGCAAGGTCAAATTCTTCTCAGCTCTTCATTGTTTGTAGTAACTTTCTTAGGAGTTTGAAAATACAATCTCTTCTTAGCAGTTGTCTTCCTTTGTGTGTGTTAATCATTATTTTCTCTAGAATAAGAAATTGGCTAATATAGGATTGTTTGTTTTCACTTTCTTGTTTATGTACCATTGAATTGAATGATCTGAACAGTAATTTAGGAATAGCGTCTCTTTACTTGACCTATGGCAGAGAATGTGAATAAAAACAAAGTTCTTAAGCCAGTTTGTAAATTTAATGACTGTTTTTAAATAGACTGAGAATTTGAAGGATATTTCTGTACACACTTCAAAGCAGGTCAAAGACAGACTTGCCTAACTTCATCACAATATGTCCTAAATAAGGTTGGGATCAAACTGATTTAAAGGCAGGAAATTCAGAGTCAAGACTGAAGCTTTAGATTTTAAAGATGTCAGCCTTATCTGCGTACTTTTTCTGGGTTTTGTTTCAGACCGGTTAAAGAAAAATAAATCTAATATGAAAGATTTGTAATTTACTGGAAAGAGTTGATTTATTTCTCTTTGGAATCATTTAGGTTTCTTAAATAAATAGACTGATAAAACAGTTTGACAAATATAAAGCGAAGAAATTGTATTGGCTTCTTAGAAACGTACTAGTCTCTTGAAGAAACAAAAGCTATATCTCTGCTAGAGCTGTATCTAAGCTACTGTGGCTCTGGTAGCCTAGCTGTGGCCTCTTAGGGTGGAGATAGCATAGTTCAGTGGGAGTTTTTTGGTTAGTGTGGGAATACTACCTTCCCGAAGGACGTTACGCATTAGCTGTGCTTACAGAAGCACTCTACTATCAGCCTAGCTGCCCCTACTCTGGGAGGCGTGTCAACATAACTGTTATGAGGAGCTGTGCTTTTTTTATTCCCCCAACCGATACAGTTATGTTGGTATAAATTATAAGTATGGATCAGGTCATTTATTTTGTGCAGTTTTAAAAACCAAAGTGGCTTCCTGTGAACCATTCAGATTTCTTCAAAGCATCTGACAAAGTGGGATTTTCTCCCATGAAATCTCATACCATAAATAAATTTGTTAGTCTTTAGAAGTGCCACAGAACTCCTTGTTTGTTTTCAGATTTCTGTTTATGGTGTTTAAGTATGTTTAAACATGGGGGGGGGGGTTGTTTGGGTTTTTTTACATTCCTTCTTCAGGAGCCACCCCAGTAAGGTTTGTGGGGTGTCCAAACAAAAACCCCAATCCTGCCAATACTCAATACGCATGCTTAATTTTAAACATACGAATAGTCCTTTACTTCAAGGGGTCTGCTCATGTTTAAAGTTGAACATGGATACACGTGATTGGAGGATCCTGGCCATAATCAGAAATTATATTTTACCAGGAAATCTATTTTAATGGTTTCCTTTGAACAACCTGCAATGTGTAATCCCCAGCAGTTAGAAAGCTCAAACCCTAGCATGCATTATGCTGATTAGTTTAGTTTAAAAGCCCCTGTGATCAGTGCTGGAATAGGGAATCTGCTGGGGTGGAAGCGGGGGCGGAGGGATTTTTATTTAATACTGAACGGTTTCCAAAAGATTTATTTTACTTAGAATAACTAAGAATATTGACGTAACTTATCAGAACCATTGCTGTGGGTGGGGAAGGGGAGAATGGATTTACTTAACGCCATAGTAGAGTTAGTGTCCAGCACTGATACCAATAACATCAGCAGAACGCATGTTGGGATGACTCATTGGCAGAGAACAGGGAGGTTTAAGGGGACTGCTACTTCCTGAATCTAAGAAGGAAGGGAAGTTAAAATTACAGATGTACCCTTGCCTTGTTCATTGGTCATCTGACAGTGGGATCAACAAAAGTCAGGCTGTTTGCTTGTCGCTCACATCACAAAGATACTCATTAAGAAAACAAAGAATTCACATGTGCCGTTACTACTGTTGATTATTAAGATGAAGTCATAATGCAGGAGAAGGGAAATGGTGCTACTTAAGTAAGCTGTTGTTGCAAGTGGCTTTGAAGTGCCCATAGTGTGTACCGGTTCCCCTGCTGCTCCCTTTCCTGCTCGCCGAGCAAGGTTCTACGGAAGGACAGACTTTATTGTCTGGAATGTGAAAATTGCTAAGAGCCATTTTGGACAACTTGAAAACAGAGTGTGTGAAAGCTTTCAGCTAGTTAGAAGGAAGACGGAATCAACAGCTTCAGTATCTGTTAATGCTGAAAAGGACATAAGCAGTTCTGGTTTTATATGAAATATTTTTATGAAGCATCAACATCTCTTGTACTTAAGTTGTCTTCCTCTGCCACTGCTCCCAGTCCTTCAAAGTCTTGGCCTGTGAGACACCCTATCAGATTCAAGATCTTCCTCCTTGCTTTCAAAGCTCAGTGTAATCTTTCCCCCCCTTGCTCATTTCTTCCTACTTTCAGCCTTTCCTTTTCTTTACTGCTACCTTTGCCTTTCTCCCACTTACTTTCACACCATCCAACATCCAGTTTTGTGCACTTAGATCAGTTAATCTTGTTTGCCATCACCCTTCTCTCTCCTTCCTTCAGATCACTCTTCCTCCTAGAAATTTTCTCTATTTTTCTTTTTTTCAGTACTCCCCAGTGTATCTCTTTCCTGCATTATTCCTGTGTATTGTGTTAGGGTTTTTTTCTTTGTGCTAAACAAACAAGGAGTCCTGTGGCACTGTTAAAGACTAACAAATTTATTTATCACATGAGCTTTTGTGGGAGAAAATCCCACTTCGTCAGACAATTTGAAGATGGGGAACTTACAGAATGGGAGGGAAATAAATGCTGTGTATCTTACATTGTAGTTTCTATAAAGCAGAGATTTTGCCTTCCTCTGTGAAGCTTTGTGTAAATGTATGTCATGTTCAAATACATTTTTAATGTTAATAACTTTCTATATAATTGGGTTTCTATGTAAGAATTTAAAAATGTATGCAGATGTACAGGTACCACAACATTCAGGTTGTTTAAGCTGAGTAGAAAATGTTTAATTTGGTATTATAAGGGCAAAAATATTTTCCTTGTATGTACCAATCAGATTTGTTGTCCTGAAAATTAACTGCAACACTGGCTTTTGTATTTCTTGGTCATAGGGAGCACCAAAATTTTATTACTGGTTGAGAACAGTTGCCTTCTGATTTGGAAAACACTTTGGAAATAAAATGCTGCTACTCTGTTCTTTCCTGGCCCCAAATGAAGCAAATTAATTTTTCATTCTGGTATGGATATACATAGTCCCAACTCACTTTCCCAGACAGTAGTTGTTTATCACTACTATGCTAATCAAAATTTTGTTTGAGAGTGCTTCTGATTTATATAGCACTGAGTTGTTACTCTAACTAAGGCCAGGTCTATTCAGGCAGCAGAATTCAGTGGCAGTCAACAGGACTGTGCAGAGTAGCTTGTGTAACTCCCATTGGCTTCCTAACTCCCTTCAGTGTGGCATCTTCACTACGCTGCGCCAACGGGAATGCCTTTCCGTTGATACAGTGCTGCGCCACATGAGGAGGTGGTTTTATTAAGTTGACCTCCAGATGACCTTCACGGGTCTTAACTGACCGCTAAGTTGATCTGAGTATCACTTTGGCTCAGTTTTAAAAATGAGTAAAGGAAAATTAACATTTCTAATGATGTTTCTATGAATATCCTTGTAGGGTTTGCCATCTAGAGACGCTTCGTTTCCGTATAATACACAGATGCCTTTCCTGGCTCCAGCCTCTGCTTGGAGCGATGATGTGCACAGTACAACATCCAGAATACTACAACATTTACCAGAGCTGGACTCCTCTTTCCATCCTGTCTTATCATTCCCCTCAGGTAAGACGTACAGTTCCATATTCCCAACAGAACAGCTAGTTATATTGTAAAAATCCTAAAATTTATGGCCTGACTTAATTTTAATAAACATTTAAAGCTTTGGTTATGAAAGAAACTTTTGTTTATTACTTGCCGAAAGGAGCTCTGACAAATGCTCTTAGTATAATTTACAGAGACATGATCAACTTAAAATGTCACCCTGCTATCTAAAATATTGCGTCTACTATAGATACATCTACCAGTAGAGATGACTACAACTGCAAGACGCTAGAAAGGAAAAATATTTTTCTCTTTTTTGAGTTCATTTATTTTGTACACTCGATAGCATTTAGTACTTCACTGTTTCTCTTGCATGGTTAACCAGTTTGCCTTGTTGGTTGTCTAGGTCTCTCATGCAGTCAGAGGTGCGGTACATTGTTTCTTTTTTAAGAAACAGGACAGACTTGATTGTAAAACTCATTGGGGGACTTTGGACATGGGTAGCGCTTAAAACTAATTTTCACTGTTTTTGACTGTTTCTGTTGATAATATCCTTTTAAGATAAATGTATGAAAAACTCGTACTGTAAATGCAACATTTTAAGGTTGGTGGTGAAAAATTCAGTCAGGAAATTCAAAACTGATATACTGTGAGAGGGACACTAAATCAGTTGTGTTCCCACATCAAAGTATATATTATATTATATTATATATTTAACACTTAAACCAGGAGAACTGAAATAAAAAAATACTACATATCTGCAGTGTTGCCAGGGTAATATTGCTAGAATCTTTACTACTTCTGAAATTGCCTCTGTACATTCTCATATGAAGAATATGCATTGTGGCATCAAACAAATTCATGGCCCTTCAAGAAAACAAAGCGCATTGGAATCACAGGCACCTTCTCTTGGCACTGAATGTTTGGGGCTGTGGCTGTAGAAAGGACCCGGAGTCCCAACCGTCTCATTTCTGTTTGTTTTCGTGGCTAGCTTTCATTCCACGCACAAAGGGCTTTACTTGGTTTTTTCCAAGTGTTTTTCTGATTGTTCTGTAGTTAAAGGTTTTTAATTTTTTTGAATATTTCTACGAGTTCATAGTCTTTTTTTCTTTAAAATGAATGTTTTATTGGCCCCTCTGCATTGTTATGCAAAAAAAAAAAGTTTTACACTGACTTGGCACTATGAGCTTCATGGCTGATTTGATTCTGGTTCAACCCCATTTGTCTGTGGGTCTTTGAGCATGTGTCATGCCCCTTCATGTTTCTGGAGATGGATTTATATACCCACTTCTTTAATTTGGCCTGGAGACATCTGCTGCTGACAGAAAAGCTGTCTCTATACAGAAACTGTCCAGTGCAGGAACACTGTTGGTGTTCAGGATACCCTAAGCACAGAAGAAGCCTAAACTTGAGGCTGGCTGTGCTGGGACCTCCTTAGGGGTCTCTGAGCCCTGAGTCAGGACATTCTTTCCAGAGTTAGGTTCAGCCTCTTCAACCTTAAGAATAAGAGCAAGGAAAATTAAAATGCTAAGGAATATTACGTTCTTGAGGATTCTAACCACCCTATTAAAGATGAGAAGACACCATCATCAACATGGGGCAGTCTTAGTTCTGTCAGTGTTTGGTTCTGAAAGTCTCTCTGGCCCTCCTGTATTCCTGACCCATACACTGGTTGCTTCTACTGCTAGACCAGCTCCCTGAAGAACATAGGAAAATAACAAAGAACATTGTCTCACAGGGGTCTGTGGTGTCCATGTTTGCTCTCAGGGTAGCCTGTGTTGCTTCTAATGCCTTTTACAAGGTAGTTGTAGCCAGTATTGACGTTCATCATTATTCTTGCCTGAAGTTTTCAAACTTCCCAGATGAATCACAGAGCTAAGCTGAAAATCTTCCCTTCTTTTTTAAGCAGATGCTCTATTCAGCACAAAAATAGAGAAAATGAAGGACATTAGATTAATACAAGGCCAGTGGGCTTACTCAGCCTGAACAGAGGAAGAGGGATGTTATGTTATCCTCTTTCTGATACCAAAGACAATTCCTTTCTTTTGGGGACTTCCTACTCTCCTTCCCAGAAACTTCAGACTCACGAATGACAAGAGACAGGATAAAGGAAAGCATTTAAACAGAAGCTAAACTGTAGTATATGCTGTTCCTACTCCTTCTTTATCGGGTAGGCCTCACATTTGATATATTGCCATGAACTTAGGACTGGTCTTCATTTTGTCTACCTTCCTGTCTGCTCTCATAACACAGTGCTCAGAGCAGAGGGAATGGGAGCCATAAATAAAAGGTCCTTAACAGAACAGAGAGCAAGGAGGAGGTGGCAATTACCTTTATCCCATTATGGAACTTTGTGAGCTTAACTTTTCCATCAGGAATTTCAAGTTCCATATGCTGGTGCTGGCTTCTCTCATTCCTACTTTTGCTTCTAAAGACAGGATCAGGACTCTCAAGTTTGTAGGCAACCCAATAAGATAAGGCAGTTGGACTTGCTCATCCAAATGGTTTCACTTTTGTGTATGTAACTGTTGCTACTAGTACCGAGTCTTGCCCTCCAGCATATCGACAGCAGTATGGATATTTACTAAGTATTTGTCATTGACTGTAGCATACCTCAAGCGTATAGACATCCATGTATTTCTGTACATAGACAGCTTGGAGATTCAGACTTGCATGGAACATATCTTGAAGGTGAATATGTGTTAATTCTGTCCAAAGACTATGGCTAAATTAGGGCCAGTATCTTTATCCCTTTAAGTTTGGTGTGGGAGCACATAATACACAAACTCAGAAGCATATAGGTGATCTTCTCACGTTCTTTGCACACCCCCACGTGTCCTCCCCCAAAAGCAAGCAGGGAAGATGTACTATTTCTAAGGTGAAAAAATAATCAGGAAAATAAACCTTTTCTGGCATTTTATATTTTAGAAAGTAGCAGAAAATGTACAAAGCCAATTTTTAAAATACCTTTTGTAGGTCCCCATTCATCCTGTGACAAAGAACTTACTTAGATCACTACCAATTACTGATATAAATTGTTCTTTTTGGTTAGCAAAAATTGCTTGTAGAAAGATTTTTGTATTTGCAGATCTCCTTGAGATTAAGGTGGTATGTAAATGTTGGAAAATTATGGTTCACTGTTTAGCCATTTAAATTAGTCTCCTTTTTCTTCTAAATTTCCCAGCTGTCAAGCTTACCTCCCTTGACGTTTTACCTTTCTTTATTCCAAGCACAAAAAGTCTTCATTTTTCTCTTTGCTACCTTTTTGTAAATTTGTTTCCTGAAAGGCTTTTCAAACAGAGACATCTTTTGTAAGTCCTGCCTTTTTACAATAGCTAAATTCCTCAGTATTTGAGATGTTTTGCAGACTAATTCTCTCCCAGGAAGCAAATTGGAGTTCCTTGTTGCCTTTTTTGTTGGAGAAATAGGGCCCCTACTTTGAAATTACCCCCAGAGCATTCATCAGTAACAGTTTTTTAAAAAAGCAAATAATTCTCCCCAAGGGCTAGAATGAGGCTTTAGCACATCACAAAAACAGTGCAACATGTGCTCTCCACAGTGCTGACTTTTGAGCACCAGAGAGTGCAGAAAACAGGCAAAGTCCTGGCTGTATGTCCGCGCCATGTTCTTTAGGGCTTGTGTACACGTGGAGACTTCTGGAATATCTATTCCTGAATAACGAATTGTGTGGACAGTCATATTCTGGAATAAGAGTACCTACATATGGCATCATTTAGGTATAGCTATTGTGCCTTAAATTCATACCCTTACTTAATTAGACTTAACTTTCAAGTCTAAACAAACCATTAGACCATGGGAGTGCTTTGGGTCATGTTAGCCTAGGAGTCCCTCACCTTTTGGCTGGTTTCTTTATGGCTTTGTCTTGGCTGCTAAAATCATGTGGGTTATAGGTATAGCAGGATAATCAACATGCATTAGTCATGCCTCCATAAATCCTAGTGCAGATCATTATTACCGGAAGGTAGCGAGGTGAGGTAAGCCACAGGAAGGGGGTATACTGTTGATGTCACTTCGCTACTGCAGAGTCAAAATACAGCTACCTGGTCTCACTGTTAAAAACAACATACATCTTTTTGGCAATGGAGACATATTCTGTATGGACTGTGAGGAATAACTTGAGATCAGAGGATATGTCTGCAGTACCAGTGGGCAGCATTATGGCAGTGCATTATCAATTCTTCGGGATCAATTGAGTGGCCGTGCAGACCCTCTCTATTCTCTTGTACCAGAAGTTGATGCCATTAGTCCACCCCCACAAGACAAGTAAAGCTGTGTTGTTAGGAGGGCGTTTCCCATTGGCACAGCGCAGTGCGATCACCGCTATAAGTAGAAGTTAGGGTGTTGATGGGAGATACGCAAGCTACTCTACATAGCTCCTGAAATTTGCCAGAGTGTAGACCAGGCTACAATTCATATCTGCATCTTTTTATCTTTGAGTCCCCACCATCAATTGCCTCGTGCCCCACATTCATGGCAGGATGCACTGGATCTAATATTTCATTTTTCTAAAAAAGTCTCTGTTGCTGCTGCTCATAAGCAACCTTCACTTTTGTCCTTTTTTAAATGTTTCCTGTTGGCCTCTCTCCAATTCACTGTTTGAAGACATTGGTCCAGCACATTCAGCCAGTTCCTGATGTCCGGGCTCGTCCCGCAGCACCATTTCTCTTTGTGAACTGGTGGACTCAAGGCAGCTGTACTGTTTGTTTCTACAGAATATAGCAGACTGTAGAAATGGATTTTTCAGAAATGTAACACCAGTGTATAACTCCTAACTCCATAGCTGGCTATCTGTCTTACATATATATACACACCTCTTCCTTTGTTTTCAGATACTCCTCTTCATGTATATTTTGAAACATTGTTAAAGGAGGACAAGTTCAAAGGAGATCCTGTTGACACCTCAGCACTGGGGGTGGAGTTTAAAATGTCTCCATCCAGTGGTATGTGATGCAAAATATTTTAATGAGAGCAAGATTTATTATTTAGCTAGGTTTTCTATTTTATTCGCATTGCTGGATGCTGCCTTAAATGTTACTGAGTGTGTTTTAGGTGTGCATGCTGTCCATGTAGTGAGTAAAAGCATGAGCCCAGCCCAACAAAGCCTACAATCGGAACAGATCACAGAACTGGATACCACGGAGAATAACAGGCACGAGAGTTAGGAGGAGGGAAGCATGAAAGCCATTGGATCTGCATAAACACACCTGGTTGTCCTTTTACTGTGCCCTCTGCACCAGTTCCCGAGAAGAGTAAAATGTTCCAGCAAGCACTCAGATGGACGTAGCAAAGTGGCCAAAGCTCAAATGCCACCAAGGCCCCTGTTTTTTCCACCCAGTATATTGTATTTGGGAGACTCTAAAGCCAACCAGAGTCAAAAGGTGTTTCCCAACAGTATAGCCCTTGCTAAACAAATTACCCAGAGAAATAATTACCTGGAATAACTTATAGTCCTATTGCTGATGGCTCTCATTAAGAGATCCTGCAGTCAGAATGAGTTCAGAAACTTGATAATCCCCCGCAGATGGTCATTGAGGGCTTATTTACACACACTTTTTGTACCACTGTAACTATATTGATTTCAAAACTGAGCAAAGTAGCACAGTCCCAATAGAAAAGTGCTTCCATAGGTACAAAATAGTCTTGATAGATTATTCCCATTCAGGAATAAGTTACACTGATATAAGCACCTTCATAAAAGTATAACTGTGTCCACACTGAGTATTGCTTTAACTATATCAACTGATAAACTGATATTATAGCAGAACAAAAATAAGGGATGTGTACCATTCCCAGAATCCTTGCACTGTTTGGGGATGTCAGTGTGCTGGAAGGGTTAAAAACCAAGACCTTTGATTCAGTAAAGTACTTCCATTGTCTTCACTTATGCACATGACTGTTTAAGTACTTTGTTGAATCAGGGCTTGAGTGAGTTTGTTGATTTAAAGCTATAAATTTGTCTGTCTCTTACTGTGTAAATAACTTCAGTTAATCAGCTGGTTGGTCTAATACTTATTCTTTGTTGGTTAGACTTTGCTGAGATAAAGGAGAAGTTGGTGTATGTATTGAAAAGCCTAACAGCATTGTATATATATGGCATAAAAAAAGGTGACAGCAAGAGCTAAAATAAGGCAGTTTTACATAACTTCTGTGGGATATTGCACCCGGCAGAAAATCTACCTTGCATCATATCCCGTATCTCCACTGTATCGTATGCTGCGCCTCTTTCAGCTTAACTGCTTTTTGGCCACATACTTGATATTAAAGCTGTTCTTCTATCTCTAACTGCTTAAATATAAATGGTCCTTTCAGAAATATGAATTAACTCTTGCTGTAGTACAGTTATGAGCAAAAAAGACACAAAGGGCCAGATGTGCTCTTCTGGGTTACACTAGGGTAAATCAGTTGAGGTTAATATGATTACACCAGCATAACTGAGAGGTGAATATGGCCCCATGTTTGAATTCTTTCTGTCTCCACATGTCCAAAATTGTTATAGTGTTTACTTTGCATGCTTCTGATTACAAGTACCTAACGCTCTTTCTTTGTTTTTTAAGTGAGCTTGACTATAAGTTGCATCTAACGAAAACAATCTGAAACTTTTCCATTGCTTGTTCTGTTGTAGAATATAATCAACATGATGCTTCTTTCAAACAATGGAGCAGCGGCTATGTACTTAACTCCAAACCCCAAGGAGTGTCAGGAACATCAGGACAGTTGTCAGAGAGAAGAAAGAAAAGGCACCTAAGTGAGACAGCGATAGGTAAGGGTAAAAAAGCGTGTATAAAATACTGATCTTTCTGTAAATACCTTTAAATGAGTGTCTCTTATCACTGGGCCACACATATTATTCAAAGTTCTTTTTTCAAATAATGGATAACTTTATGAAATTGTATTTGATAAGGGTCTGAGAAATATGCTAATAATGCACTATACAAATAATAAATGCACACCTTTAAGACATTCCATTTTCTGCTTGTTTTTACCTCTTCTCTTCTCCCTGCATTTCTCACCTCAATTCTGCTTCAATGTATTTACAAAACTAGATATGCCTGTTTTTTTTATTTTATTTTTAGAATACTCCTTAGGGGAACTTTTTAGCCATTCAGTTGCGTTTGTGCAATACTAGGTATCATGGTCTTTATTATGGGGTTGGTGGTTTTTATAATTCTCTGTGTTAACAGATAAATTTAAACCATACACTCAGCCAAACATCTGCTATTCTCAACTCAGTCAGATACGTTTCATTTATTGTATGCTTTGATTCTTGTTTCTTGTTAAAAAGTGTGGACAAGACTCTTACGCAGGCTGGTGGGTGGCCGGTGTTTTTAAAAGGGTGCTAGTGTTGATCATGGTAGTTGTAGACTATACTGGGTAAATCATCTGGAACAGCAATTAAAGATAGAATCCTTTAAAACACCTAGGTGAATATGAATCCCGCACAGCTTCTGTAACAGAAAATAGTGTTTCTCCAATCCCTTAGAATCCAACTGCACAATGGATAATGGAATTTAATTAAGAAAACCATTGACAAACTTCTTCCCAAGGAACTTAAGGAGACTCAGTCACAGGGAAGAGGTAAAGCAGTTAGGAGTAACATTTGGGTTAGAGACAGAAACAAAGTTTTCACCATGGAAGACTAGTAATGGTGGAGTGTTCAGGGTTCAAAACTAAGACCAATGTTGTGTAATGTATCCGTTGAGGAGCAGTGAAATGGCAACATTTGTAGGTGACATCCAGGGGTTTTTTGGGAGTCAAGACGAGAAAGAAGAAGGAAAAACTTTAGAAGGATAAGTAGCTGGGACATGTCAGTGAAACTCAGTGTAGACAAGTGCATCATAATGCACTCTGAAAGCAACAATTTGAACTACTCGCATACGATTATGCCCATGGTAAATCCTGTGATTGTAGTAATAGCACTTACAGAGAGGTGCAGCTTGACGGTGTAAACCTTTTAGAGAGTACATTCCATGGTGTCCGACAATTTCACTGAGACTTCTATTTTAAAAAAAACCCCTTAGCACCAGGGTTGCAATTTCCTGATTCTAGCAGGGTGCTATGCAAGACGGTTGTGCATAGCAGCTCTAGCTCGTTAGTGCTGCATATTTATTCCTAATTTGGGCTCTGTCTAGGAGAAATTATCCATGAGGAAGATCATCAACCTGATGAGCAAGGCCAAAAATAAAAGCTCTGTACCAAGGAGTTGCAGAGCTGCTTACAAGATGAGTTCATAGACTTGACCCATGCAATGCATTATGATGCTTTCTTTTGGGGCTGCTCTTATCTCTGTCTTCCCACATCAAATCCACAGCCCTAGACAGACCCTCTTGATGCTTAATTAGTGTTCTAAATACGTTTAGTTTAGTGTGTAATTCTCCTGTTCCTTCAAGTCAGGAGAAGAGAGAATGGCGAACAATGGTGCGCGAGGAGCTATATACATTGACACCCCATGAATTATGATTTGTCTAGTATGATCATGGAATCTACATTAGGAGAAATCAGATTTGCAGGTGACAAAACTAACTTTTGATTTTGCCATCTTTGCTGCCAATTCCACTTAGTTGCCAGCCAGGGAGAAGCTGCTGGCTATGGAAAAGCCGACTAGGAGCCATAATGGCTATGTGAGATGTAGTCAGATGGCCAAGATGTGCGTTGTCTGTAAAGGTTCTGTAAAGGAGGCAGCATTCGGCATGATGAGGCTGCTTCCAAGAGGGAATTACCCCCTGGAAATAGAAAGACAACTTATGGGACAATAGTGATGGAGATGAATTTGTCATGGATAGAGCCGTGTAAGTGATTTTTTTTTACAGCTGATTGTCAGGCATTCCTGAAGTTTCAGGTGTTCAGCTATGGATTTCCAGAAAAGGCCACATTTGCTAAACTGTGGAGAATGTTTTTAGCATAAAAGACCCTCAAAATTTTTATTCTCTTTCAAATCTTTTTGTGGCAGGAGAAAGTAACAGCAGATTTGAAGCTTTTTCCTTTCAACATGCAGAGTCAGAATCCCATAACAATTTTACTGCAGTGACCCACGTCAATCTGATGTCCAGATCGACCCAAAACATCTCATCACAGGTAAACCAAAAGTGAAGATGCTGATGGGATTTAATTAAAACCTCACCAGAGAGTTGTGCAAATTAGTAAATAAAAACACAAGCCTGTCGCATCTTATTTTGCTTTACATATCTTTACACACACACACCGTTAGAGTGAGATGACTAGCCTGTATTGGGAAAAGAATATTCCTTAAAACATAGAAGTGCAAAACCTGCATTTAAAACAGGGGACTGTTGGCTCTTACAGTGTCTCCTCCTGATGGAGCTATACAGTACCAACTGGCGATGTAAATACAGGCATGGCGTTTTATTTATCCTCTTGCATCTTGATTTACCAACTCATGACTATTTGAAACTCCTATTTACTGAAAAACTAGCAAAGCCTCTGGTAAATTGGAGGATGACTTGTAGGTTAGGGATGACATCCAGGTTCCACTGCAATCAATGCCAAACTTCCCGTTTCTTAGAGTGGCACAGAATTTTACCTTAGAAGTCTTCAGGTTTCAGCACTGTACCACTTTGGAATTCTGTAGGATAGAAATACGAAGACTTATGATTTGAAAAATACCTGATAATTGAAACCTCACTGATGTTCCCCAAGCAGTTCGGGTAATGTAGATTCTATCACATTTCTTTCCTTGATTGAATCTTTTACACATAGCAACTAATGGGAACTGCTTTCCTCTGCCAGACTGAATGAAAGTGATTTATTCTGAAACACACTTTTTCAATTGAAAACAGACAGTTTTGTAATTTAGATTGAATCATATTTTAAATTCAAACAATTTATTGTAATCCAGAAAAATCAGTCCACACATTTGAGAGGTTGGATAGCCCCAAGGAAGAAAATGCTGAGAAAATTTCATCAGGGATTTCTACAGATTTTCAGAAAAATATTTTCCATCTAGATTGTTCTGCACTGATAAATTCACTTCATATATTACACTTAAGCTCTGGCTTCTTGGAATTCTCATTTTTATCAAATATAAGAATATCTGTGGGGTGGTCAGATTATTAGTAGATTTATCCTACAAAGCCTTCAATATAGCCTGAACATTATGAAGACTATCGCTGTTAAGAATGGGATTGTCAAAAGTGGTGCTCAGCATTAACTAAAACTCCCATTGACTTCAATGGCAAGAGACTTAGTCCAAAACTGAGTGTTTGAAAATGTCACTCTTAAAAAGTCCCTCTGTTTTTCTCTATCTGCTAAATTTACACACACAAAAACCAACCAAAAAAAAAACCCCAAGAAACAGCTATTTAGTTCTGTTGTCTTACAGGAAACCTACAGCTATTATCATTAAACTAACAACTTTTCTTTTGCATTATTTGTTACACAGCATAACTATAGACGGAGACTGAGAAGTGAGAGCTCTTATGATATAGACAACATTGTTATTCCTATGTCACTGGTTTCTCCCTCTAAATTGGAGAAGCTGCAATACAAAGAAATTCTGACTCCAAGGTATGTTCATTTTTGCTCTTCTTGCAGGCAACCTCGGATCACCACAGATATATTTCCACCAATATATTTTTCTGTTTTTGTAAAAGACTCTTTTTTCCCCACTGGCATGAAAGAACCCCTCAAGTAGTGGGGAAGGTTGACTTAAATTCCAAGGGAAATGGTCAGACGGACTGCACAGAAAGTGGTGTCTGTTGCACAAAGTAAGCAGACTGTAAAAATAGAAGAATGTTTTTTTCTAATGTTGATTCTAGTACTGGTTGCAGACAGAAATGTGTTTTTAAGATTATTTCTCTTTAATTAGTTAATAGGAGATTGCTGCCTTTTCTGGGATTTCTTAGTTCTCCAGAAAAAAGCAACTCCTCCCCCCCATAAAACGCATATACATTTTTTAAAGTTTAAAAGTTAAATTCAGTTCATTTTTTATATATAAAATGGACTGAATTTAACTTTTTCATACAGGATAACTCCATTATTTCTAATATGTCGTTCTACAAATTTATTTAAAAGATATAGACTGATTCTTGGAACAGCTTAAACAAGTTTATGTTAAACTAAATAATGAGTAAATCATTTAAACTAGCAACTCCTAGTCCTTTTATCTGCAAATCTTTGACTTGGATTTCAGGTTTAGGCTGGTTTATTTAAAGGCTTAAAGTAATATTAACAGGACAGTGTTAAGGAGCTGAAACAAAAAAACCATGAGGCTTGTTGCACCTTAGAGACTAACAAAAAAGAATGGGGCGGGGAGTGTGGAGGGGTGTAATAGAGCCTGGTCTACACTACTGCACTGGGTTGGCGGGAGATATGCAATCTACGTACTGTAAAATGCGTATCACCTGTCATCTTATTTACCCTCCCTTACTGTGGCATCTTCACTCAGTTGCGCCATCAGGAAATGCTCTCTGTTTGATGCAACATTATTCTTTTTTTCGGGGGTGGAGTTACTGTGTCGAACAGAGAGCACTTCCGGGATCGATTGAGCAGGTCTCCACTGGACTCACTTGATCCTGCTGCGCTGATCTGTAATCAATACTGAAATTGCTGCATAGACAAGCCCAAGGTTTCATGAGCTGGAACCCACTTCTTCCAATGCATGAAGTGGAAGATTCACATTGTTAGGTGTATATAAACACATGTACGGGTGAGTTACAATTCATGAGGAGGGCCAGTGTAACAAGGCCAATTCTATCAGAGAGGAGGAGGCCCATTGAAAACAGTTGACGAGAAGGTGTGAATTGCCAAAACAGGTGGTTATTTTTGTAGTGAGCTAGCCATTCCCAGTCTCTGTTCAGGCCTAGTCTGATAGTGCCAAGTTTGCACATGAGTTCTAGCTCTGCAGTTTTGTCTCAAACTCTGTTTTTGAAGATTTTTTTTGCTGAAATATGGTAACTTTGAAGTGCTCTCATACTTGTTTTTGAATGTTACCATTCTTGATGTCTCAGCTCAGATTCTGTATTTAAAAGAAGAAAAAAAACAGGACCCAATGTTGGTAGACATGTTTTCATTATTTTTATTTAAATTAAAATGATTTTACTTGAATGTAGACATTTCCTGCCAAAGTTAGCGGCACAAGTACTGCAGCATGGTGCTACTGAGTAAGACCCAGAAAATGACATTGAGTAGGAACAGAATAATCACATTTCACTGCTGAAGTGATAAAAGGCCAAATTTGGCTAACCTTGTATTAACTAGCCTTTTCTGATTGAAAGCTGGAGAGTCGTTGACCTTCATCCTCTGGAACGACCTCATCTAGAAGAAGAAGAGGTAGGCTACATTTTAAATGAATCTAATAGTTTAATATATAACTTATCAGTTGTATTTTTTCAATAGTCACTGGTTTCTTAAAACACCCATGATAAAACCCTGTCTAAGCCTTTGTGTGAATAAGTGCATTTTATATATTTATTTTGTCAGATGTCTCTTCTCCCCTCCTGCTTACCTCTCATTGGCATTCTGGGCTTCGAGAGAAGGAGAATGTCTCCATCCTAGTGCCTGCTTCCCTTAATTTAGCTGATGAGATTCTTGTTTTTTTTACAGATTCTACCTAAGATGCCTTCTTCCTGGTTAATGCTGTCTTTGATAGGCTCATAGATTTATCAGTAACCTCCTCTCTTGCTACAGTAGCTGCTCTATCTGCCTTTAGAATGGGAGAACTGCATTGAGTACATAGCAGACCTTTCTTACAAGGGTATTAAGTTGTTTGAAGAACAGCTAAGTAAGAGTAACTATGGAGCACTTCTTACTCAAGGTCCTGGTATTAAAGAAAAAAAGTTTCCCAGAGCCATTGACTTCCCTCTTTCCAGGAGTACGCCATTCTCTCAGAGCCGTCTACAGAACTCTAAGGACTCCTGTGCAGCTTTGATTCTATTTAGAGCTCCAGTTATGTTAGTTGTCTTTGGCTGAAAGAGCTGAGGTATTCATCTTCAAAACTTGCACAGCAGCTACTGGATTACATCAGTTTTCCTTCATTTGGTGTTATCATGGAGCCAGTGTGCTTCAGAGGTAATTTCCTTTGTCCAGAAAGTGCTTCAAGCAGCACCATAAAGTAAACCTACCTCCTGCTCTGCTCCATTGCTTGCTATGCTTGCTATCACTTGCTGGGTAGATTGTCAGAAGAGACATCAGACAAAGGAAAATTACAGACAATTTCTGTTTGTCATAGTCATCTTCTCCCGTGCTGCCTTTCCTCCTCCCTTTGGGAATGCCGGCTATCTTGGAATTGCATTATTGTTTTAGAAGCTCTCTGAGTAGAGGAAAGAGGCTTGATGGAGTAGGCTCTGATACCTTGTTTTCATTCTTTCACCTCTTTACTGTAGGACTCAGACTGCTGTTAATCATTACAGTTACTGGGTAGCTTGAGAGAAGAGATGTGAAAGATCAGAATTAGTGGTAAATTTTCCTTTCCCCTAGTTCTCAAATACACAAACAATTGCATTTTTCTCTCTTTTTGATGACTCACACGCAACATTGTTCCTGATACTTCAGTCAAGCAAGTTTCAGTTTATAAATAGAATTTTTGTGAAAGATATGAGCAAGTGGGAAAGATGTACTTGTGCATATAAAGGGGAGATTTTTGTTTTGTTTTCCATTATGGCATTACCTGTATCATTAATATGTTGCTCAACAACTAACTTCTTTGCATATATATTGAGTGGTACAATTTAAAACTCAGTGGTGCTGCCTGGAGGGACTTTCCCACCTTATATTTCATCTTTATTTCTTTTGACCATTAAAAGAAAACAATGCAAAGTCTTATCTTAATGGAATAAAACTAGAGTTAATTATTTTCAAGTGACTCATGATTTTGAGGGGTCACTGACACACTTTGTAGGGACCAGATTTTTCAGAGGATGGGAGCTCAGTACTTTCTGAAGATCAATGAAGCACAAAGAATTAGGCACCCAAAACTGGTCATTTTCGAAAATTTTACCCAACAGGTATAAACAGAAAAGTCTGGAAATGCAAATATTAAGGTTCCAATACCGATGTTATATCTGCCACATAGAATATTCTAAGAACACTTGTTTTGGAACTGTAGCTTTAAAATGTCCGATTTTTGTGTTGAAATTTGTGATCTATTGTTGGCTTAATGTGGGATTTTGAAATCAGTAGTCTGAATTGAAGGCATGGCCAAACGTAATTGTACTCGATACTAGCAGTTTGTTTAGTCATTATTTCAGTAGAAACAAGGACTTTCATATTTAATCTGTGTAGCTGGGGTGAGGATTCTTTTGTTTCCCAAATAAGTTGAAGTAATTTTGAAATGATTTTGCTTTTCATGTCAGTGTGGGAATGTGTGTAGTCTGCGTAGTTTGGAAAATCTGAAAAGAGAGGTTCTAGTCTTATTCATGACTATAGACTATTGTACCACATTATCTTGGAATACTATATAATGAATTCAGGTCAGGTAGTCTTCGAAGGGTAAATACTCTCTAGTGATTCATCTTTCCACATGTCATTTGGTCACAGAATGGCTGTGGATAAATTCAGATCTTGGTTTGGTTAAAGCTGTCTCCTCTGACAAACCATTTAACATGCTTAATGGACATGCCTATTAATTTTTGGGAGCTGGCGAGAGAGTGAGTGACCACTGCCACATTCAAGCTAACGGAAGGTATAGACTTGAGAGAGTAGCACTTTTTTGGTTCATGAAATCATAACTTGTATGCCATTGCTGTTGAAGAGGAAGTCGCAGTAAGACACTCAAATGCACAGATACCATGAAAGTAAAAAGACAACAATAGACTAACACGGCTACCCCTTTGGAATGAAAGTAAAAGTTGGTGAATCCACTGAAGTCAATAGAAGTTTTTCCATTGAAGCCCGTGGACTTTGGATCAGGTTCTATGTCCCTAGCAGCAGCTCACAGTGAAGTTATGGAGTCAGACCATGGACTGCGATCTTTGGCTAGATTTATCACAGCTGTACTGGTTTGTGTGCACATCTAACGCAGCTACAGACTCCCTCATCCAGTCTGTAAAATCATGTACTGAGCACAGTTGCAGCAGAAACGACATGATTGTGTGTTCTCTGCTATAGGGTATTACCAGTGTCCCCGGTGCTCTTTGGCAAAATGAACCTGAAATCTGTAGTTAGCTCTCTGTTCTCTGGTGGCTGCCTGAAGATTCTGCAACATCTTCAGGCACACTTACCAAATGGAATATTTTATTGAATTAATCACTAAAATGAACAGTGCAATTAACAGAACCTCCATCTTTGTTTAAAACAAGGAGTGGCTTCACCCCTTTCTTCTTTGACAGTCCCAAGGTACTAAAGTGAATTTTTGGACCATTGGCCGCCAGAGTAGATTAGAGCAATCCTGAAACTGTTCTAAATTGTGCTAGAGTGAGCCTGTGAATAGCTGGTCCTAAGGTGTCTCGAGAAGGGCAGCACAGCTCCTTTATGTGCATACCCTTGTTCTTCTTAGCTGCAACCTTAATTTTCAGTGTGCTGCAGAAGAGAAAAGAAGAGTGGAAGGCAGATCTGGTGTCTGGATCCAGAAGGCATCATCCACCAGCCTGGATCTTGTTTTTAATTGAGCAACCAAAATTGTCATGAGGGCTGGATCTAGGGGTCTTGCTGAAGTTCTTGCAAGCATTCACTAGAACCTTTTGCATTGAAATGGTAACTATTTTCTGCTTGGTTTCCTAGTAAGAATGTGGCATCTCAGCTTTCCCGCAAGTGCTTTCATTTTAGAATTTCTGTTGTTCTTACATAACTCCTTGGTCAAGGCACATTGCTGCTTCCCATTCTCCTGCAGCACAAGTATCTTGGTTTTTTTCCCCCGTCTCCATGCACTGTTCTGTGAAACATTAGCTTAGACTTGTTGCTTCTTTCATGACTTCCTGAGTTCCTGGCATTTGCCACTGTATATTAGGCTACTTCAAGCAATTTAATCTGTTTTAACATTGCTTTTCTAGTAGCAGGTCTGGTAGCCATCTGTCTAAGCAAACTCTAGGCCCTTCTGGTCTATCATCCATTTAAATTATTTCATAGAGACAGTCTTGTGTTCTATCTTCATCCCAACTTTTTGCTCAAGGTGTCATCTGAATTCATCCCTCAGTCTTCCAAAAGCTTCGTATTATATCTGGTCAGGCTAGACTTGAAAATTTGAATAGGTTCAAGCCTTCTAGGAAATCCTCTCCGTTACTCATATTTGGTGAGACATCCAAGGAGGCAGTTTCTGTTCAGAGACTGTCTAAACTGGATACATCTGATAGGCTAAGCCAGCAGTTCTCAACTGCTGTGTTGGGATACATTACTGTGTCACCACATGGCAGTGTGTCCTGGAGAGCCAGGGAGATGGCTGGATTCAACCTGTGGGGGGGGGTGGGCTGGTGTGTCCTGTAGGGTCACAATACGCTGCCAAGTATGTTGCGACCTTCAAAAGCTTGAGAACCACTGGGCTAAACTATCAAGCTATGGGGAAGCAGGCGTTCCAGTGCTCAAGAGAATTAAGGACTCTTTTGGTAGTGCTGTGTGTGCCTTTCCATCTCACTTTTGCCATGTTTCCCTAATAGATTTGGGAGGCGGCTGCAAAAATTCAGTTTATCCCACACTATTCTTTCAAATGGAAGCCCAGCTGAAGGATGAAAGTCTCTTTTCTCACATTCTTTTTTCAGTTAAGCACTTTCAAGCCCTTCTCCGGGCCACTGCTGCTGTTGCTTGTTCTCTGAAAGTTGGTCTCTGCAGAGCCAGTTTTGAAGAATGGAAGTTGCTTATTAATAACTTACATTCTCCAAATGTATTGCCTCTGCATATCTACACACTGCACAACTCCCCTAAATGTCTTTTGAGTGTTGGTTGCTTATGGAGAGAGACACAGGGTTTTCATAACCTTGAGTAGAATTCGTGGGGCATGGTTAATGCTCAAGAGTTAACTTCATAAAACTGCTCCAGGAACTTTCTTAAGGATATTCTTACCTGTGGATCCAGATGCTTAACTCTTTTTAACACTTGATTCGCTGTGCTGCTTTAGAACCATGATGCATAAGTAACTGACAGTTTCTGTCTCGGAAAGAAAATATCTAATGTGCTGTAGTTCACTTCTTCAGTGTCCTGCTCTAGATGAGACATCAGTGCATTCACAGATGCAACACATCGGCTGATTACTTGACTTATAAATAAGTAGGCTTCCTCCTCTTATTTTTCAATCTAGTGTAACCCTCACTTTAAGTCCTTGATTATTTCCATAGGAGTGTCAGTAATTTTTATATCAACCTGAGATCTGCTCCCTGCCCCAAGGTCTAAGGTAGAAGGCTAAAAAGATACAGTATCATGTAGTAGTACTTGTCTGTCGTAATTTAACATGAGCACATGCGGTTTACTATGCCCTCAGTTTTTACCCCCAGAACATATTCTGTACTGTGGGGCACAAGTTCTTCATGGGTCTATACATAAAACCATTTTCTTCATTCTTAGTGTGATCATGGCAGCAGCCATCTCTCATTTACACTTACAGATTGAAGATCTGTCAGATGAGGTTTTTTTTTCACGTCATGCAAAATATGAAGAAAGAGAGAAAGCAAGGTGGTCACTGTGGGAGCAGAGCCAATGGCCCAGAAGAAATAGCAGGTAGGTGTATTGTCTTCAAACATGGAGGACTCTTAGAGAATCACTGAGATTTTTTTATTGTTAACACAGCAGCTTTCAGAAGTTCTATCACAGTGAAGCAACTTGGGAAAATGAGAGAATTCACCATCAAATATTTTACTACGTATGATATCGCGCATATTTAATTCATTGCTTGTTAAGGAAAACTATGTATCTTTAAATCTTTTAAATTTAAGGAAAATCTGGTTTATTGGCATTTAAAGATGAATAAAATCTTAAAACACTTTCTGAACTCATTCCACTGCTGTTTGCTGCAATGCTCAGTAATTATTTCCTTGGCCAGATGAAAAGAAGGTCATTTCTCACTCAGTAATCTCTGATGTAAAAGAAAGACTGGGGTGTCACCTCTCTTGAATAATATCTAATTACTTACATTCAGAGACACCCCCCCCCCTTCAAATACTGGATTCTGTTCAGTTTGTACTTTCAAAAAATATTATCAAAGATACTAAAATGATTCAATATTTTATACCAAAGTTAGCTTTGTTTTAGAGTTTTGTTTTCAAGTTATCTTTACTTCTAAGCATATAAATAAGAAGCCATTAAGACTCAGGTTTTCGGCAAAACTTACGTTGCTCAGGGATGTGAATATTACATCCTCCTGAGTGACATAAATTTCACTGACAAACACTCGTGTGCAGAGTGCTGTATTAGTGAGAGAGCTTGTCTGGCCAACATAGTGTCTGACTCCCATGGATGTGGCTTTATTATACCAACGGGAGAGTTCTCTGCCATTGGCATAGAACATTTTCACCAGAGGCACAGCTCTGTACAGTGCTGTACACATAGATGTGGCTTTAGAATAGTTCCTTTCCCCTCTTGTAACAAAAAAAAAAAAAAAAAATCTGAATTGTCATTTGACAGAGCAGTTACTAAACAAAACCTTAAATTTCACATTTGTGTCTCATATTAGATCTTACAGTAAAAATGCTGAAGGACACCAGGGCCAAGACTCAGTACTGAAAGAAAACCATCGCAATTCTTGTGCCTCACTGCATTGTGCTGCTGAAGCTGCTTCTGCCCTTACCTCAGAAATGCACAGTTCTGTTTGTTTAAGGGTCCCACAATCGTCAAAGGAAAATAAAGAAGCAAAGGTAAGGTGGTTTTTGGTAACTAAGGGCTTAATCCAGTTTCCCTGAGTTCAGTGGGTTTTGGATCAGACACAAAAATTGAATATGTAAGTGTGCTCATCTCTGTAGCCACTTAGACATTTAAATTCCTACCCTCATTTTTGCGTTTAGCACTTCTGCAAATTACGAGATTGAGATTTTGCAAATGAAGTCCTTGTTTTGGCAACAGAATAGGAATAGCACAGGCAAAACTTTCACTACTGGATCAAAATATCTCAGCCTCGGAGATGAGAGTATAGCAGGTTCTCTACTGATGTTCTTGAGCGGATGCCGACGTGGGTTCCAAGTAGTACTGATTGTGATGGCAACAGATGTTCTTAGCAGTGGAAAATAGAGAATTCTTGCCCTTTACATTGTGACTGAATTGTTTAACCTTGAAAACCATTTTGGGATACAACTTATTTTAAAAGATTCTATACAAAATGAGATTGTGCTGTATTAAGCCAAGCTACATTGAAAACTGGTACCCAGCAGCATGGTATTCCCTATATCTGAAGAACCCTGAAAGACCTGCAAAGAACAAGACTTGTTACTTAATAACACAATCAATCTACACATAGCTAACCAAGACCCCCCCTCCCCCCCCTTCTTTTTGACTCCTTTCAGTCTGAGCTGTGGGAACTTCGGGTTTTTCCACTGAAGGATGAAGACATAGAAACATTACAGTGCCAAGACCAAATAACAAATCAGACTGAAAGTTCAAGTGCAGCTTTCCATAGCGACACCCTCTGCACTTCATGTACTTCCAATAACTTGCTAAACAATGGCCATCCACCAAGAAAACAATCCGCAGAAGAGCTGGAAGACTGCAAAAATGTTTTCCTGGGACTCGGCAGAACAAGAAAACACAGGTGACAGGGAATAATGTGGTTCATTAGGAAAGCCAGTTAAGATGGAGAAAAGTGTAAGGTAAAATCTGTTATTCACATGAGAAATAACACAAGTCAAATACTGTACATTAACAGCATATAATATATTTTCTTTCTTGCTTTCTAACAGGCAGGATAAAATCGCAAACGCAACACTTTCTTCTTCCTGAACCACAAGAGAAACTAATTATTTCGAACTGGAAGTCTAGTATTTCCCGTGTTGAAAGTGGGCGCACCTAAATAGCTGGCACGGTTTACTGCTTTCTCTTGTCATATTGCCACATTCTTCCTTTTTTCTTTCAAACATGTTTATGGTTCTGATGGATTCTGGGACAGCAGAACATACTTGATTCCTTTAAACAAACAACTTCAAAACACAGAAAAACTACCTGAAAAGACAGTAAGGTGGTGGGGGTAATTTTAAACAAAATTGTTTTATTTGGTGACATTAGCATGTGGCATATACCTGCCCACCTTGGATATTTAGGTACTAGTAGTTTTAAATGACACTTCCAAGAGCCTTATATTTGGCTTAAAATGAGTTATTCATTTATCTTTCATTAATGTTAGTCATTTTCATGCAGATATCCTTAAACACTAACACACAAATATATCACTGTTTCAGTGACTGATTTCTCTATGCAAGCATTTTAATCACATGAGGAGTAGAGGAGTGTAGCAGTGATGAGGGAAGATTCAATTAAATGAGCATGCAGCTCTTTAAATTTCATTTTGGATCACCTGATATTTGAAGACCGAACTCCTAGACCCATAGTTGCTAATGAAGCTAGTAATGCTCTATGCTGTAATACCTTACCAACAAATAGGCTTCTTAGGATTTATAAGTGATACCTTGCAAGGTTCTACTAAGTAGAATGACTAACCAGGAAGGAAAACATTATTAATGACATCAAAAGGGCATAAAAAACCCTTTAATGATGTTTCTAAATATAGATTGATTTTTTAATTCCTGGCCATTTCACTGTAAGAAAACAAAGCAAATTGTTTAAACGCATATATTCTGAATTACAGTATTTAGAATTTGTGCATCTTCAAGTGATGCTAGTAAAAGACGAAGCGTACAAGAACTGATTATACAGTGCTATTCTTGTAGCAGAACAATAGTTAATCAACACAATTAGAATGTATGTATAAACTACTGTCAGCAGGAAGTTTTTCTGTGTACATCAGTTGAAGGCAACTGTAGGAGTCTCTGTTCTTGTTAAACCTTTTCCTTAGCTTGTAATATCCAATCCTGACAGATGACCCATTTGTTAGTGTCAAACTTATTTTTTTCCTGTCAGATTGACTGGAAATACATGCTGGACAGCAGAAGAAATTTCAGTCCAGTTTCAACACTACAGCCTATGCTAGATTGTAGTTTATTGCACATTCTGATTTATTTTAATTTTTTAACATTGGTTTGTCCAGAAAATTAAACACAAATCTTGCCTCAATGTCTGATACAATAATCTTCAATGCAAGGTTTTTTTAATTAAAGTTATTTCCATACTCTGTGTATAGTTTGAATTTGATTAATGATGGAAGTACTTACATTCCAGTGACATAAAACAAGAGTTAATAGCCACAAAGCATTCATGGTACCAGACTTTGTTGTTGCATTTGTTAGTGGTAGGTACATGATGATAATCATTGGATAGCTAACTGGCTCTGACTGTGGTTGTCTCCCTCTCTATAATCCCTTCTTCCTACTTCCTGGGTGGAATGGGGTCTTTCTTCTTCATCTTCTGGCTGTTGCTGGGAATGTGAGTTGGAGAGTAGGGTGCATTGAGGTTCTTCTTTTCTTCCCCATTCCCCTGCTCCTTCAGAGTGAAGGTAAGAACAGCTCAGATCCTGATAGGTCCCATCCTGCAGCTTTATAGATTGTTCAGTGCATCATGCTCTGTCTGATCTGTTTGGCAGTGGGACGAGCAATCTTGTGATCTGGGCATCAGGCTGAGCAAGCAGATCAGTCGTGAACTCCCTGCATGCAGAACCTAGGGGAACTACAGGTGAGAATTACTGATTTAATGAAGACTCAATCAGCCAGGATCCTGGGCAAAAAAAGAGAGCTCCCTGGTAATCTTGAGACTAGTTTAAAAATGAAGTAAACTTTTGAGTAGGACTACTAACCAAGCTGGGTGCCTTGGTGGGTTCTCAGGCAGCTCACTGCATTGCTTTTTGGAGGATCTATCTACATGTGAGACACTTACTCCAAAAAATCAGTAAGGACCAGTGAGAGCATGTAGGCTAGGAAAATCTTTGCATGGCCCCTGAGTAGCTCCTGGCAATTTCCTTTATTAAGGAGTATTAACAGCCTCTTCTAAAGATGTTGTTTGTTAATCTTGCCAGCTCCAGGATTCCCAAATGGAGATTGTAGTAAAGAGGACACGCACAACCTCTTTGTCCCTAATTCAGATGCTCGCGCTCCTCACCCATTATGTAAACAGATGACCCCTTCCAAGAAAATAATGAAATTACCCTGGCAAAGAGACTGAAAAACTGGATGCAAAATGCAAAACTTCAAATTTCCTTTTGTATTTCCTCCCTATGCAAATAATGAAGGCATTTTTTCCCATCAGAAACATTGTTCGTATAGTCCACGTCTCACCAGATAGAAACCAGATTTGGGACAGCAAAATAATTTGCCGGTGAGCAGATCTGAAGATCACCTGCATCCATTGAACTCCAAGACATAAGGCAAGAAGAAAATAGTTTTTCTTTTCTCTTATCATTCCACCTCTCTAGTCCTGCACTCTGTAGATCCTTCCAGCACACTGTGTCCTCCCATAATCACCTGTGTGCTTTCTTCCATTGTCCACTGCCCCTGCCTAGCTTCCACACCTCTTCTTCCTCTACTCTAGAGCCGTGGATATCTGCATCCGCAAATACAATGTGGCTATCCACATGTGGATGCAGATTGGATACAGATCCACATATTTGCATCTGTGCAGGGCTAGAGCCTTGCGAATCTGAGGATATCCACGGATACAACACGGATATCTGCAGATGCAGATCGGATGCGGATCCAGATATTTGTATCTGCGCAGGGCTCTACTCTATTCCCCAAACTCTCCAGCAAACTGTTATAGACCTCTGTCCTCCCTGGTGTCATCTCTCTGACGCTGGGAATCCCTGGGGCTAGGGATGATACTAATTAATTGTATTAGTGTAGCCTCTAGCAGCCCCAGCTGAGATCAGGGCTCCATTTTGCAAGGGGCTGTACAAACACAGGGTAAGAAACAGGCCTTGCCCCAAACAGCTTAGTCTAGAGCCTAGTTGCACTGTACTGATGGGCAACTGAGACACAGACAAATTAAGGGATTTGCTCAAGACCACACAGGCAGTCTGGGACCCAGCTAGGAACTGAACCCAGTCTGATCTCGCCCCCCCCCCCCTTTTTTTTTTTTAGATATGTGGTACACATCTATTGGAAGCCATTTATTAACGATTGTGTACTGTACATCAGTTTCCCTCCTCTTCCCCACTTCAGTTTACGTATTGTGTCACAAACTCTGAAGGCAGTTCTCTCAGCCTGCTTGTAGAGAACTATGATACCACAGAGCTTAGCCCCATGGCAAAGGTTTAAAAAAAGGCCATAAAGCCTCTTTCCTCCCCTCACTCCTCCCCCCCCGCCTCTCCCATAAACATCCAAGTGTTCTCAGTGTTTTGTCTTTGCGCTGTTGATGTGTGACAGGTAACAGCTAAACCAGGTCATTCTCTCCCCACTGTCCCATAGCTACTGTTTTCAGTAAAGCAGTGAGAATTATGGAGTCAAGCACTGTTTGACCTGTGATTTGTTCTAGCACACTGGTTTTCAAACTTTTTTCTTGGGACCTGGTTGAAAAAAAAAACATTTATTCCTGCAAGCCAACCATTACATCTTCTAGCAATGCATTCCAGTCTTTCGGCAGCAGCAGCAGCAGGGAGCACCACAACCCAGTTCCTGTGGGTCTGCGACCCAGTACTGGATCCCAACCTATGGTTTGAAAACCATGTTCTAGCATATTTGTGCTTTACCATTTTGGATCAAAAGGTGTTTCTTCAGGTCTCTGTACTTTCCTCCCTGGCCTGGTTGTGAAAGGTTTCACATCCTCCATCTTCTGCTCCATAACTTTCATCAAAGCAGGAGAAAAGCAGGATATCTTCAGCTGTGGTGCACAGAACGTTTTCTGTATTGTTTCTCACTATAGTACTCTTTTGGAGGAACTCGCATCCAAGTAAGGATTGAATTGGACCATCCAGTTTCTGAAATCCTCCCCTCCACTGACAATACCAGGCATCTTAGGCTTTGTCTATACTTGCTTACGTCGACTTAATTTACAAGTGTAGACGCACTCTTAGAATCTTTTCTTGTTACAGTTTATTAGTTGCAGCGTGGACCTCCATTCCAGTACTTCACAAAAGTTTGCTTTGTTGCTACAGTACAGGAGGTTTTATTTGCCTATTTTGGGACAAACAATTCTCAACAGGCATTCATTTTATTTCAGTGATACCTGTTACATACAAATTTGGTATCCCTGCAGTTTTATTGTTGAACACATGATTACAGCATGACTGCATCCAAAAAGAACTATGAGAGTGAGATTACAGAAGTTTACCTAAAGGAATGAATTCCAAAGTATTTCCTGCATATGAGTGTTGTGTTCTTCATTTGGCTTCTCACAGGTTGAATGGGATGGGACTGACAGGTAGGCACTATCTGGAAACTTGGTTTGGGCATGAAAATTTAAGCTAAACTTCTCCCTTAAGAGAAGTGAGTTGTGTGGTTAGCTTTACAGGGGGAAGTACCTTTTCCATTTGGATACCTAATCAGACACGGGTGTGTCCCTGTTCAGAGGTCCAGCTGCTTCCGGTGTGTAAGCATGTTTACATCACTCATTTTTAAGTTTAGGAAGGCATGTGAGACAGAAAATTGTCTATGTACAGCTAGTCATTCTTGTCTGCATGCTAATATACAGAGAAAATAATCAAGCATATGTGGAAGTTATAACTTCCAAGACCATCACTAGTCTTTCCCTTTTGCCTCAGCTGTAATAAGGGACTCTAAGTAAGTGTGGCCTTTTTACTTCCAACAAAGGTTGCTGGGGTAGGAACAGTTAGCAGCCACCCTCTGCTAGAAAGAAAGGGGAGTTTTTCTGTCTGTTCCCCTCCTCCCCCACATACAGCCCCAGACAAGGACTTTATACCACCTGTTCAAGCCCCCGCCAAAGACTCTGAGGACTGTTAAATGATAACCTAGGACTTCCTCCACAGTGAAGGGAATGTTTGAAGTGTACTGTATGAATGTGTTATGGTGTACAGCAAGCGTGAGCTGCTCTATAGTTGACAGTTATCCCTGACTTGGTTTGGTGCTGTACCCTGGGCTTCACCAAGCTGCCTGAGAGTCACTGCATCCCCACCCATGCTTTTACTGAGGGAGCTAGAGTGGCTCTGTCTACAAAAGCTGCCTTCAGCCCCCTTGACAAACCTTTAGTAACTCTTCTTTTAGCACTGCATGAATTGGGGTACTGGGAAGATGTGTGCAAAAACTTCCCTCTATAAGTCTTTGTGTCTTTTTCATACATCCATGTCCAACATGGTTTTTCAGAGATAGCCACTGTGCTTAGCTAGAGGAATTTTTGAACCAGTCCTACCTCTCTCGACTAAGATCACTGCTTAGAGACAGAACAGCTGCAGCAGATTCACCGTGTGGATCCAAATGATCTTACTTCATCTCCACTGGTATAGGCCTTTCTGTAAATCAGGTAGGCTGGTTATTGCCTTTTTAAGTGTCTTAGCAAATATTTTATCCACAGGCAACAGCTGAGATAGCTGCTGGCTCTTCCAGCCAAGGATTATCCTGCCTGTGACCATGGAAAAGTTGACAGAGGAATACTATCTGAGATTAGTACATATTTGAATAGCTACTATGCAAAGGCCTACCTTAGAGTCTCCATGAGCTTTTGTACAAAGCTAGCAGCTCATTCTCCAATAAACCCACCACAGCAGGCAGCTTATTCAGAAACATGTTGTAAAAACACTTCAGGAGCCAGTGGCTACATTCAGTTGGAAAGTTTTCACTAGCTACTCAAGGATACCATATATGAAAACTTTCCCTTTGACCATCTCTAGCCCCCTAGTAAAAGCTTACTGTGAATCTTTTAGGTCCCACTATTTTGAGAATGAAATAAAACTTTACTGAGTGTACATACCTGTCTGTCAGTGATCTTATTTCAGGGAAGATGCTCTTTCTGTGGGTTGATTAGTTCATCCTGTAGCGCACAGAATATTTGAACACCGAGCTGACAGCTAATGGATGAGTTTTGTTAGTCATAAGATGACTTATCAAGAACTGTTTTATTTGAAACAGTTTTGGAGGAATGCACAGAGCAGACTCTTCCTCACATTAGCCCCTCTCAATTTTGTTTCAATCCAATCTGTTATGGCAACTGCTAGAAAATGAGCATCCAGGCAATTTAAGAGATTGCCTTGCTTCTTGTCAAAACAGCTGCATGCTTCACTGCAATTAAGGAACAAGTCTTCCAGTGCTAGAGTCCTCCTTCAGCAGCACTGTTTCCACACCTGAATAGAACCTACTCACACAGTTGAGACTTCTGTTCATGAGTTACGTCTCATCGGTCCAAGGAGCGTTTCTGAGCAGCTTCTGAACACACGTTCCTCAAAAGGTTGATGACAGATCTAGGATCTTCACTTTTCATAATAGCACTGCCAGACACAATCATGTTTGCTCCCGCCTGGAAAAGGTTAAACAAGCCAGCTGTGTAATACAGACTATCACCACATAATCTCACTACACGAACTACTGCATAGAAAAGCTAGATGACAATTTTCAGCATGCATAAACACCATTACACAAGTGTTTCTCAGCACAGGTTCTGTAATTTAAAAAAAACCCCAAACTCCAGTGAGAAAACAGTATTATTTCCCCAAAGAGTTCTGCTACACTGGTTCTGTCCCAGCAGAGGGTGACAAAAAAAAGCGCTGTAGGTGAGGTGATGGTTTGGTAGACACTACCTACCTTAAAAAGGTCACTAGCTTAACTACGATTTTGACCCAAAGCGTATTTGAACTTTTGGTGGCCATAGGACGAGAAAATTAACCTACCGTAGTCCTGTATCTGAAGAGAGATATGTCCAAAATGAATTACGGGGCAGGGAGATGACTATTTCCTGACCAGAATGAATTTCTTTAAAATGGGGAGTCCCACCATGCTGTTCCCTTTGTAACTCTTACCTCTGCACATTTATGGATGGTGTCTGGCCCTACTCCACCATCCACTTCAATATCCAAGGAAGGAAATTGTGTCCTCAGCCACTGAACCTAATGATCCCATAGGAAAAAAATCCACAAAAGTTAAGCACTGATGCTGCCCAAATCTACCATTTAAATGACTAAGGAATTTGTTAATCTTATTTTTGTTCCCATCACACCCCTATAGTTCTCAAGCCGTAGGAAGCAAAACAGACCAGTTACATTTAATGAAACAAAATTGGTATCTACCTTTGGCATCATATCTTCCATGAACTTCTGCCCACCAAATCCCGGTTCCACTGTCATCACCAAAGCCATATCTATCTGATTGGCCCATGGTGCTAAATACTCAACTACAGTACCAGGTTTGATGGCCAAGCCAACCTATGGAAGGAGGAAACGATAAGTGAAAGTGCATCTATAAGACAATGGGGAACCTGCAGCTGTGTTAGCAGTGGCTTTGATACTGACTACTACTCAAGCTTAATAAAAGCAATGATTAGATATTTTGAATAGTATTTGAAATATCCTGTAACCTCAAATAAGGCAAAAAGGGACAGATTCCATTAAAACAGAATTTTACTTTGTCTCTGGGACTTGTGTTCAAATATAGCTTGCTTTCATTTCATTAGCCCTCAAAAACATTATCCAAATCATCAGTTCTCAAACTCAGTGTTGCAACCCCTTAGGGGGTCATGGCATGGCTATGTGGGGGTTGTGAGCACCAACCTTGGCCAGGCATGGGGCTATGAGCCTCCCTGCTTCCTCCAGGGGAAGAGACATTGGCAGGAGGGAGGAGGAGAATGGTGATACATAGATACTGCACACACCCCTCAGGGGACTGTGGAGAGGGAGCTGAAAACTACACCAGGGCTCCCTGCAGCCAGATCACTTTCCCTATCTGGCACTGTGCTTAAAAGCCCAAGTGAGAAAAATGACCTGGATACAGAAAGCCCTGACATTGCTCTCATTCTCCCCTCACTGCCTCCTAGGGATGCATGGAGGGGCAGTTTTCAAGGTGGGAGCAAACATCAACACAAGCCCCTCCCTGCACTTAACTCAGTTTCCCCAGGCAGGGGCAGGGAGTGGAGAAAAGTAGGAGTGGAGAGCTGGCAAGTACCCACAGGGGTAAAGGGGTCACACTCAGAGGCTTGCTATGTGAAATGTGTCACCAGTACAAAAATTGTGAGGAAAACTATTCTGGATCTTTCAGTGACAGACAAGAGGCAGCTACTTCAATGCAGCACTCTACTTTTGCCACACCAACTCCTCACCTTCATCCCATTTTCCCGAATGTCTTTTATCAGTGCCCCTGGATTGTCTGTAGCCTCTAGGTGAAAGGTGTACTGGTTTGCACCTGCCACAGCCATTGGTTTCACCCACTGCTCTGGCTTGGCCACCATCATGTGCATATCTGAAAGGAATCAAGAACAGAAGCAGGAGTAAGCAAGACATACTTAGCATGTCCAAAATAGAACAATATGCATATCTATAATTCATATAGTGTATCAGCATCTTTAAAGCACTTGCAAAAGATACACATTCAAAACTGCGCTAAAAGCTGCAAAAGAGTAGTTACTGCATAAGCTGTTTAAAGGAACGCATATTTGTTCATACAAAATAAATACAGAATATAAATCCATACTCAAAATGTGTTTAGTAATAATTACTACTACCACTCAGATTAAATTATACATGGGAACATGCCACATGGGAGTGTTTCTTTAACCTACTAAAAAACAAAAACCTGTAACCCACATAAGGACATTCTCCTTCTCTTTGGACTTAGTTTACCAGATAAGGAAACTGTACTTTTACAGCATTTTGCCTGGCCATAAATATTTAGTCATCACCCAACATGAGGCCCAGGATGTGGTTCTTGTGCTACTCAAATTCTAGAAAGGAGTTGGAAAGCTCAGGAAGCCCTCACGAATACCTCCCCCAACTTCATCCTCACATGGGGGAGCAGGGGATGTGTTGTAACTACACTTCACTGATTCCCACCACCATCATGGCCTGCGGCAAAACTATTCTAAACTCTGAGAGCTGCTTCCCAATCCTGGGATTGGTTTTATGCTAACAATTCTTCTGAGGTCACTCCACTGATGTGGCCTGAGCTTATGGGTCACCGATAAGAATTCAAACACAATGTTTTGTGCTTTCCTCTGTCAGTATAACAACACGTGACTGAAAAGTTTGGAAAAACGAAGTCCTTACCGAAGAAAGGATCCTGACCCAGCTGCTTTCGAAGGCTCTCTACTACAGGGTGGCCAAACGTGATGTTTGGAACGAAGTGCCTACAATAGAAAACAAACTTTGTTTTTTAAAAAAGCTGAGGTTCTTGTTAGGCTTGATATAGTTTCACTTTAGTCACTCTAAAATAAGGAATTTTATATTGACAATCATGTCAATATAAAATTCCTTATTTTAGAGTGCTACTCTTTTTTGTCTTGCTTATTCAGACAGTAAATTCTTGGAGAAGAGACTGTCTCTTACTATGTGTTTGTTCAGCTCATAGTCTCTATCTGGGTTTCTAGGTATTAGTGAGACTGCCGTTCTTAAGTGCATGCTGTTACTCACTCGTGCTTTCTAATATATTTGTTCCTAAAGGTATTATGGGGCTTCTAGATTCCAGTTTTCACACTGTCCAATTTTTGGAAACAATGAAAGGCTGGTGAATGGATTACAAGCCAGATAATTCACAAAGTTTTCTAGGGACTTCTCTACAGCCAATTTATTTTTCCTGAAAGGCATTCAGATACTATGGTGATGAGTGGCAATATAACACCCTTAAGATATGGCTCTCAATTTGGTGGCAGGAGGAATTTTTCAGAATGTCCCATTTGAGTTCTTTTTCAGAAGTTGCTTCCACTTTTAAAAACATTTCCTCCTAACTCTAGTCAACAGGATATTTAGCCTCATTACCCCTGAATGAAGGATTTTTTAGTTGTACAGCATTACAAGATCCAAAGGAGTAGCTGTGATCTCTAATTCCCTTCAATCTTATCTACACTTTCCAGTGACAGTGTACTTCTGATGCCTCAAAGCATTTCAAACATTTGACAACAGTCAACACCATGTAAGGAGTGGGGGGAGTTATCCCCATTTGGGATAACTGAGACATAGAAAGATGCTTACCCATAGTGACCCAACCAGTTCTAACACACGAATCATCCTGATACCCAGACCTGTGCTCTACTATGCCCTAAAGTTACAGGACAGTTACACCTAGCAAGGAACATAAAAAACAGTAAGAGGATTTATAACTATATTAGGAGCACAAGAAAGATAAAGGAAAGCACAAGCCATCTGCTTTATGGGAAAGGAGAGCTAATAACAGACAACACCAAGAAGGCAGAGGTGTTTAATGTCTGTTTTGCTTCAGTTGTCACCAGATACTTAATGCAATTAATATTGAGAAGGGGGAAGGAATGCAAGCCAAAATGGGGAAAGAACATGTTAAGAATATTCAGATAAGCTGGATACATTCAAATTGGCAGGGCCTGATGAAATTCAAGCAACTTCAGAATCATTAACTATTATCTTTGAGAACTCATGGGAGGTCCCAAAATGCTGCTGAAGGGCAAACATTTAAAAGTATTTAAAAGGGAGAACAAAGAGGTCTTCGGAATTACAGACCAGTCAGCCTAACTTCAATACCTTGAAAAATATTGGAACAAATTATTAAACAATTAATACATAAGCATCTCGAGGATAGTAGGGCTATAAGGAATAGTCCATTTGAATGTGTTCCGAACAAATCATGCAGCCTTCAAATACCTTAAGAGCTGTTATAAAGAGAACAGTGATGAATTGACATTCCTGTCCACTCAATTAGTTCAGGAAGTAGATGACACTGTAAGAGGATTTAGACCAGAGGTCTGCAACCCAAAAGATAAGAAGAGCCATTTTTGAAAATTCCTTCAATAACAAAGTGTTTTGAGAGCCACAATGGGTGTAGCCTCCTGGTGGGAGGTGCAGGGAGGTGAGCCAGGATTTCTGCTGCAGGGTCCCCTTATGCGGGGCGGGGGGGGGAAGCCTGGAGCTTGGCATGGGCTGCCCGTGGGGTCCCTGGTGGCTGGGGGAAGTCCAGAGCCAGGCATGGGCCTCCTGCAGGGTACCCCGGTGGTTGGGGGAGCCCAGAGCCGCAAGGGGGCAGCCAAAGAGCCGCATGTGGCTCCAGAGCCACAGGTTGCAGACCCCTGATTTAGACTATCTGGGTAGCTGACCACAACAGAATAAGCCTCCACTCTTTAGGGATGGTGTAAGGCCATAACCACAGTGACAGCGGCAAAGTTGCCGCCATCAGATGGATCTTTCCGGATGGACTCGGCACTCAGGTCAGACATGCTAAGTCAAACCAGAACTCGACTTAATAAAACCATCCACTCGAGTGGCACAGCGCAGTGAAGACAAGGCACTTAAGGGGAGCCAGCAAGGTGACGGGCAGAGGTGGCTTTTGGGGTAGGCGAAGCAAGCGCATACCTAGGGCCCAAGCAGTAAGGGGCCCTGTCGCCTTGTTGATGCCCTTCGCTGCATCTGGGGTCGCGCACTGGGTAACTCGAAGGGGTAGAAGACCAGAGCGCCGAGAAAGCTCCTTTGCTCCAGACTCAAAGGCAGCTGGGACACAATAACACCAACCATATAAGGATGTGCCCCAAAAGCTGCGTCTGCCTTGGTCGGTAGCAGAGGGAGGAGCTGGCCCTGGGGGCCGAGGCTGGCGATAGGGAGCTGGGGCTGTGGGGAGCCCGAGGCAGCAGCGGGGAGCCCCCACAATGGGTCTATAGGGGACCTTGCAGTGGGCCTTCACCTCGGGCCCCCAATAGTTAAAGGCCGCCTCATGCGTGTTACTCCGCCTAACTCCCACTGACTGCCGCCGAGTTTTCCCAGAAGTGTAGACGGGCCCTGCCACCCCTGGGTCCTGCCTCTGCGCAGCGCTGGACTAGGCCACGACTGGGGCTCCTTCCAGCCTGACCTGCCGCGGCTCCCAGGCGGACCGACCCTCCGCTACACAGGAGCCACACCGCTGTCTCCCGCCGTCTGGGTTGAGTCGGGATCCGGCTGAGGTGGGGGACGGGCAGGCCCAGCCAATGTCTAACCGCCACGCAACTGCGCGCTGGGGCCTTCCCTGGGTCCCAGGTCCCGGGCCCGAGCACGAGTGTCCGCACCGCAACGGTCGTTCCCGCGCACTTGACGCCGCGCGCCCCTCACGCGCCGAACACCCCGGCAGGAGGAGGCGCGAGGGCAGCGACCGAGCCCGTCACGCGCGAAGAACCTGGCTGGCCCACACGGCGCGGCTCGGCTCGCGCTCCCCGAGGCTGTTAGGAGGCTGCGCGCGCGGCGGCGGCGACTTACCCGTCCATCACATCCAGGTGCAGGTAGTCCGCCCCGGCGTCCAGCATGCGGCTGCACTCGGTGCCCAGCGCCGCCAGGTCACTGTTGAGGATCGACGGACCGATCCGGCAACCGGACGACGCCATGGCCACCAGCGCGACGTCGTCACCCGGAAGTAAGTGACGCACTCAGGCGCGACAGCCTGAGCTACTCCCTCCTCTCCGGCGTGGCTTCTGGGACATGTAGTTCTTCGGCCGCCGCCACCCGCCGACTGCAGGAGGCCAGAACTACTCATCCCACAATGCAATACGGCGTCGTGAAAAGGTTGGCGCCCCTCCCGGCACGAGAGGACGGGGAGCAATAGACCCTGCCCCTGCGGGCGGGGCAAAGACCATGACGGACGGGAGGAGAGGCCCCGCCCTTAGAGCGTTGGCTCAGCTGGTGTTCTGGGGTCTCTCTGAGGCTAGCTGGCAGCTGGAGGGGTGGGTGGCCCCAGACAGTCAGCAGTTGTCGCCCAGCTTTATATGGCGTGTAGGCCAATTCCAAAGCAGGGGTTTATACCTATCATCAGGATGGCTTAGCAGCAGTTCAGGCAGAGACAGACAAATACTTGGGAAAAATAAAAGAAACGGGGACTATTAGCTGGACTTCCAAAATAACCTGCTAATAATCATAAAAGAATTGATAATTATTAGACAGGCCTCCAGTCATGGCAGAAACATTACATTGGTGGTTTGCTGTGGGGCACTTGGGGGGAACTGCATGGGGAAACGTAGCAGCTCCTGAGTGAAGACAAAACAGATGAAGAGCCTCTGGAGCAGTAGCCACGGTAATGCCCTAACAAAAATCTCAAACCACATTACATGTTTGTAATATATTTTATTATTTGTGCATATTCAAACATTAAACTTTTATAATCTCTTTCAATAAACATAATTCAGACATCTCTATTATTTGTATTTTATCCCTGGTCTTTGGTCATTTGGTTCACATCACAGACTTTGCAATTAGGTACTTTTGGGAAGTACAATAGATAGTTTTCTCATTTTAGACCTCAAGATTTTGGGTCTATAATTCTTCAAATTATTTTTAAAGGGCTTTCATTTTACTAATGGGGGTTTTTGTTTTACAGTTGTGTTGATTCTGAAAATCAATTATGCAGTTGTAATTTGGGGAAATTATATAATTTGACATTTTTAACCAGTTCTATGTAAGGAAATTTGTCTTAAGCCCTCAAAATTCACTTGCTCCAAATCAAATTTACTCCGTTTGGTTGGCACAGCAAGATTGCCTTCATTTCATCGCACGACTTAACTACTTCCCAATACATCAGCAAACGGAACTTAACTGCCCTGAGATAATATTTTAATAACGCATCCACTTGATTGTGGTTGTGAAGGTGGGTGTATTTCTCCAATATTTTGTTTTTTTCCCTCTAAACATTTCTTTGGCAATGGGAAGTCAAAAACACTTTGTTAAAGCTTCAGATTTGTTCAAATTTCAAAGAGAATGCCCTAGTTTGGAGATTGGGAGGGAATTACACCATTTCTAAACTTGTATTTGATTTTAAGGTTTCAATCTAACAAGAGTTTCTAGTTTTGATGGTTTTTCTGAACTTTCAAACAAATTAATAAGATCGGTGTCAAACCTACATCATGTTTTCCTTCTGGGACACAGTTTTCTTCCTTCAGAAATCTAGGCAATAGTATTATTTCTAATACCTCCTGTGACATTCTTATGCACATATAAATACACCTAGACATTCAGCACAGTTAAGGTCACATTAAAAGGACACAAATGCGCACAACAAGTGGATCACACTGAAATCTACCAGTACAATGATCCTCCCTTTTTATAAGGCTTGGCTGGGGGATACATGGCAAGTTTCAGTGAGGCACATTAAAAGATGATAAGCATATTAAATTATAACAAACTTTGTTGCCAACAGAGCAAAGTAATCTCATATAGCAAGGTAAAGTGCCTTTTAAAAAGGGAGACCTGTCTAATATTGTACAATAGGCTTAAACACAGAGCCTTGTCTTTTAATTACTCTCTATTTGTTTAACATGATCAGTGTGAACAGACTTTTCTATCTTTAATTCTTTGGACAACTGCAAGTTAATGTAAAATTTTGAGGCACAACAACAGAACCAAACACTGATAGACATTTGTACAGGCCAGACTTTTGCAATTCACTTAAGGCCTCTAACACTAAATTAAGCAGCATAATTTTCCTTCACAGCAGAAATATACCACTCATTTTATAGAGATACTGGGAAAATGCACAAACTCTGCTAAAGTACATTTATGCACCTTATTAGTACAATGTTAAGTGCAAGCTAAAATTTACAAGTATACAGGCGGCTCAGCTTGTCTTAATAACTACCTAATGAAATTATAGCCATCTTCTGGGCCACCTGAATAATACAATCTTCAGCTTCATTAATATTTATACACTGCATTTCTGTACTTGAAGTTTAACCTTCAAAAAGAGGCATTTTAGTTCTTGCTATGGCTTGCTAAGGTTGTTCAGCTTGTTACAGTGGGCACCCTTAAAGAAAACATTTATCACAAAAAATGTCAAATTTAATGTAAAATCACAGTTATTTTCATAAAATTGAACTAGGTCATCATGGCAAGGCATCTATCTCGTGTTAACATAAAGACTTCCTTTTTAAAGTATATTTTCAGTGAAAAAAGGGACTACAAAAGTCATCCTAGGGTTCCGTGTTTATTGTGTCTCAGTCATTTCTAGATAAAATTTACTGTGTTTATGAGTAAAAGATTCCCTCTCTCCCCCAACCACCAGTTAACCCAACCTGGGACCTGAAAGTGAAGCTGTATTGTTTCTGAATTGTATGTTATCATTAGTAATAGCAATGCCACACTTGGGATGCAGTTAATAATTCTTTTGAGGATGCCCAAGCTAGAAAAGGATCAAATGCATTCTCCAACACATGGATGGTACTAGCTCTTACTAGCTGAGAGAAGTAGTGAGATATGTCTAAGTCAGTGATGTAAACAGCTATCATTCAGAATACCCATGAGCTGTGTTGAGGAAGCTGCCATTTTTACATAGTCACTTTTTTTGGCCAAAAACCACTTTAAGCTTGTCCACTGTAAGTATAGTAAGGGCCCTATCCTGCAAGGTTATGAGCACTTTCTATGAGGTGCAAAGTGCCTTTAACTCTCAGCAAAGGCAACAGTATTAGAGGATGCTCAACACTGCTGGACTGGCACCTAGCTAGACAAAATTGAGAAAAGAATACATTTTGTTGTTTATAGGTGTCCCTCTGTATGTGTGTGTGAATAATATCTAGGAAGCCATTCTGTCCTCTCATGTACACACAGGGCTCCTGTTGATGGATGTGTTTATGAAGAGATGCATGATGGTGTGGTAGAAAGGTTAGATTGGTTGAAACTACCAAAGCCACAAGTCAGTTCTGCAGCTGATCCTAAATGAGTACCAATAAACCCTGTACCCTGCCCAAGGCCATCATATATGCTGTGTATGCCCGCGCTTACAGAAAAATGATTTTAGAAAAAATGTAGTTATTTAGGAAAATACAGTGTTGCTGTTGGGCAGTGTTGTTTGTTTGGTATGCATTTTGGCTTTTGGTCATATCGTTTACCTCTTTAAAAAGGTTGTCTTAATACACTGGGACCAGATTGAAAGGTCAAAAAGATTGTAATACCTTTTAGAAAGCTCTAAAATGATCAGCAATAACTTTTCTATGCATAATAGTGCCACAATTATAAGGTGTAACGTCTCCTTCTACCAAGGTTAATTGAAAATGTATTATATGAACACACACACATGTAAATATGGGCACTGCTTGCAATTTCACAGTATACCTCACAGCTGTTCTGCATCATTCCCATATAAGTCAAGACTGAAGTCCCTTTTCAGTTAATCCAATGATCCTGCAGTACAGATAGTAACTCACTCATGACTTCAGTCAATTCCCAAAGGGGACACTATATATGTATAAACTTTATGTGTATATATCTACACATGCAGAGTCATAATTAGTGTATATTCATATATACACATAAAATGGAGCCTTTTTAAATACAATCTCGGTGTGAAGAAAATATATTCTTTCATCAGGTCATATTTAACTTTCCCTGCAATATCCATTCCTGGTTTATAGGAATGTAAAAATATGCATTATATATGTTTACTTAAAATATATATTTCCAAATGCATCCAGAGTAGATATTTGCATCAGTTAAGTTGTTGCTCTGTACTAGAAAGTCCGCACATTCTAGCAGTGGTTTTTACATAAATTGCTTAATACTTTTAAGCAGAATATATAGTACCATTTATGTCAGCTACAGCCTACGCACAGCCTGTCCACCTATCTTTGTGCACAGCCTGTGCATTCTTTTGTACAGTATGTACTGTATTCAGTTTTGCACAGAGCAACTATTTTTCTAGCGTTAGGGTAATGTCTTACAGAGAGCAATGAACCAACAGGCAAAAGTAAACACTGCTAAAGCCTGCAGTGCCAAAAATATCTTTCTAATCATTGAAAGGCATGTGTCATTGCTATAGGGATTAGGAAACATAGTCACAGGCCTGTATATTTAAAACAATCTTTAGTTCAATATTCACCATCAACATTTTGACTGTCAATATTCAGTCATGTGAGTCTTTGATTCTGATACTATATAACCCTTCTGAAATTACAAAAATAAACTTTGGGGTGCAGTGTTGAAGTGGCTAACCTCAAAAAACTGGGGGGGGGGTGTCAGTCTACTACATAAAGTACTGAATTTTACTGGAGAAGCTGAAAATTGCAGTAGATTTCTGGCACACAAAGATTTTGGGAATCAGATATGTGGCTGAAGAATTTTTTAGAATTCTCTATGGTCTATTCTGAACCAAACTAGATTTGCAAATGAGGTTTAGCTTATTTTCTAAAATGTATCTGCCAATCTGGAACAAACAGGTTGTTAGATATTTTCCTTTGTTGATATAAAGTGCTCTCTTTGATTAGTTAGTCAGTAGTTATCAAGAGCCTCTATAGAGAAAGTACAGTTTCTCTAGCAAGGCTACGTTCTCTTTTCTCCCATGCTAACGCTGTTCCCAGACATTTAAACATGGGACTCATCTAAGTCAACATCAGTCTCCCCAAGCTCAACATGTGTGAAACTGAAGTGGCTGGTAAGCAGGGGATTCTCCATCCCATTGTCCTCACTGATGTGAAGCACAGTGTCTCCATGTTGCAGTAAACCAGTAGTCTCAAGGCCTGTGAAGTCCTCCGTATCTGAGAGCTGTGTGGGTGGAGTGCTATGTACTTGTGCTGGCCGTGGCTCCAAATCTTCCTCTGTTTCTTCTTCCTTCTTGGCGGGAAGCACCTCACTCTGAAATCAAGGAGAGCTTGCACTCAGTCTCCAACTCATGGGAAGAAAAGAGAGGATCAAAAACCAAAGTGTGTACAAAATAAATTCTGGTCTGTTAACTAATAAAGAATAATCCATAACTGTCTCTTGGTTTATTTTAAATGCTTAAAAGGCTATAAAAATCGAAAATTTTAGGGAAAAAAATTGATTTTTTTTCTGGCTAGTGAACTTGTAGTGGAAACTATAAAGGTGACATTACAATTTGAAATTTGTTATATTTCTTGCACTGTATTTTTTCCAAAATGGGTTTCTACTGCTCATGACCAAGGATGGGGGATCAGATACAGGGAAATTTTTTTTAAAAGGACACTTGTTTCATTGGACCTGCTCTAAATTCTGAATTACAATTGGTAATTTTCTTACACTGCCTCCTGCACCCATCAGTCTAACACCTACTTTTTCCAGCAGTGAGTACATGACAAACGGCTTCTTTCAAAAGGCATCCAAGTGCAGTTGAAATGTGACAGGCGCACGTGTAGACACTGCCTCAGCTAGTATGAGTTCCAATAGTTGCAGCAATGGACACCAGCCTGCAATGTACAACCCTGGCCTGGACCCTGGGTACACACTTGACTGGCCGCTAGTCGATGCTGAAACCAATGTGCTGCAGCTCCATAGCTGCTGATACACATGCTAAGCAGAGTAACAATAGGTCAGATACACCTACATGTGCTGAAATCCCACCTCCTGATTACAGTATCGACATACCTGAAGTAGCTACTGCAGTAATGTGGTTTGAGTAGGAATCCTTCCGTACCAACGCACCAGTCTCCCCTACCCCCACCCCCAGATCATTCTTCTGAGACAACGTAACTGAGAGGAGAGGTCAGTTTAAACTTTGGCTGGTGTAGAAGGGTGTGTGAGAAAAGATCTACGCGGGCAGGGGGAGGAGGACATAGGATCAGTCAAGCCAAGGCCATGTATTGCCAAAGGAAGTGGCGGGAAAGAGAATCAACGCAAAGATATGGGAGTTGGCAATTTAAACAAGAAGTGGCACGGATGACACCCTCGCTGCAAAGAAAACAAGAGACTCTGCAGTCTTCAAACCTCAACCACCTCTCTCTATGGCCGTAAGTGAGACCATCAGCCCTTTCACTTTTTTTTCCAGCAGCATAAATTACTAAATAGAGAGGCACTGCACACGCAAGTACCTGCTAGAGACCGGAGTGGCTAACATACTTTCTGATTAGTCAGGCGGGTTACCTGGCTGCTGGTTTGGCTGTGGAGATCAGCGACAACGATAGCAGGTGAGGAGGTCAGTGCAGGTTTAGTCACAGTGTCCGACTGGCCGACTTCCGCAGCGCTGCTCTTGCTGGAGCCAGGCTGCAAGGCGGGGGCAGGGGTGGGGGTGGCATCTGTTGCTGAGGATGTCGTTGCCTCTGACTGAGCTTCAGTGAAAGTCACTGATCGCTTTTGATCCACTGCGGGACCAGAACGTGGGAAGGAAAATACAAAATAAAATAATAAAAAAAAAAATTTCCAGTTTACAAATGCTCTTACATCTATATGGTGTCTTTCATCCCCTAAGGGATGTGCGTATATTCATAATTGCCATGTAAGTTAGATATTACCCTCATTTAAATGAATAAACTGGGGCACAGATGGTTAAGTAACTTTCCAAAGGCTGGATAGGAAGTCTGTAGCAGAGCTAAGAATACAATCCAGAGCTTTTAACTTCCATGTCTGTGCCTTGCCTAGAAGCCCACCAAGGAAGAGTAAAGAGCAGGCAAAACATAGTTACCTAAACTGAAATTTACCCATTAAGTTAATATCTCTGCTCTTGCTTAATTCTGTATTGTCAAAGATTTAGGCCGCAGTACACCTGCAGTGCTGTTCCTCTTAGAACCTTCCTTCTTCACGAACTCAAGAAAGAGTGCTGCCTGCTAGATCACTTACCAATATGATTCACATAGGCTTCCCTCCAAAACCACTTGAACACTTCAGTGCCTCTAGAAATTAGACTGAAACCTCTAAAATTCACTTCACATATAGACTATTGAAGAGCAACTGGATGTTAATTTCCAGTTGCCACCACCTCTGTCCAGCCATGAACTGGTAAAAGACTGTCCATCTCATTAGTAATCTCCCAAGCTATCCAGTTCTTCTGTTAAGACAAGTCTATAGAATTACATCTTTGTTACATTTCATCTTCATTATCTATCTATGAAGGCAAAATAAAACCTAATTCTCCTACTTAAAAATATCAGATGCCAGCTGTGAGAAAGCAGGAGGTTCCTCACCACTTGGCTTTGTTTTTGGCTGTATACTTCGACGAGTTGTTGAAAGTCGAGCCCCATGACGGTTACGAGCTTCAGTTTGGGTCTTCTGACGTGAGAGAAGAGGTCTTCGTAGCTAAAGTACACAGAGCAGAGCAAAGTTAGATTAAGGAGACACTAATGTATGACTGAAATAGTCACCTTTACTGGACTAAGTTACATCTTTTGTATGATTCTCCTATATATAGCCAACTAATTCCTCTTTTAGCGGACACACATGTTTTGGCTTCTTTAGTTTAATTTAGTATATGATGAAATAACACACTTCATACTAATTTATTTTAATGCAGTGACTGCTGCTGAAATAGTGATTGAGGAAAGGGGATTTGAAAAGAAATGTAACTTCTTGCTTGGTGGTTTGGCAGACCTGAATGGTTCAGCTTACCTAAGTACTTCCTGTTATCTCAGAAAACTGTGGTGCTGGAATACATACCGGGCAAAGGGAACCAAAGATAGAAGATCTTGGCAGCAAATGGACCACGACAAACTGAACTGTTATGCTAACTTCTCCCTGTGATCTTACCTGCCTGAGGCCTCTCTTCCTTCCTAGTGGTTGCTGAAGAAGAAGATTCTGTTGTCCTGGTTCACTCTGCACACTTGCTACCCTGTTAAGTGTCGACACTATTAGCACAATCATAGAAGTAACGTGACTGAATCGAATAATCCCTGGCAATCATTCATGACTAAAAAACACTAATGGCACAGTCACTTCAAAGACAGCATCATCTTTGAAGGATGGGGAAAGTATCTGTGGGGTTTTGGCTTCCAGGGTTTGGGAAGGAGATGGGAGAAGGAATCATGGCATTCAGGACTACGCCACGCATGGGTAGCACAGAGCTGTAAAAATTGAGATTTTCAGTTTTCAGTCATTGATTGATGCATCCCATTCTGCAATATCGACTTCTCTGCATCCTTTGTCACATCAGCCTCCACGGGCAAAAGGCAGAACATGGTTTTAATAGCTCAGTGTGTGGTTTGGTGAGGGTAATTTGGTTTCTCCCAAAGCCTCACCTCAATTTTGCCTTTGGGCTCCAATGTCATTTAAATAAACAGAAACAAAAAATGAAGACAACTGACAAAGATTCTATTCACATAAAAGATGCATGACTTATGCAAACAGGGTCCCACACTCAGCATGTTTGCAGCCTGAACTCTCTCTGTGGCTAATGAGTGAAATAAATATAATTCAATACAAAAATGACTCTACCATGTTCTTTCAGGACTTAATAGCTTGTCAAAGAAATTTGAGTAATTGAATTAAAAATAAAGGCGCTTTAACAATCAAAGAGATTGGCAAATGCTATAAAGCAGTCTAGGCTACTGTCCCAAGTAATTCCTCTGTCAGCTAATATGCACAACAGATTCTTCTTCTTCCCCTGCCTTCTTTTCACAATACTGTATTATTCCTCTCAGTTCAATCACAATTAGCTATTCACTTAGCAGGCAATGGTCACAAATGGTTTAGCTGAATGAGCCGAGTCTGAGACGTGTATGGTTGCAATGGTAAGTAACATTTAAATGAACTTCTTGGAACAAATCCAAATCCAGTGAGGAAGGCATCCAATGACACAGCTTCTAAGATTGTTTCATGCTGAGTATTCAGTCCTACAGTATGTTCTGGCATTGGCATGTTAACCTAAGAAACAGATCATTCCTTTGCTTCTCAGCGTTCCGGGCTTGCTTTGACCCCCTTGAGACTGGAGGAGAAAAAGACAAAACTAATACTTCTGTGGGCTCATCACAACAGTACAGCCTGGAGAGTGCTTTTGCTCAACACCAGAAAATAAGGTATATTTGGATCCTTTGGTATTCCTTTGACAACCTTTTCAAGATATCACCCTCTAATCTAGAGCAAATACTCAGGACAGTGCAATTTGATGTATAATGAAACATTCTAAATATCCAGATGAGGCTGTGCCCCTATAAACTGCATGATGCTACCAACTACTTCTAGCTGTCAGCATTAATTCTTGACCCAAACAATGGCCCTACATACACGTGACTGCTTTACATTGCAGTAGATTCCAAATGTGATATAGCCTCAAGGGTACCAAGCCAATTGGGCTGAATTTACATTTTCCCTCACATATGAAATTCTGAAAGCATGTAATTATAGTTCATATTTTGCTAATTTTCTGCTTCTAGACTTACTTGAGAACTTCTGCAAATATTTAGAGACTCAGTATGAGTATGAGTTAATTTAGAAATTAACATGTGAATACTCTCTTTATATAGACAAAATACTGAACCTATAATTGTTTCTAAAGAGGCTGCAAAATATATTTTTAAATGATGCAATAAAAAATTTCTGCTCAACCAAGTTGCTAAGTATTACTGAGTTATGGTAAGGTTGTTAATACAGTTCCTGAGGAAAGATAAATTTTAGTTCTATCAATGGAGAGACTGACCCCTGTGGGAAAGACTAAAAAGATGTTAAATTTAAATAACCTATTACGGCAAAGGAACAAGCATGTCATAAGCAAACATAATGAAAACACCTTGAAAAATCTGTTTAGGAAAAGATAATTCATTATATTTGTGAGTGTGATGTTATTGTACTGCATGTATGTATAGACATAAGGGAAAAAATGATTCCCATGGACCAATCTCTGCATTAAAGACAAACACAGAGATGAGTGGCCAAAAGGTTGGATTCAATTGTTTTTCCTCTCTGTTGGTCTAGGTTCCTTGCTTACATCATGCATGAAATGAGTTTAGTGTTCTAGCAGACATTTATCTCCATCACACAAATTGGCATAATTCAGGGTGATCTTATGAGTGTGAGCAGCAGATATCCAATGGAGGCAAAAGATGGGGGAGTGCAAACAGTGGAGTTTCACAGGAAAGCCTGCACAGGACCCTATCCGGACATAGCAATCCTTTTTACTTTATTAAATACTCAGATTCACCCCAAAGTTTGAGAGAGAGAGAGAAAGAGTGCAAGTGTAGGATGCATGGTTGAACTGTTCCTCCAGAACAGTATCAACAGGTATTTCAGTGAAAATTAGTTTCAAAGGGACTGTTGACTCTTGTCAGTACCTTCCCATTCTTTTTTTGCATTGCATTGTTGAGGAAACAGGACCAAGAGTGTACTGTTGTTCTGCTCTTGACTTGGAACAGTTTGTGGGGACTCTACTGAATGGCTTTCAATCAAATGCCATTTTGAGATGAAATAGGTTACTCTACATCTCCTATGAACCTGGCATCTAGTAGAGGATTTTTGTTAGAGCACGTAAACCGTATTTGTTTGAGGAGAACACACTTGGTAACTTTCTGTCCATCAAGGGTGCTCTTCTGTCACCTTCTGGATACCTATGACAAGGTGCCATGCCCCCATAATAATATTACTTCTTTTACATGCTTAGCACAGCGACAGATGAACAAACAAACAAACAAACTGTTCATGAAAAACTGTTGCCAACTATACAACAAGTATCAGTCCAGTGTAAAATTCACATCACACTGTACATACTGGAATAAGCATTGCCAGTATAATATACTATTTTCATGAACAACAAGAAATAATGCAACAAATAAAAGTATGTGGCACAGGGTGAAGAAAAACCAGAAAAAGCAAACAAGTAGCTGTTAACCTATATTAAATGGAGCTACTTTCTGATAATATCCAGGTAGAATGCACCTGCTACGTTTCTCAAGACACCAGGTATGACCTGGGTTTTCAAAAGACTGTCAAATTTTCTCTACTCTTGCCCTGTTGATATTAATTTGCTCTAGTTTTCTTTATTAACCATGATTAATTTAAAACAAGCATAACTAGAAATGTTAAAAGAGAATTTCTTTGTGCATCAGCTTTCATTTACAGAAAGTTCTTATTCTCTTTTCTGAAAATCTTCTGCCTTTTCTCAAGTTATAACCTCAACACATCATCATGCTAAATAAAATAGTTCCCTCTTCAACACATACCCCGTCTGCATAATCCTGTGCATGTGAATGTTATTCTTTTCCTATGTTCATTGCAGTTTACCTATGTAACTCTAATTGGTAAAAGCACAAAGGAAAATGAGTTTTATTGGTGTCCTTATCATTGTTCTTTTCATTTATTTGAAATTCCTGCCTTCCCTAATGTTCTGTTCTCTGTACATGTTTTATTCCACCATTTCTGACTAAATACCAACTTCTGAATTCAGTATTCCTAACCAGCTTTTTTCCCTGTACTCTAGTGAAGATCAAATATATCTAAAGAAAAATCTTGTCCTGCTTTATTTAAAACTAGTGGTCCTGAATATAAAAATGTATTTACCCTCTGCTACTGCAATGGTCCCAATTAACCGCAGTGCTATCGCTTCTCTCCATTAGAGAAAGAATGCAGTTGGAACATGTGAGTACAGATAAGACAGCTAAAATGTTGCTTTTTCATCTTACAACTATAATTGCAGTCTTTTTCAGAAAGATCAGGCTAATTTGCTGAGTCTCTTTTAAAGGTTTTGCAGAATTAAATGTCACTTTAAAAAAAAAAAGTCTAGGACTGCCTATAACAAATCCCATCCGAAATAGTCTCTTGGTATAAATCTATTCTCTGAACATGCCAGCTGATCTTCTCCTTTGGCTTTAAGGAAAGCTCTGTAACACAGTGCGGAACTGGAGATGCAAAGTCCTGCTTTGGGCAAAGGGTGATATACTAGTAGCTAATGGAACTCACTGTGCATTGTTTAGGCCAGCAGTTCTCACCCACTGTGTCGCGACAAAGAGCCGGGAGGTGTGTCACAGAAAATTGGCAGCTCAGCATTGGAGCCAGCTTGGGACTCCTGCCATCTGCCGCTCTCTGCTGCCCTCAACAGCCCGCTTCTGCTGCACAACACAGGCAGCAGCCAGGGCTAGATGAGTAAAGTGACTTAGGGGCTGCAACCCAGAGATTCTGGGTTGAGAGGGGTGGGGATGGGGGCCACCGCTTGCCCTGCAAAAATAAACCCAGCCCCATTTAACCAGACCACCAGGGCACCAGCTTGCGCTGGCTTCACTCTGCGCCTGCCCAGGTCCTGGAGTGCTGCATCCTCCCAAGCGCTCCCAGCCCAAGTGCCACTGGCAGACTGTAGTGTGTCACATAGGGAACATCATCTGTCAGGTGTGTCGTGATGGAAAAAAGGTTGAGAACCACTGCTTTAGACTTCAGGGATCAATATGAATTATTGACATTGATCTTGTCAGCTGGCTCAACTGCCATAAAACACCTGGACTTGTTACCAAGAGTTGCTGCATAGACTAACTCCCGTTGAACAGACTCAATACATTTCAAAATCAACATTAGGATGTGACTCAGCCCTCAGGTCATCTCTCAGATCTAATCAGGTTTTCACATGCATAAAGTGAATAAATTTAACTTTCTCTATACAGCAATTTCTCTTTTATTTCCTTAGGCTTCTGAACTATTGCTCAGCCTTCAAGAAAACAGATTTCTTAATGCTTTTTTTTTTTTTTTTGCACAGAATAACATTTTTCTACATAATAATATCCCTGCTGCTTCCAAAGAATGATCTCTTTTCTTGACAACCATTCCACATTATCATCAATCAGATATTGATCAAGGCAGGGCTCATAAACACGACGACACCATGAATCATGGGGGTTGATCTAAATGACACATCCAACAAGAGACTTAATTTGCCAATTTTTTCAATGTTAAAATTAAACTGGAGAAATCTCAAACGAAATAAAATTAAGTCACAGGAATACCTCTCAACATATCCTCATCTTTAGGCAAGAGTGATAAAATAACAAAGACTGACGTGGTACACTTAAGGGATCAGACTGTGTTTTCCCAGAATGTGGGAATGCGTTTTCCTAGGATGAAACAAGGCATTTGGGATGAGTGAGAGCTTTCCCACCAAATGTGGATCAGTTGAGAGGCATGATCACAGTAGTACAACAGGAAGAATGATCAACATGGCTGAGCTGACTGTTAAAGGTGCAGTCCTCCTTTTAATATCTTATAACCAATGTATTTTAAAGGCACTATAATAATGCTGTTTGTGAAGCTCTCCTATTCACAAGAACAGCTAGTTTATAAAACTTGGACCCTGAGGTTGCCTGGGCAATTCCAAGTACAGATTAACAGCGTTTGTCTGGAAGTTCTAAGGCCGAAGAATGATAACGCTTTGAAATAATGGGGATTCCCATAAAGGCATTCACAGGAGATTATATTTCAAATGACTTATCAGGATTAGTATTATTAATGAATATTAAAGAAAATAATAATGACTAGCATGTTTTTGACATTGTGAGAGGAATTCGAGGACAGATTTTTTTCAAAAGTATGTCTCCAAACTGGTGCTCATAAAAGGTTACATTTAATGCCCTGGCGATAACACTTCTTTCTTAGGTCTTCAGAGCAATAGCTAACGGGGAAATTCCAGGTCTATATTTTGGTTTGGCAGGAATTCTTTTTTAAATCAACTCCTCAGAGTCGTTAGAAATTAAAAGTTGTTGGCAATCAAAGCTGAAAACTGAAGCCAGGTTACTACACCTTTGACTTGCAGGCCTGAGTATCAATGGACAACAAGAGACAGACATGGAGAGAGAAGTGGGGGTGGGGGTGGGGAAGAGAGACGGAGGACAGAGGGAACCGATTATTTCCCAGCACAGACACTGACATACAGGTAGTGTTGACACTGTACCTAGAGAGGCTGCTCACAGCGGCCAGGCCCTGGGAGTCATCGAGGACATTAGGTTCACTGCAGGAGGGGCAGGGAGATGAAGCATTTAGGGAAAGAAAATGCAAAAAGCATGCGATTGTCTCTGTTTTCAAGAAAAAAAACCATCAACAGAACGAGAAAGGAAAAGGAGGACAGAAAATTATTTGGTCTTGCACTGGCTCATCAGAACATATGACTCAAGGCTTTAAAAGAGGAATGTCTGATCAATCAAATTCCAGATAAAAGGAGCAATTTACAAAGGGGGAAAAAGAGACATGGAGACCTCTGAATCTATACAATGCACTGCATGAGCTAAGAAGCTCATTGAGGTTGATTCCAGTGCAAATATGGGGGGTGGGGATGGGCTTGGAAAGTTTTCAAACCATTTTGCTGCCTATGTTTCCTTGGATTGTATTCTATTTACTTCCAGTTTCATTTAAGATCTCCCCACACACCTGACCTGATCAGTTTTCTTGAACTGCTAATCCACTTACCATGAGCTGTAGAACAATATTTTAGTTCTGATGCCATTAAAAGGCCAAACTGCTGGAAAGCATGATCTTGCATTGCAATGAAACTGTAAGTAAACAGCTGGAATGTATATACTGGCAAATTCGTACCCAACCATACTGCCTCAACTGCGGCCTACTCCCCCACTATGGAAGGCAGAAAGAGGTCTGGTGGATTACCAGCAAGAAAGCAATAATATTACCATACATTTATTAATTTACATTTGTAATGCATTCAAAAAAACCCAGAGACCATGTCTTATCTATGACTAAAATGGCTTTTCAGTTGAGAACAATGATTATTATGCCTGCTGGGCCAATATAGTAACTACCCTACACACATGAGAGGTGATTTTTCCAGGAGATTTCAGGCCTAAAAAAGCCAAGAGTCCAAATATATATACTGCAATTAAACTTCATTATATTTATGAGCATCACCAACTAAAAAGCACCATGGCCCACAGGAAAAAAAATTGCCATAAAGCATATATATTTTAAAGAAACCAATCAAATTGAATGAAATGAGATTAAAAGTCAAAGATGTCCCTTTTTGCAAACACTGAGATAAAATTTGGGTGGCTTTTAGTTCTGCAATTGCCTCCATTATCTTTACCAATATATACTATAACTGTTCCCTTTAGCTGTTACATGCTCCATACAATGAGGGATTTCTAACTGGATAATAAACAAGGCTAGGCATGGGGACAATGGCCAGCCAGGAGATAATGAAGAATTCACATTTTCCAGGTTTACAGAAAATGACATAAATGAATCTATAATTTCACCTTTCTCAGAGCTCTTTGTAAATCTATGTCATGTATAAATAAAAAATAATTGCTGTTTACTGAAAAACAGTAGAATTGAATTGGAAAACTCTTGGCTTCTATGTCACCCACCTGACTAAAGAGTACAATGTTCAATACCCAAATCCTCACTCTCTTTCTCTCTCACTCTAAAAAGAGGCATCCAAGATTAGCTCTAGCAGACAAATTTCTGGTTTAGAATAATCTCACTTCGTACCTGACATTCTCTTTCTGCAACCAGCTAATGTTCAGCGAAAAACTAATTTTTGTTCTGACTTGGGGTTGAGATTGTACTGAAGAAACTTTCCCAGCACCCTGGGATTCCTGTCTACTCATTTTAAGCGCTGTATGCAGGACTGGCTCAGAATGAAACCGCTAAGTGCACTCTGCACCCTGAAATCATGCCTATAGCCTTGACATCCACCACTTTGACAGGAATGGCTTTAGCAGAGAAACAATAAAGATACTGTCTGCTTCTGAAGGAAAAGTTTCTAACAATGCAATGTGGTTCTCATGAAGGTTATGCGTTATAGCGTGTATTGCAGAATTGTTATGTTCAAACCTGCAGCCTGTACTCAAGCAAGTACTTCCACTGACTTCATTGGAACTACTTGAATGAGTGAACATTGCAGGGTTAGCCTCTTAGTTGGTGCTAACATTACCACCCTCACCCTGTTGCTGAATCTTTGAGTGACACACAATATACCTTTGAAAAGTCTACTCTGGAGAACAGAGTGGGAAAGATGAAAAGCACATGTTGTTACCTTTGGCTGGGTAACATGCCCACCTCAGCCTGAGGTGCAGACATGCTGGAGATATGGCTGGAGAACCGCCTCCTCCCAATGGCACCCATAAGGTATGCTTCCTGTTCACTTACCACACTGGGCATGCTCACTGAGTCATCTAGAAAGGACATGGGAGAGAGTGAAAAAGGGGGGGGAGAAGAAAGAAAAAAAAAACACCTCACCCAAAACCCCAGCAACACATTTAAAAGTTTCCAAGTAATACAAAATCCCTTCACATGTTAATGCTTAGTGAACCCAGATCTCTCTTTCCTCAGGCCCAACCCTGAAAGCCTGTGTGCATATGCGTAACTTACACAAGCATCCAGAGTAAAGTTAACCATGTGCATAAAGGTTTGCAGGTTCAGGCCTTAAAAGAGCAGGCCCTTTGTTATACATTTGTTCACTGTTTCAGGCAATGAGTTCAGGGGGTGTTGCCACAGTAGAATTATTATTATTTGTTGTCCCACTAAATCTGATCCACTTCAGCAAGAAAACTACAGCTGGACATTTTGCTGGTAAAAAATTAATACATTTCAAGATCCAGAAAAATCAGCATGATCAAAAGACGAAAGGAATGAGAAGTACAGATTCTTACCTTGCAAAATAAAGTTTCTTCTCAAAATGCTGGTATTGTGGTCATAAAAATAAAGGTGAACTTATGCAAAGTAAGTGTGTCATATGTTGGATTTTGATTAGAGCTGATTAAAATTTTCAACAATATTTTGGAAAAAAGGGGGGCAGTTCTGTAGTTAGTCTCAAAAGAGAGGGAGGGGGGAAGCCATATATTTTCTCCTGATTTTTTAATTAAAAAAAAAGGGGGGAGGGGGAAATGTGGATAAATCATCATGTAATGTTTCCATTCTCTCCCTTTTTTTAAACCAGCTCTAATTCTGCTATGTTGGGATAATTTTTGGGTGAATATATTCTGATATTCCTGTTTCTAGGGAAAACATACTGCATATTTGTACTGTAATTGCATTTACAGAGGGCATGTATAATTCAAAAATTAAAAACAGTATGACTTATATTTTCACTTAACATCCCAATGGTACCTGAAGGCTGTTGAAGTTTTCATTTCTGCTTATGAATGCCAAGATGTAAAGTTTTCCTGAATGTATTTATGTGAATTTGAATGCTAGACCAACACGGCCATATTTATTTGATTAAAAAAAGCCTGTGTATTTGTAAAAGAAACACAATAACTCTCCTATAACACTGGAGAATTCTTTTAATCAAATGGTCATTTTTCACCTGCTGGTATTTTCAACCCAACAAGTAGATTAAATACAATGTATAGAGAGGTTTCTGCTGCATGTTGCTCCTCCAACACACTACTAACTAAACTGACTCAATACCCTCTTTTACAATTAATTCTCCCTGGAGAATTTAGGTTAATTTCTTTGGGTCATTTTGGTAGCTCTCTCATGCTTGTTTGGGCCTGTCAGCCAGCTTTAGATCAGACTGGGGTAGAAATATTGCTGTCTCTCGCCTTTACTGGCTTAGGCTAACAGGAAGATGTCCATTCATCACAAGCCTTACTTGTAATGAATCCAAGATTCTAACTAACAGATATCATAGTCCCCAGCCGAAGTATGTATTTGCAGTATAGCATATATAAAAACCAGAAAACAAGCTGTGCACTACATCCATATGCATTAAGTTTGGGCCCGTTTCAGGCAGAGCACTCTTTCTCTTACGGCTGTCTTCTCAACACAAGCTGTTCCACTTTTTCATCTCCTAAGATGAGACACCATCTCTTACATCTGATGTCTATTGGAAAAGCCAGATGCCCCCAAGTATCAAAGCTGAGGGATACAAGTTTCAAGCCATTGATACAGCCTCTGCACTACCAGAAGACAATAAAAGCTACAGGTGTGGGAAAGTCGAGCCTTCAGGATAAAACGAAGAGGGGCTCCTGTCTGATGGTTTTGGGGGAAGTCATGGAAAACTTGGAAGTTTCTGATCTCAAAACTTAATTCAGGCAAATTCAGTGGTTTCAACTGAGCTACCGATCAAACTCCAAGTGAAACTGAGACTGTTCAAATCCATACAAACTAAAAAAACCCAAGCTCCTCTCTGCAAAGAGACACCAAAATGGTTTCATGCAACTCAGGACCTTTCCGCATCTGTCATGGGTAAAAAGAGTGGAGCATTAGCTGACAGATGACTTACAGCTTGATGTCTTCTGCTGATCAGTTAACGCAGGGCAAAATGCACAAATGCTTGACTAGATTCAACATTTCAACCAGCAGACAGACAATAGCCACGTCTTGAGTCCAGAATGTTGCACGTATGAATGTGTGGTTAAGGGATGAACAGGGAGTGCTTAGGAACCGGATACTGGTACAACGAGATGCCTGTTACATAGTCACTGAATTGCAGAGGTTGTTGTGTAGCTAAACACCTTAGTAGTGTTGTGAGGTTTGCCCATGTCTCCTCTGCTTTAGTCACTATCTGAATCCTATCCTTCCTCAGCCCTATGCTCAAGAGCACAGAAAGAGGCACGGAAAGACTTGACATTAACCTCTGCCTAGTGCTGTAACCCTATCTCATGGACTCGTAGGCTATGTCTACACTTGCTAAAATTAGTTCGAATTAATTAATTCAAACTAACTAATTTGAACTAATTTTAGTTAGTTCGAATTAGCTTAATTCGAACTAGCATGGCCACACTGGAATGTTAGTTCGAACTAAGCAAGCACTTGCTTAGTTCGAATTAGCGATCCCCATTCATTTCAATGGCTGGTTAATTCGAACTAAGAAATTAGTTCGAATTAACATGGCCACATTGGTTAATTTGAACTAGTTAATTCGAATTAACCCCTTAGTTCGAATACCCTATTCGAACTTATTAGTTCGAATTAAGGAAGCCCTTAATTCGAACTACCTAAAGCCTAGTGTAGCCATGGCTTTAGTTAGTTCAAATTAAGCCTCCTTAATTCGAACTAACTTGCCAGTCTAGACTTAGCCATAGACTCTAAGGTCAGAAGGGACAAGTACGATCATCTAGTCTGACCTCCTGCACAATGCAGGACACAAAACTTCACCCACCCACTCCTGCAATAGACTTCTAACCAATGACTGAGTTATTAAAGTCCTCAAATCATGATTTAAAGACTAAGATACAGAGAATCCACCAGCATGTGACCCATTTCCAATGCTACAGAGGAAGGCAAAACCCCCCCAGAGCTCTAGCCAATGTGCCCCGGGGGAAAATTCCTTCCCAACCCCAAATATGGCGATCAGTTAAACCCTGAGCATGTGGGCAAGTCTCATCAGCCAGTCACCCAAGAAAAAATTCTCTATAATAACTCAGAACCCACTGCATGTACCCTTCCTTCTCAGGCCACTGGCATATCCACCACCAGTAGCCAAACATCAGTCAATTACCAGACTAGGCCATCCCATCCCCTCCATAAATTTATCAAGCTCAGTTTTGAAAGCAGTTATGTTTTTTGCCCACACAGCTGCCTTTGGAAGGCTAGTCCAGAACTTTACTCCTCTGATGGTTAGAAACCTGCATCTAATTTCAAGCCTAAATTTCCTGATGGACAGTTTGTAACCACTTGTTCTTGTGTCCACACTGGTGATGTACTCAAATAATTCCTCTCCCTCCCTGGTATTTATCCCTCTGATGTATTTATAGAGAGCAATCATATCTCCCCTCAACCTTCTTTTGGTTACACTAAACAAGCCAAGCTCCTTGAGTCTCCTCTCATAAGGCAACTTTTTCATTCCACGGATCATCCCTGTTGCCCTTTTCTGCACCTGTTCCAGTTTGAATTCTAATGCTGATATCAAGCATTGAATCTTGTACCCACACGTGCCTTTTGTTCACACGTGTGCTGCAGAGCAACAACCTTTCATGGCTGGCTGTGCACAGAGCCAGGCCATACAGCATTGCCTCACCTAGTAAAGAGTCCCTGATCATTCTACTGCCCAAAACAATTGCTCCTTCTGCCCAGATAGCAGAGCTGAGCCTGGGTAATGAGCGGCTTCCACTGTACTCTAGTTCTGCACCAGCAGCCACCTACTTTCTTCATCCTCCTCATCAGTGCGACTCAGAGTGTCCTGTGAAGCCTGATGGGAAGGCTCGCTGTCCTGCTCCCAGACGGTGCCAGTGCCTGTGTTGGAGCGGGACATGGTAGCGAGGCTGAGGCGGTATGCGGAGGTGGAGGTGCCCACGGTGCTGATGGAGGTCTTCCCTTGGTAGGCTGCATGGAGTGGAAATGACAAAGCTGAGTCAGTTATCATGCTGAAAGAAATATTGTTCCCAGGAAGGCATGCCTTTCCCAGCCTGAGTTTATGGGGAAGACAGAAGGAGTGGGAAAGTCAGAGGGCAGAAAGGCCGCTTGCAGCAGCCATACTATTAAAGGGGATTGGGCAGGGAAGAGAAGAGGAAAGAGGACTCTGTCATTGCTTTTGCTTACTTGGCACCAGCTCAGCTAGCCTGTAGGAAACCTTTGTCACTACAAAGTTTTCTTATGTTCTCCGATTTTCTCCCTGAACCTTATTGCCACATCTACTGCCTACCTGCAACATTTAGCAAGCAAGGAACACTGTTATGGGGCAAAAAAAGTGGAGTTATTGTCTTTCTAAAAATGAAGTACTGTATGTGACACTGACAGAACAGCCAACCTGAGTGTGATCCAGAACAACTTAACAAAAGAGGCTTTGAAATGTAATCAAGGCAATCTACTTGTATGTGAATTTCAAAGAGAGCTATTAGAACAGCAATCATTAACTCATTTATTAGTAGTACTAAAGATCAAGGATAGATGCTAAGTGCATCTCTCTGTGTTTACCTATCTCTTGTTAGAAGTTTAACAATGTAACCAGATTAACTTGTGGATGCTAATTCCTTTTCATGTCTTAATTGCCTTAATTATGTACCCATCTGTACCTTAAAATCAAAGATGTGGGATACTGCAGGAAACTAATAATATTATCTGCACTGTTTGCAGTTTAACTCTCTGTTATGGTGGATGACCAGTTAATTCCATTATAGTCTCATGGGCTATGTCTACACTACAAAAAGTTAGGTCAACTTTGTTAAGTTGACTTAATAAGGTCAACTTTAAGTTGACTTAAAGATGACCTTATTAAGTCGACTTAATAAAGTGGTTTCCCTTAACCGGGACTTAGTAAGTCAACCTAACTTCCCTTAGATGGACCTAAGAAAGTGGACTTATGCGTCCACACTGGGCTTAGGTCGACCTAAGGAAGGGTTAGTTCGAATACCCGGCGGTTCTTATTAAGTCGACTTAAGCTTTCATTAAGTCGACTTAAGGAAGCCCCTTAAGTCGGCTGAATGAAAGCCTAGTGTGGACGGGGATTAAGTTAGGTCGATGTAAGCCTCCTTAAGTCAACCTAACTTGCCAGTGAAAACATAGTTATGGACTCTAAGGTCAGAAAGGACCAGTATGATCATCTAGTCTGATCTGCACAATGCAGACCACAAAACTTCACTCACCCACCCCTGTAATAAACTTCTAACCAATGACTGAGTTATTAAAATCCTCAAATCATGATTTAAAGACTTTAAGATACAGAGAATCCACCAGCAAGTGACCCATTCCCAATGCTACAAAGGAAGGTGAAACCCCCCCCCAGAGCCGTAGCCGATGTGCCCCGGGGGAAAATTCCTTCCTGACCCCAAATATGGTGATCAGTTAAACACTGAGCATTTGGGTAAGTCTCACCACCTAGTCACCCAAGAAAAAATTCTCTGTAATAACTCCGAACACACCCCATCCAACATCCTTTCTCAGGCCACTGGCACATCCACCACCAGTAGTCAAAGATCAGTCAATTACCAAACTAGGCTGTCCCATCATACCATCCCCTCCATAAATTTATCAAGCTCAGTTTTGAAGGCAGTTATGTTTTTTGCCCCCACAGCTGCCCTTGGAAGGCTAGTCCTGAACTTTACTCCTCTAATGGTTAGAAACCTGCAACTAATTTCAATCCTAAATTTCCTGATGGACAGTTTGTAACCATTTGTTCTTGTGTCCACATTGGTGATGTACTCAAATAATTCCTCTTCCTCCCTGGTATTTATCTCTCTGATATATTTATAGAGAGCAATCATATCTCCCCTCAACCTTCTTTTAGCTAGGCTAAAGAAGCCAGGCTCCTTAAGTTATGTATCAGAGTGTAACTAGTTTACCTGTGTATGCATAGGAAATAGAAGATTAGGCTATTGGGGACCCTAGGCAAAGGCCCATTGTGGGGCCCCCTATAGGGCTATTGTGGGGCCTCCATAGGCCCACAGGGGCCCCTCTCTGTGGCCCCAGCTTCCCATTCTCCAGCCTTAGCTCCCTGCCATTGGCCCTGACCTTGGCCCCACGGGCTAGCTCCTCCTCCTGCTGCTCCTGCTGCTGACTGAGGCAGATACGGCTTTGGGGATAGGCAAAGCAGGTGACGGGGCCCCTTACTGCTTTGGGGCCCTAGGCGTGCGCCTGCTTCGCCTACCCCAAATGCCTGGCTTCAAAGCAAAGTTCTGCCTTGCCTGTTCTTTTTCGGGGGGAAGGCCTTGCTGTGACAATTTCTGTAAAGAGGCTGGTCAGCCACCTAGGAGAACTATACAAGAGAAGCCCAGGGACTAATCCTACAATCTCAGGTCTGCTTAAACTTTAAGAGGGAAGATCTAAGCCAAAAGACAGAGGTCTCCAGATCTCCCATGGGTCACCTTGGAATTCTCATAGAAGAATTTGAACACATTCCATGCCTGGACAGCCTATTGGACTGCAGCCTTTTAAAAGGATTTCAGAAAGACTTGTACAATTCAGCAGCCTTACCTTCTCTGTTAGGAAAAATGACCTAAGGACTTTACCATATTTGTGTGCACATTGATCTCTTAACCGTTGGCAACCCTTTTCTTTCTGATTTCTTGTATTATTAAACCTTTAGTCTTTTAGTTATAGAAAGCATCTGCTTGATTACTGAGTAAGATCTGAGACTCATGCTGACTTGTCGATAAGTGTCCAGTCCTTTGGGAATGGGAGACCTCACAGAGGGTGACTTAGGTTTTCAGTAACTATATTGGACCTAACAGTAACTATATTAGATGTGGCAGCCTAAGAGGAAGCTAAAGACTGCATTGTCTAAAGAGGACTGTATCTGGCTTCTTGGTAACCAGTGTGGTTTTACAGAAGTTGTTTGTTACTGGACTGGTGAATCTAATTATGGAATAAACAAACAGTTTTGAGGATTATCTGCCACATTTTTTGCAATAAAGTTTCCACAATCTGTAAGTATTGACTGCCCTCTAGTGGCAGCAAGTGTATACAGCAAAGGAGAAAGTTTGCAGAAGAGGACACTTTATGATAGGGTGGTAGCTTTCCTGTTGATTTCAAGAGCATAGAATTGGGCCAAATGATGCTAAGTGAGGAAATTCTTTCTCCTCCGCAGATGAGCATCTTCCTCCTCCCAGGATAGTCTTACCAGACCCACTGTGCACTGCCTCCTTCAGGATCTTTAGCTCACTGTTGAATTCTGTGATGAGGGAACTCTTGCACAGAGGGCGCGGGATGAAGCGCCTCTCTAGCTGGTCAGCGATATGTTGGCGGGCCGTGAGCTCCTCGTGAGTCTCTGCAGGCTGGGCCAGCAGCTGAGAGAGAGGTGTAACAATCCATTAGCAAAGGAATACTCCAGCATCACGGTGAAACATCACTCTGTTCCTTTCCAGCTAGCTCGCGAATGCCCTGGCCTCACAGTCCCCAGGCTGATTGTTAACCTGCAGGCTGAGGATGTTTGTCCCTGTATGTAAAATGCTACAACAACAAGCAGAGGGGTGTTATCTAGCTGGGGTTGGGCTTTGTAGCTGCATGTGAAAATACAAAAAACACTAAGATATGCATATTCCTAAAAGCTGGGAGAGAACCTGACTCAATGTATATTGAAACCTTATTGTTAGTAATATACGAGTAGATAGGAATCAGGGCTTATTTATGCCAAGCAATACATTTACAGAGACAGTCCTTGCCCCAAAGAGTACAGTCATAGGAAGGTAGATCTGGATGGGAGCTTGAGAAGTTATCACGTCCAGCCACCTGCGAGGCTCTGGCTGCACTGTAAGACCATCTCTGACAGGCGTTTGTTGGCCAGCTTGTTTTAAAAGCTTCTTAGAAGGGGGACTCCATCTACATATATCTGCAGAAGTAGTAGCAGCCTCGGCACACCAGCTGCCTGTTATCATGAGCTGTGTTGGTTTATGGCTCCAAGCCAATACCAAATGGAACGGTGCTTCCCCTCAGAGAAAGTCAGTGCAATGTCCCCCCCACCCAACCAACATTCCTTTAAAAAAAAAATCTTCTCTTGATTCTCCATGCTGCCAACCCCTGATCCTCTCTCAGTTCATTAGATCCACACAACCCCCAGTGGCCTGGTTTCTCAGGGCTCATCGGCATTGCAGAGTTAGCCTAGACTTGTTCTCGGACGCGGTCCCTAATCCAGCTCCCATCCATTCACAAACCCACTTCAGTGCAAATAGTCACCCAGGCTATGTCTACACTTGGCCAATAAGTGGACTTAGCATGTCTACACAATAAAATTAGGTCGACTTAAAGGGGACCCTGCCAAATCGACTTAGAGCGTCCACACTGGATGCCTAAGTCGACTTGTAGGGGCAAGGTGGACCTGGAATTGGGCCATGGGGGCACCCCTTTCAAAGTGCCAGGGGGCTTAGCATTTGCCCCATTGTACCAGGGTACAATGGGGGCTGAGCAGGACAGGGACGGTGGCAGGGCACAGGAGCGGGGTGGGCAGGGCTGTGTCCTGCCCTGTGGATGGGCACGCCAGCCTCTGGCTGTGCCAGCCACCCTGGCAGGGAGGGCAGTGGGGGAGCCCTGGGGGCCCTTTAAGTTGACTAAAAGTCGACTTAGGGCTAATCCACATCTACACTGGCTAAGTCGACTTAATAAAATCGACTTAGCCAGTAAAGTCAACTTTAAAGTAGGTTTAATAAAGTCGACTTAAAATTTCCTTAAGTTGACTTAAGCAGCAGCTTAAGTTGATTTAAGGAAATTGTAGTGTAGACGCAGAGTAAATTAAGTCAATTTAAGCAGGCTAAAGTCGACTTAATTTACAAGTGTAGAGTCACCCCAGTGACTTCCCACAATTTCTTCTCCACAATTCACTGGGAGAGACTCACAGAGCAGCTCATCTTACTCCAGCCAAAGAACCCCGATATGCGCCCCAGACGTGCCCATGACACACCCAGGGAAATGCAGGACCAATGGCCACGCAGGAATGTGAGCAGTGCTGTGCTTGGGCGAGACTGAGCCATGTATCCATCATCTGAGCTAACTCTGCAATGAAGACAGACCCTTACTGAGTAGTGCAGCGAACCGCCCAAGTTAGCAACCTAACCCTGTCCATGGGGTATCTGGGAATTGTGGCACACTCCTTCACAGATCTCCAGAGCTTGCCCATCACAGGCCTCAACAATTACTGTTATGTGCCAGGGAAACAGGTCAGGCTAGCGTAAGACCTCTGGCCTGTCCCTCCTCAAACACTTTAAAAATGTTTCTCATTGTGCCACTGGGCTGGCCAGGAACTAGACAGACCTTTGAGTTGGTGGTAGTAGGTCCTCCTTTAAGACAGATTCATAAGATGTTGCTGGTTTATGAGTTCACTCTACCAGTCCCAAGCTTCCCCTCATTATTCAATGAGGATGGGTTTATGGGAGACTAACATTTGAATTTTTTCATACTCAAACTCCAACACCTGCTACCCCTAATCTGAAATTAATACAAATATAGTGCCAATGCAGAGCTATCTTATGTAAAGTTCCCTCAATAGTGGCTATTTCTCACCTCCTTCTAAGGCTCTGATCCCAGGAGTTGAAAATCTCCTGCAATTACATTTGAAATCCAAGGTGGTCAGTACCTCATGGGGGTAAAGCCCTAACAATGCAAGGTGAAACGCCTGCCTAGTTTGTAAGAATTCCCATTAGCACCTTTAATGCTGGCTGGTGAGAAATCTTCCTGGCATCTGAAATGTTGGATGCTTCCCTGAGGGAGCCACCACTCAGACGGACAGCGGAGGTGGCGCTTATGGATCATTTATTTTTATTCTAATATCCATTATTACACCATTACTAATTATTATTATTATGCAACCATTTAAGGTAAATTTTCCTTTCCAAGTTCCAAGAGAATTTCAGGAGGGAGGGATGAGTTCTCTCATGCACCAGCATCATTTTGTGGACTGATTGCTTTAGAATTCCCATTATTCTAGCTCGCTCTTTCTGCTGCCTAGTAAAAAGCCATGTCATGAATGCTCCTTAGCAACCAGAAAGTCTGTACACAGGTCTGCTAGAGAACCAAGATCTCTGAAATGTCCACAGCCATCTTTCCGTCCCTCCCTATTAAAAAAATATTCCTCCCAAAGACCAAGTTTGCACCCAAAGCCCTGGTCACACTCACCTTGCAAGGCAGTGTGGGGTGACCGACTTAAAATATTATCTAATGAAGCAGCTAGCATGAGGGTGAAAGCTGGTGTTACCTTGCACTGAATGAAGGGCCGCAGAAGCACAAAGATAGGGATCCGGGTGCGAACAATAAAATCCAGGAAGTCCCAGAGGGCCAGCCCTCCCACCTTGCGCAGGGCCATCTCTTTGACTTGCAGACTCAGCCAGTACCACTGGCTCCCAAGCTGGCGCTCAAAGCACACGAGAATCACCTTCAGGGCTGCAGGGCACAAACACCAGCACATGTCAAGCGCTGCAGAGTCAGAGCTGTTGACACTAGACTTCAACAATGTGTTTGCAGTGGGCGGTGTGACGCACACACGCTGATGCCGTTTTTTTACCATCAGCTGCCAAATCCTGCTGGGAGGTAGGACAGTTTTGCATGTAGAGCACAGAGCCTGAAGTCAGGAACTGTGAGTGCTGTTGCCAGCGAGTTACTGGCTATGTTCCTTTAATTTATCCATGAGATACCTCCCAGTCCAAATCTCCCAGATCGCACTCAAGAATTTCCCCCCTTCCTTGGGAATTATTTCTTCAAAACCAGTCCAGGTGGGGATAGATGCCAGTCTCTGACCTAGGGCAATGGAGAGAAATCTAGGCTGTGCAATCCGACAAAGGGGATCACCATGTAAGTGCTATCAGACAGTGGTTCCTCCCAGACATCAGTGGGGCTACGAAGAGAGACCTTCCAGCACTGCACCTGCTAGAGCCATACACCAAGTGTTATTTGGAAACTGATCAGAGAAGCCAAGTATCAGAATCCATTAGCACAACCCACTGAAAAGATAATTTATGAATGAAGAAGAATCAGGTTGGAAATGCGCCTGCCTATTCAAGGCTAGATTGTGACATAGAGCATAGCCCCAAACGGGCAGTAAGAACCACCACTTGGGCTACACAGACCTGGAGCCCAGGCACAGAGGAATAAGCACAGCTGTTTGGAGGGCAAAGGATACAGATTTGACTCCATCTCTCTCTTTAAATTGGTCCAGACTAGATGAGCCACTGTGTGCGTAATCAACTGCTGGCCAATTATTACCTCCCTGGAGCAAATGGAGCAGGAGAAGACCTATCAACCGGTGAAGTGACTCTAAGAAGTGACCCTGTCTGCCAGAGCTATTCCTTGTCTTGGCGCAGCTTATGCACTGATCCTTGCTCAGAGTTGTGGCTAAAGCAGCTGTGAATAGCTCAGGGCTTGCTACACTGGAGCTAAGGGTATAATTTCCAGCTCCAGGACACGGCGTACTAAAACAGCAGCATTGCTGCAGTGGTCTGAGTGTGGGACAGGCCAGCGGCCCTGAGTAGGCATCTGGGGTCTTGGACAGGATCGCCACCATTCTTGGCCTTCTGCATGCACGGCTGTGGCTGTACATCTGGTTTTGGGCTGGGTGTGTCTTTCATCTGGAAATTACACCTTCCCAGGGCAGTGCAGAAGGACTCTCCAGTCAGCTAGGCTATGCCTATGCTACAGGCTCTGTTAAGGCGACTTAACAAGGTCGACCTTAAGTTGACTTAAAGTCAATCTTGTTAGGTTGACTTAACGAAGCATCTACACTGAAAGTTGGCTTAAGTCGACACTGTTAAGTCAATTGAACAGAGCCTATAGTGTAGACATACCCGTCCACACTGGCTTTAAGTCGACTTAATAAGGTCGACTTAACACTTAAGTCAACCTTCAGAGGTGGTGTTACTAAGTCAACTAAAGGAAGTGCTTAACAAGCGCCAAGTGTGGATGTGGCATCATAAAGTTAAGCGTCGTTAAGTCGACCTAAGGCGCCAGTGTAGACACACCCCTAGTGCCTGTGAGGATCTTCTCCACCTTCACAGTGGTTTTATGCCATTTTCTAAACACCCCCCTTTATTTCCCTCTCTTTTGATGCGTGTGGGAGCTCTCACTCACCCAAGTAAGCTGCTTGGCTGGTGGACTCTGCGAGCCCTTCCCTGCGCAAGTCCTTCCCAGCATCCCCTGGGGTGGAGCAGTGTGCAGGGGAGCTCTCCATCATGAAGTTCTTGCTGCGGGAAGTGCTGATGATGCGAGGTGGCAGGAGGATGTTAATAACAGTCTGGAGAAGCAGAAGGACTTCAGGCTGTTCCAGCCATGGGCTGTCTGAGCGCCACCAAAGAGGTGGCCGGGCAGGGGAAGAAAGAAAGAAAACAGGTCAAGCCGTATCCTCTCAAAGCTTTGCAAAGCCTCAGACTTGATTTCAGTTCCCAGCTGTGATGTTTTTGGAACATCCCTTACATCTAACTCATCTGCCGCCTTGTTATGTTGCTTCTCTTCCTGGGAGCAAAGGCAAAATTATATTAGCCCCAAGGTGCATATTTGTGCGGTAGCACCAAAACTTAGAAGCATAATGGTCCTGGTCTCCTCTCTTCTCCTTCACTCTCTGCTTTCACACCTGCAGTTGAGATAGGTGCTTAGAAGCAACAGCAATTCACAGAAGAAGTCAGGGAGCGAGAGAGTGATTTGGACTGGCCAGCTGGCAACGAACTGGGTGAATAGCAATCAACAGTGGCAAACTTCTGCCCCCACAGCTCTATATCTTACGCTATGGTGAATTTTGTCTTGTTCAGAACTCTGTCATTGTTCTGATTTCAAAAGGAGGAGCACATTTGTTAAAGAGTTGGAGAACCACTCATCTGTGATACAGCTGAAACAAAAAGGTGAAACAACAGTTCCCAGCATAGCTCGTTTCCATCACCCCAATGAATTCTAACAACACCAGCAAGAGGAAACCAAATACGAAGCAACAACAGTAGGAAAGGGCAAATATTTGTTGTCTGGGAAGGGGGAATTTTTTTTCTTGAATTATAACCAGACCTTTGCTTCCAGATCCTACTGTGAGCACAAATGGAATCAGTAGGTTTAAAAGCATTCCTTCTCTTCTCTCCTGATTGGTGAATGGGGAGATCACATGGCTTAAAGGGAAATCTTCTTTCAAAGCCTGTGCAGTAATAATAAGAAAGGATTAAATGATTTCATCAGCAGATTAAAAATATAAACCACCGTGAAGAGTGATGATTCCCATATGCTGTTTACATAGCAGAACACAGGTTACAGACTAATAAAATTACAAGATTGGTAGAGGTCTGAGTAAGACTGGAGAATCTAAATGTCACTTGATTTTAACATAATCTCCTCGATAAAGGTCATTCTGACCTCAAATACACCATTATAACTTTAAAACAATCTATTCAGCGTCCGTATGTTGTTATTCCAAGTCTACAATGGTGCAAATGAGGTCAGAATCTGGCCTGAATTACCTGGAAAAAAGAATTGGGGGAGGGAAGGGGGAACCACCAATGATAAAAACAGCATTTTCCCATTTGCTGTAAGTAGAGTTACTCCAGGATCCACCCTCACTTTCTTTCCTCTTCACTTTGCTTCCCTCCCCCACAAAATCCTGATCTTATGGTGATCTTCCTCCCTGAAAACAAATAAAAGCCACATTTGGATCATGGCAGTTATTCAAGTCTGTATGAAATTCTCTCTCACCCAGAACAGATTCACCTTCAAGACAGAACTTTAGTGGTGGTGGAAGAAATTAATGTTGGGCAAACCTCTGAATGTTCAAAGCTCGGCTAGAGCCACCAAACGTTTAGATACTTAAGTGTGAATTGAAACTGAACCTTAGAACCACTTGAGTCTGCAAAACAGGGCTGGAAGTCCCAGGAGAAGAGGTTTTTCTTGTGGGATTTCCAGCACTCCCACTTCAGATCCTGCTGGAAATACTGGTGGCATTATGGCATTTCCAGTTTTGATTGCAACTGAAACCCAGGAATAAGATATGAAAATGGAAAAGAAAAACAATCATGTGCAAAAAATCCCAAAATTATAAAAGAAAGATTCATTTGGAGTCAGGTTCTAAACAGGGTAAAGATTTGAGAGAAGGCAGGGGTGGCTGCCACCCTTGAAGAAGAATGCAATGTCTGCACTGATCAGTGACAATATTCACCTTATGGATGCCATCTCATGTTCCACTTTGATGCCTTGGCCCTGAACCCCCCTTCTTTCCCTTAACACCCTCCATGCTCTGAAAAATCTGCCCAAGTGCTCAACTGGATGATGGATGTGGCATTCATTGGTTAATTATAAACGGAAAAGTCTGCTCCACAGGTGCACTAGCCCATGGATGCAATATTCCTGAACGAGGTCATTGTATTTGCTGACTGGCTGACATACAGATTAGGGTCAGAAAACCCTTTATCCTGGCCCTCTGTAGTTCTCTACTCCCTTTGGTTTCATGCCAGCATGGAGGCTTAGAGCATAGGGAGGCAGATGGAGTGCAAGGGCATATGGAATAGCTGCCTGCAAGTGTATTTTAAAAAACAATTACTGTCCAAAATAGTAAACATATGGTACTGATCTGAAAAAGGAATATCGGTGGAACCACCGAGAGTTCGCTGTTCCGGACAACCAAGTATGATGTTTGATAAGCAGTTTAAAAGCCAACCATCCGGGTGCATTGGGGCTTTTGCCTTTTCCACGTTTTGTTTGGACAAACAGTGCCAGCTTAGTACTGGTTCTCTGGGCCCAGATCCCATTCTCAGTTACACAAAATGATTCCCCATTCAGCCAGGGGAGGTTGCATGGCAACGACCCAGGATAGGATTGTTCACAGAAGATAAAAGACGACTTTCTGCTGGCTTCCTACCTCCTGAGAAGAATCCTAAAGGATGGAGCATGAGCCCCAGCTGGTGTCATTCAGCATAGCTTCACTGACTTGAGTAGGATTACGCAAGTGGACATCAGCTGAGGACCTGGCTACTTATTAAGATCTGAGCTCAGTTCTGATGCTCCAAACCTTTACCTAGCGGGGAAAGTTGACAATTTGTTCCACAGTTTTTGCCCAGCTTTCGCAGAAAAAAAGAGCACCTATGTGTTGGTGTCTCAACCACAAGCTAAACAGGCCTGATACCAAGTAGGGCAGGCACACCTGTATCTGCAATGCTACAAGCCGGACAACAGCTGTGCTGAAGGGCAGAGGTGGCGAGAGATAAGGGCTGAGATGAAGAAGGGGTAATCCATCAGCAACACTGGAAGGTCCTACTACTCCCATCACCTGCAATACAAACAGAGCAGATCACCAGCACTGACTATTGCAGTTCCACCCATGCCATACCCTCCAACATTAGCGAAAGAGAAACAGGTACACTTCAGACAGGGTGAGACTGGGGTGCTCTGTGAGCAGGAGTGCCCCAGAATGCCTTGCAACAGCTGAGCCAGAAAGGAGAAGGAGTGGTTCTAGCAGGGAAAGGGTGGAGAGGATAGGGAACCTCTACAGGGGAAGCCATAGGGGGTGGACAGTGTGCACAGGGAAACTGGTACATTTCATGAATGTACCCAGTACCAGCCCTGAGTAACCAGCACTGGACTGGCAGGATAGGTAGAGTTGGAGGGTATGCCATGTAGCTACGGTATTCTATGGAAAAATGTAATACAAGCAGGAAATTCGTACTCAACTTGTAATCCTTTTCCTTTTCTTGCTGATCTTGGAAGAATAATGTCCTGAGTCTGATCAAGCATTACCCAGATCCAGTCCAAGTTTTGTACAATGTTCAGACTCTCCTTAGGCACAATGTATTATTAGGGACTCTATTATTAGGGGGTTGTAACCAGTTTCTAACCCCTGAATCCAAATGACAGATTTAGGCTTAAATTCAGAAGGAAAAAACCCCCTATTCTTGTCATGTAAAGATTTCCCCATGTTCCTGGCTACCATTTGGGGGTGGGAGGTGGAGGCTATTGGTGCAACACTGAGTAGTGTGAAGGCTCAAATTTTCAAAGCTGGCTCCAGACTAAAGGTTTTCAAGGAAGAGTTGAGCAAGCATCGCTGCCACAAGAACAAAGGATCTACTTGAATTCCTGCCATGGAGCCCCTCATCAGGCTACGCATCGCCTTTGTTTTATGCGAAGACAAAGATGATGATAAAGATGTTAACGAATGCCAAGGCATTCAAATGAAAAATGTGTTTTTATTTTCTTTTTATGCTTTCCAGAGAAATCATCAACTTGGTCAGCTTTTCCACAGCATTGAAAAGAGGCCAAACATTTACATTCTAAAAACTAAAGTCAGCCTTCTTAATCCAAGTGAAACTCAAAATGCTACTGCATCCATTTCCCCCAGTAGTAGATATTTTTGTCAAATAAAACTTAAACATCCTCTGCTGGTGTAAACTGTCACAGCTCTGTTGACTTAATACTCCCTAGGCATCATGGTCTTAGAAGCAATCTTACATTTAATTGTTGCCTACCCATTATCAAATGGTCAGACAGGCTCTAAGGCTGCGTCTACACTGGTAAATTAAGTCGACTTAAGCTTGCTTAAGTCGATTTAATTTACCCTGCGTCTACACTACAGTTTCCTTAAGTCGACTTAAGCAAGCTGCTTAAGTCGACTTAAGGAAAATAAAGTCGACTTAATTAAAATTAAGTCGACTTTATAAAACCACCTTCCTAGTAGACCTAAGGCTTAAGTCGACTCCCTAGAGTTGACTTAAGCCAGTGTAGACGTGGGGTAGCGCTAAGTCGACTTAGGGCTACCCCAGGGCTACAACAATGCCCTCCCTGCTGGGGGGAGGGGGGCACAGGGGGAGCCTGGCATGCCCCCCCACCTGGCAGGGCAGAGCCCTGCCCACCCTGCCCCTATGCCCTGCCGGGGTCCCTGTCCTCCTTTGCCCCATTGTACCTAGGTACAATGGGGCAAAGGCTGAGCCCCCTTGCATTGGGCAAGGGGTGCCCCCCTGCCCCTGTGGACCTCCCCTAGGTCCCCCTAAGCCCGTAGAAGTCAACCTAGGCATCCAGTGTGGACGCTCTAGGTCGACTTTTTAAGTTCCCCTTTAAGTCGACTTTATTTTTAAGTGTAGACACACTAAGACGACTCAGTTAAAGTCGACTTAAATTACCAAGTGTAGACATAGCCTAAGAGTTCTGTACCATCTCTCGAATCACAAAAAATACAAGCAAAGCACTGTCTGTGTAGACCCCAACATTATACAAGTTCCAGAGAGATAGCTGTGTTAATCTAATTCAGCAAAATACTGTAAGTTTTCCATTTCTAGCATCTGACAAAGTGGGATTCACCCATGAAAGCTCATGCAATGAATAAAATTGTTAGTCTTTAAAAGTGCCATAGGACGCCTTCTTTGTTTTACCAACATTATAGTATATTGATGAAGGCTGAGATCTGAACATTGTACAACAAACGCCTGCACTAGATCAGACCAGGGACATTACAGATGGCAGAGTGAATCCACTCATGTAACTCTCTAACTTGCCATTGAAGATGCTCTTTAATGGAGCCGTAAAAAGCTCCCTTCCCAGCTATAAACTGAAACTGTCTCTGGCTCCACCCTCCCGCTGCTGCCAGGTGTGTGCAGTCTCCACCACCCCACTCTCCAACTTGCAGCCCTCAACTCTCAGCGCAACATGGAGAGGTGGATTTTCAAAGTGGTGTGTGGGAAGAAACACAAATAAATCACTTGACCCTGGGACTGGTCCCTGTATCTTTCCATGCATCACTTTGAAAATGTACCTCACGTTCTCTAGCATCACCTGAGACGTCTGCTTGCGTGAGTGGGGCGGTGACAAGAAAAGGGATCAATTGTTATCTTCAGTCCAGAGAACTCAATAGCAGAATGAAGTTTAGCAAAGGTTTAGCAAGATTGCCACTTGGCTACTCACCAGATTGACACAGACATTGATCAGTGACCTAAGGTGAGGCAGGAAGGATATGACTGGCTGCCTCTGTAGTGTCAAACAAACCCCTTCAATCAAATTGCTGGCAGGCTCCCACTCAACCTGTCGCCTGGAATACAACAGTAGGTGCTGTTAGCTGGTTGGCTCCTCCACCAGACACTGCGAACATGTTGACTGATACACGGTGACTCCAACAAGGAACGTTTAAGACAACAATGGCATCCAAGACAGAAACAAGGTGCATTCCAGGGGTAAGAGTTTTAGCCAAGTTGTTCAGAGAGTACAGAGCACATTGGGAGTTAGAGAAGAGACTGGAAAGGTAGCAAAGGCATTCCTGCCCTGCTGGATTAGTGACACAAAAACCGTCACAACAGAAACAGAGAGACAGAAAGAGAGAGAGAGAGAGATGACGCATGGATTCGGATTCAATCCTTTGGGTGGAAACTGGGAAGTCCATGAGACAGACAGCTCAGATGAGCCTGTCTGATGACAGCTGCTTGTTCTACATGTACGGAATCTGTGCTGCCTTTGCGGAGGCAGTCCAAATGACAGAGATGTTCATTCCACTCTGGCTTGTGAAATCACACTTTGTTTAATGTAGACTTCACCACAAAACCTTGAGTGGAACAAACTCTAGCACTTGGGAATATCTCCCCGCTGTATTGCAGACTAGTCTGCTACCTTGTGGGAACTCCCTCTTAGACTGAGCCCAAAGCATAGCCCAGCACTACAGACTTCTCCTTCTGCATGCCCCCATGGTAGAGCAGACAGGTTGCTGCCGGCCAGAGCCAATATCCTGCACTAACCAAATCCCTTACTGATGTTTTGTTTCCCCCTTTAAAGTAATTTTAGAGTCTGTAAAAGGGGCCAAACTGATAGCCCTTGAGACACAAGGACTACGCAAACAGCTACAAAACACATTCAATGTGTTTCGCATGCTCTGATCCACAGGGGCTGTCCTTTGCATGGCAACATGTGACAGGTTGGGTAATCTGGATGCTGGGGGCAAGGATGATGTAGACACTGCCTTACTTGAGGATGTGTTACTGTATCATGTCTCCAGTCAGATTCCATGATGGCACAGGAGTATCGGTTATGCTGCATATAAGCCAGATATTATACCAGACATATACTTGGGCAAATGTAGATCAATCCTGTCCAGATTTCTGCTGTCCCCAAACAGGAGCACCCACAAATATCAAATGCGTGCTCCTAGTTTATACCATTCACATCAGACCCCAACTTTTGCACTGGACACCTATAGGAAGCTGTTTAAATCCTACCCATGGATCAAATGGCCTGCTCCTTTAAGCAGCAGCCCTGAGCTGGACCCATGTTTGCAACCTTACTCAACATTTAATAGGATCCTTGGCCACACTATGTTAAAGCTGATCGCTTAGGCCAGCAAGTAGAAGGCCAGAGAGTGACTCAGCAACTCCTGTGCCCCTGCCCATCAGAAGGAGCAACTCTAGGCAAGTGGCTTTGTAGAGGTGCAGTTTTTGGGAGGCTGTGACAGGGATTCCAGCTGAGCAGCACTCTGTGAACAGGTTACATATAGAGGGGAGGCTTTGGGGGCTTTGGTTTAAAAACCTGGGCTGTTTTTTGGACCCGGGATGAAGAAGGAACGGTAGGAAAGCCAGCAAGATAACAGCAAAAAACAGTCCTGGCAAGAAGAGACAGCATGCAAAGTGCCCCCCTCCCGCCTCCAATGCCTTGCAAGGGCAGAGTTTTTTTTTTTTTAAGGTTTCTTTTAATGAAGGTGAATGCAGTAAGAAGGCAGAAGGAAGAAGGACCGAGAAAAAGCTCATATCTAGCCATCTTGCTGGTTGTCTCTGACACTCCCGATGACCAGAATTTCAGATGTTCTGTGATGAGACCTATGGTATCTAAGAGAGTAGCTCATTATCCAAACCCTTCTATCTTTGGTCTCCCAGTTAACACTACCAACAAAGTTACTAATTCAAGGCTACTCTCGCTGTGATTTTTGCATTGTAGATATTTGCCCAGAAGGACTGAGACCACCAACTCCTTTCACACAGGCTACTGCAAGGCCATCAGATGGATTTTTATGATCCCAACCTGGACTGGATTCACATCAGTGATTTTGAAAAGCCCCATGCTCAATTATTCCTGAGAGCCTCCCACATTTCTTCTTGTGATGCTGCTCTCAACAGCCACAGGCTAGATGAGATTCTTACACTCATGGCTTCTATAGGCAGGTGCATTTGAATGTTGTTACAGTCCCAGACTATTTTTATCATTTGCATAGAAACCTAACAGTATTGCTATTGTAACCAGGCACTTTAAAAACACTCTTACCCTAATTTAACCTTATTTTTTTTAAAAACAGGAAATAAAAAAAGGCAGATAGCATGAGACTCTTTATAGCCTGAAGACGTATTTTGGGACAGAGGGAAGGTGTTAGATTTCCATGATTTCTTATGGTCACTCTTAATAAAATACGCATTTCCTCTATTGCTGCCCGGAAACCGGCACCAAGAATAAAGGCGACACAAACATACACCAACAGGAGAAATGCATCTTTGTTTTGTTGTGCTGAAAAGTTCAGTGCAGCATGACACTGTCAATAAAACGACATACCCTTACTTCAAGGCTTGCAACATCAGAAACGGACCCAAAGGTTTCCGTTACACCTGCTCACCTCAAAGTGGGCATCTTGTGAATTTTATTGAACATACGATCCAATCGCTTTAAGATGAGGATAAGGGCAGGTCTCACGGCCTCAGCTGTCCAGTCGGTGATGGGCAGCATCTCCATGATGTAGCGCCGGAGCCCGCGGCTTTCCATCGTCTGGGTGTCATAAGGTGCCAGCTTCAGAAGGGAATGTGCAATTTCTGCCAACCTAAAATTATGGCTTGTTAAGAGGGAAATCTGATACTCTACAACCTGAGCTTCTCCACACAGAGCCATGCCAATTGCCCGGTGGAGGTATCACCTGTCTCTTTGAACAGATGGATATGCGAAGTAAGAGTGCTGCGATTTAAACTCTCAGGTCAAATGATCACACATTCCTGGCCCCTTAAGACTCTTCTGGCGGAACCAATATTTACATATGTGCATGTACAGTATACAATGAATACACTGGCATGTAAAACGTAAATAGTAAATTGGTAAATTGCATGAAAAGGAACATAAAGGCAATTATGTTATTAAACAGTTATTAAAACAGTGTAAAACACAGTATCTGTCTTCAACTAATATACACACTGGTTATCCCAGTGAAGGGTCTCTGGTAATGCACAGCCATCATACGTAATGTGTCACTGAAGCTGGAGTTGTTTGTCTTTTTTTAAAGTTACCAGATCAGTAGAGGTGACTGTAATTTATATGCAATTTTGATGCATTTAACTGTATATAGATCAGTGGACCACATTATTTTTTAATCTGTGTTGTTTATGAGTATTTTTCTTCATTTTGCTTGTCCCTGTAGCTTCACTTATTACTTTTTTGGCTCTTTCCAACTCTCCCAGATAGCCATGTGGTTATCAGCATAACCTGCCAGCACCTCCAGGGGCGTTTACCTCGTAGCTGGAATATGAAAAGCAGTTCATCAGATACTTGAAGACTTGCTGTAATTTTTTGGAGGTGCTGAAATTGACATATTCCCACAAAACGTTTCGATTTTGACAAAACTGCACTGCCCATCAGAAAACTGTTCAGTCAAAAATTGTTCAACTGGTTCTAGTAATAACCTTGGAAGGGTGGGTCTTGGGGGCCACTATTGTGTGTTCGAAAGAGTATTTCCTCCTAGCCCCGCTCAGCGGATTACCAAGGGAAAGATGGAGAAAAGGCTTAGGAAAAAGCTTGAAGAAAAAAATATCCATAAAACATGCACGAAATATGGTGCAAGGAGAGAGAAATTATATCTGGAAGCTTTAGGTGCTTTTCTAGCTCTGCCTCAGGCTGAAATTAACATGGTATGCAATGGCGGAAGGGTACTAAAGCAGAGATGCTCATACTAGTAAGAACCATAGCCCAGGTAGTGGAGGGAATGTGCTGTCCGATCTTGTCAAAATGTAGTGTTGTAATGCTGTCCCAGAATGCCACTGCACCTTAATTGTGTGAGATCCACCTTTTGGAAGTACTGTCATTCCTGACTGAATTTAATTTACAGTAACAGCTAAACAGCTCAGCACTATTCTACATAATTATGTGCCGAGGCTGGGGTTATTTTATGGTCATTTTTAATATTATTAACAATGTGTATAAGTATTTGAAAAACCACATGATCTTCTTCTTCTGAATATTAACAAAAATCTTTTTTTTCAAAGTCACACTTTGTTTAGGCAAAGGTGATTATATCTACACGGAGGATCCCAATGGCTATCAGCTTTTACGGCTGATTTTCTCACTTTGGATTCAATAACGGCACCTGAAAAAATCCAAACGCATTCGCTACATTCACTTTTCTGTTTAGACACACTAAGCATTGGTCTGATTTTGATGCAAGTTGTTCAGGCACAATGGTCACTTATTATATCCTTTTATATGTGATTACTATCCATTTTTACCTGGCAGGCTTTAACTCTCAAAGACAGTCTACCACATACACGATTAAAAAAAAAAAAAAATCTCTGTGTAGCTGTGATTTGTTCTTTGAATCGAAGACTAGATTTTCCCATCTCTATCTCAGAACCAGTGCTTTTTTTGTAAAAGAAAAGGTGCCGGTAATTGGCCAGGGACCTGGAGCTGCCAGCAGTGGCAGTGGCAGGAGCCAGGGCCACATTGCTGTGGAAAAAAAGGCGATGGTATTCAGTACCCGCGAGTACCATCACAAAAAAATCCCTGCTCAGAACAGGCCACAAAACCTCCAGCAGCCCTCACAATTGTCAAAGGGAAACAAACCCTCAAAACGTCCACTAGAAATCCTGTGGAGAAAAAGGCAATCTACCATTTGATTTCATGCTAACTATCAGTCCCATCAAGGTGGTCCTTTTCTAGCACTGAAACAAACACCATTTTTCTGGAGCAGTAAGGGAGTCACATTACCCACAGCTAGCTTGCATTGCAACTTCGGTGATGCAAACCCTCATCTCCATTATAATAACTTCTGATCTCTTAAGGACTTCCACTTTGGAAAACAGGCAGAAATGTCCACCAGCAGCTTTACTACCTACTCCCCAATTCATTATAATCTTTCAACAGAATTTATTGATGACACTATTAAGTTATCTGATGCAAGATACATGGAGGGGTTAGTTCAGTGACTCTAACACATACAAACCTATGAAAATAACATTTCCATATTGGTATGAAGAGGAAAATAGTCCCAGCCTGTGCAAACTGAGGTATCTTAGGCTGTGTGCAAAGGCAAAACAATGAAATACGAAAGAGCCCACCTCCACCCCTCATTTTATGTTACAGTATAAGCTAACTCCTCCCGTTGTATATATATTCCCGAGGCTCCTGAAGTCAATTGAAAATGTACATGCCCAGCTGAGGGTAGAATTTGGCTCTATAATTCTATCCACCCAATTTAAGTGTGAAGTTCTCATCTCAGGTGCATACTGTTGGAGAATTTGTACAGCAACAAATTGGGGCAGGACAAATAATTATTCCTTTCTTATTTTTGTTTTCTCCAGTGCTTACTTTCCAGATGAAAATATGGTATAATGATCTACCTACTTCCTGTTCACAGATAGCCACCCATGTTTACATCATTTTATTTTACAGCCATGCACCATTACATGAGAATTTCATGCATCGACTCTAAGAGGGTAGTCTTGTCTTGAAGAGGAAACACCTAACCACTGAATACTACTCTGTTTACTATAAGTAAAAAGACATTCCATTCAGACCAAACATGAAAAATGGAGGTAGAATTGCAGGCATTTGCTAAACAAAATCTAAATTAATATTACTCAGAAATAAGTTTCCCGTGGAACTGATTTTCATCCAAAGACCTTTCTTTACCTATGAAAGAACCTGTCAGAGAAATTCTTGGGCTATGTTTTCCACCCCACTACAGCTCCTTTGAATTGTAGACACTTTGGACAGCTTGATACAATTCAGAGCTGTCTGAAGGCTGCTCTATTTTGCACTGGAGAACAAGTCAGCCCCAGAAATGGGGAAACAGCAGGTTGGTTTAAAACCATCTTTGCACACTTTCCCACCTGCCCTGGTCCTGCACTGAGCACTGTTTGGCCAAACCAGAGAATCTGGTCTATCACTGTGTAGCTGCTTTTAGTTCAAGGAACAATCCTGAAGCTTTCAATGATATTGTCTGAAAGCATTCAGAAACCCACAAGTTATGGTGAGAGCCACACTAAAACTGCCCTATATTAGTCCTTGTTTTCCCTGTATAGCAAGCTATAGCACACACAGTTACTATGTGGGATCACTCAAAAAATACCTATGCCATCAGAATACACCTACAGCATAGGGAGAAGCAACAAGATCCAATAGGCTGTAATTTCAGCTGCAGATTTTTTTTTGTTACTATATGATATACTATACATGTCCCACCCAGGAGGAAAAAATAATTATCAAGCAAACACATGCATGTTTTAGTGGTTCTTGAGACAACTGCCAGCTTCTCCAAAACACTTGATAATGGGAACTGCTGCCACTGGTTGTGAGTGTATGAAAGCTCCAGAAAATGCAAAGAGAATCAGATGCAGCTGAGGGAACAACGAATACAGTTTCTTCAAGGTTCTACCAGTGTGACAAGAGTAATTGTTAGACAAGCTGGGCTTTCTTAGAACAAGTGACTGCTTTGGTTTTTGTGAAAAGTTAGAGTAAAGGAATGAAAATGGCAGAGCCCTGTGATAGGCCCAGTGGTTAAAGTATAATTTGACGGGCTCTGGAACCCTTCCAATCTCCGGGCCCTCTTCAAGCATGTGCGGACCCCAGCCCAGGTAGGCATTTGCAGCCACTTCTCAGTACCACATGCATTGGTTATCGCTCCATAAAAATATTTATAATTTTATACGGCATTTATGTCTATAGCAATTATTGTCACAAACTAGCAAACACAATAAGTATTGTGATTAACAAGGGTGGGGCGTAGGACCTGCCAGCAGCCAGGGCAGGGCGGAACGTGCATTCCGCAGGATTTTTCTATTTTTAGGGGCCCCAGAACTCTGGTCCCTCAAATTTGTGGGCCCCAGAACTGTCTTCCGGTGCATTCCCCCTTACTTTAATCCCTGGATAGGCCCAGTTCCCTATGTGCATGTTTAGAATTCTTCTCCCTCTGCATACATGACTCTACCATGTGCTTTCCACTCCGTAGTGTACAAGAACACGCTGGCTTTCTCCATGCTCTCCTCCTTATGTGTCATTTCACTTTTCATTAAACTGAAGCAAGTTGGCAGATATCCTGACTGGAAGCCTATTGAAACAATCTGTTTCCAAAGCTGAGTGATGTAGATTGCTGAGTTAGACTCGACCATGGAACTGAACACATCCTGTATATACAGCGTTTACTTCTTTACCATTACACACACAAGCACACATAGATTTGTACAGCGAGCGGAGTACCTCATGTGAGATTTAACATCCAACAGCTCCAGGGAAGTCACCCTGGGCTCTCCGGCCAGGTTCTGCAATATCTTCAGCCTAGGGCCACAGTGCTTATAGAACTCAGTGCAGATATTCAGAAGGGACTCCCTTGGCCTCCTGAACTCTTCCCTAGCAATTCGCTCATCCAGCTCCTCCCGGGGGAGACCCTGGCCTTCCTCCAGCAAGTGAAGGTTTTCCCTGGGGATTAAAAAAAGTGAGGATGTATGATGTACAGCTGGAAGGCAACACCAACAGCTTGGTGAATGAGGAGATTGTAATGAACCCCGCCTCCATGACAGGTAGGGCTGTACCTCAGTGGGTAATCACTGCTCTGCAAAAGCCACTTCCCGTGCGATGGAAAAGGAAGCCAAAGCAGCTGGCGTTTGTAGTAAGGAGAGACAGAGAGAGAGAGAGAAAGAGGGCGATTGTTACCTCTAGGACCCTCCTGGGAATTAGCGTTGGTTAAATGAAATACCTTCTGCTGGTTTCCCCTGAAACAGCCTCCCCATCTCAATTACTATAAGTGGGACCCGATGAACTGGGAATCCATCTCGGAGGAGTTCATCACAAGATGCCAGGGAAAAGGGTGTAGGTCTTACTATACCTGATAAAGTGCAGTTTGGCTCCTTGTTCCGGATACCTAGGAAGATGAAAATGCAGATGCTGGGATTACAAATAGGAACACAGGAACATTGGAACTGACATATTGGTTCTGACCTTCTGTCTCCCAGTGCCCAGCCCCAGACACTCAGAGGAAGGTACAAGAAATCCCACAGTAGGCTGATGAGGGCTAGGCTGCTCACCAGGAAAATCTCTTCCTAATCCATAACAATTAGAGATTGGCTCAGCCACTGAAGCGTGGTGTTTTATATCCCATTCAAAACATTTTTAAAGTGTTTATTATTGTCCCTCTGTTCTTGTGTTGTGAGACAAAGAGAACACAAGCTTCTGTTCTGCATAATTTTATCATGCCCCTCTTTTCTTCATCTTGTTTGGAAGGTAAACGATCCCAATCTTTTCAATCTCTCTTCATATGAGGGCTATTCCCTTTCCCTAATCATTCTTATTGCCTGTCTCTGAAGTCTGTCTTCTATTATAGCCTTTTGACATAGGATGACCAATTTGACACACACTATTCCAGGGTGAGGGCATATTCTTATTTTTATAATTATAATATTTCCCATATTTGTCTCCCTCCTAACATTTTGTTTTGTGAGATCAGATCTCAACTAATGGAGAAACTCTTTAAACATGAGTTTTTCTTTGCTTTGACTCCCAGGAGGAATAGCTTGGAAGCTGGAATAGTGATCAAGTCTTGTATCACTAAACTTTTACTGTTGCTATTAAGTGTCTGTTACTAGGAGAACACTGCAGACAAGACAAATGTGAAATACAGAGACTTGGAAAAAAAATATTGTGGATTGCTTTTAGAAAACTGAAGGTTCTCCATCAGAAAGGTCCAACCACAATTTCAGAGTCTCTAGACAGGCAATTTAACATCTATCAGGACACAGATTTATAGAAACTATAGTTACTGGACTAGATCTGTCCCCTACACATAGGCATGTTGTCTCACTGGGGCATGGTGGACTAGTGTGGAGAACTGGAGTTGCAGATGTAGCTAGCTCAATGTGAGGAGAAGAAACAAGGACCAAACCAGGTTATCTTCAGAAAACAGTTCTCTTTACTTCTATGCAGCCCACATATTTAATCTGGATCATCCATTGCTCATACATAGGCAAACACATTTGCCATTTAAACCACGCAGATGGCACAGGAGAAATAGAATTCAGGACAGAACTTTTTGCTACAGAAACACCAGCCTCTACTGCCTGCAATAAAGAATTGTCAGTAATATCTGGATCCATAATCTCTTTGTAGGCTAGTAGCATGACAACACAGATTTTAATCAGAGAAATGTGTAACCTATCCAACAGAGGGCAGTGTGACATACTTTAGCCAGCACTGCGCTCCACATAGACTCATGAAATCCAATTATCTGTAACAGGCTTTTGTGCCTCTCATGAGCTCCTTCTGTACAATGCAATATACTCATCTGGAGGTTTTATGCTCACAGCAGCCTAATCTGACCCACTTTGCCAAGAGCAACAGAACAGTGTAATGGTTTTCTGGCTATACATCCACTAGGTTGGCGGTTTTCAAACTTTTTTTCTCAGGACCCAGTTGAAAAAAATCATTTATGCCCAAGACCCAACAATTACATCTTTGAGCAGTGCATTCCAGTCTTTCGATGGTGGGAGCAGGGGGCGCTGCGACTAAGTACCACTGCACTAGGGTTTAGATGAACTACCCTTCAGTCTTTCTTTTCCTTATTTCCTGCCTGCTGTTTTCAAACAAACAAACAGGAAAAAAACAAATCAATGCCTGCTCGCTCCTGCATTCTTTGCCACCCTCTGTCTTGCTGTCTCAGCCTAGCTGCAAAGGGAACCAGATAAAGGCAACTGGAAAAAGATTGTCATGAAGAAATAGCAGCAAGAAGTAAACTGGTGGAAATGCAAATCCCAGTTCCTGCCGATGAGAAATGCAGTACTGGGCCCTACCATTTGGTGACACTGTTTGTAGTAACAACCTGCAGCTGTTAAAGGGGATCTGTCCAACTGTCAGGTTAGCAGCACTAGACTCAGAGGGAAGCAAAAGAGAGCTGAGACTATGTCCCTTAGCTAAGTCGACTTAACAAAATCGACTTTAAGTCGACTTTGTTAAGTCGACTTAGCATGTCTACACCTAAATTTTAAATTCCAAAGGGGTAGCCGTGTTAGTCTATTGTAGAAAGACAACAGAGTCTAAATTTTAAGTCGACTTTGGGGGGACCCTACAAAGTTGACCTAGAGCATTCACACTGGACGCCTAGGTCGACTTGTAGGGGCTAGGGGGACCTTGGACTGGTCCACGGTGGCAGAGGGGCACCCCTTGCCAAGTGCCAGGGGGCTCAGCCTTTGCCCCATTGTACCTGGGTACAATGGGGGACAGGGACCCTGGCAGGGCATAGGGGCAGGGTGGGCAGGGCTCTGCCCTGCCCTGTGGGGGGGCATACCAGGCTCTCCTTGTGCCACACCCCCCAGCAGGGAGGGCAGTGGGGGAGTCCTGGAGAGCCCTAAGTCGACTTAGAGTCGACTCAGGGCTACTCCAGGTCTACACTGGCTTAAGTCGACTTTAGAAAGTCGACTTAAGCCAAAAGTCGACTTAAAATGAGGTTTAATAAAGTCGACTTAAATTTCCTTAAGTCGACTTAAGCAGCTTGCTAAAGTCGACTTAAGGAAAGTGTAGTGTAGACGCAGAGTAAATTAAGTCGACTTAAGCAAGCTTAAGTCGACTTAATTTATAAGTGTACCCATCGTGCCTTCAAAGCTATTCCCCAAATACACAGGATGGATGCTGCACTGCAAAACTCCAACATAGGCTAGTGGGAGCAATGGATTGAAAAGAAAACCTGTGGAATTACCTAGTATTCACCCCAGCTGACATGGTATGATTAGCTGTCGTGGCTCCTTTATGGCCTTGGTCACACCTGCTCATTTGAGGGGCAGTCATGGGCCTGTACAGAAAAGATCAACAGCACATTGAAGACTGTCTCTCAGAAGCAAACTGACTTTCCAGCCTGACTAGGTAAAACAGTGTTAATTTTACCGTGGATGAGCATGCTCATTACAGTCTGAGATGCTGTGTGTCACAGCTTCACTGTATGTAGTTCTCTGGACTCATGTTGTCCAGGGAGTGACAAAATACCCTCCATCTACCATGCGGGGGTTACCTGGTGAGAACTTCCACACTATACAAGAGGGCCTGTAGGGAGGTGGCCAGCGCAGCAGTAGCCGCTATCTCCTCGCGGGCAGCCGGCACTGTCTCCACTTGTGAGGTCTGCCTCTTCAGTTTCTGCAGATAACAGGGAACCAGTGCTTCCAGGACCATCAGCATCTGGAGGCTGGGACAATAAAAATCACACAATCTTGCTAGAGAAGAATGTGCTCCAGTATGAAATTTGCTTCAGTCAGATGTTTGACGTTCCAAAAGAAAAAGACGGTTACTAACCTTTCTGTAACTGTCATTCTTCGAGATGTGTTGCTCACATCCACTCCAATTAGGTGTGCGTGCGCATCGTGCACGGCTGCCGGAAAGAATTTCCCTAGCATCCTGGAGGGTCGGCTACAGAGCCCCCTGGAGTCGCGCCTCCATGGTGCCCTTTATAAGGGCTCGCCGACCCTCCCCTCGCCAGTTCCTTCTTGCCGAGGATCCGACAGAGGGGCATATGGGCAGGTTTGGAGTGGACGTGAGCAACACATCTCGAAGAACGACAGTTACAGAAAAAGGTTAGTAACCGTCTTTTCTCCTTCGAGTGGTTGCTCACGTCGACTCCAATTAGGTGATTCCCAAGCACTTACCGGAGGAGGGGTCGGAGGTCAATTCCTTACAGACTTCAGCACTGCCCTGCCGACCGCAGCGTCCTCTGCTGCTTGGTGGGTGATTGCGTAGTGGGCTGCGAACGTGTGGATTGAGGACCAGGTTGCTGCTCTGCAGATTTCCTGGATCGGTACGCAGACTGCAAAGGCCGTCGACGTGGCCTGGGCCCTTGTCGAATGGGCCGTGATCTTTGGGGCTGGTTTGTTTGCTAGCCCATAGCATGTCCTTATGCATGATGTAATCCAGGATGAGATTGTTTGTGCCGAGACCGGGCGTCCCTTCATTCTATCAGCTATGGCCACGAACAGTTGTGGGGACTTTCTGAAGGCTTTTGTTCTTTCGACATAGAAGGCGAGGGCCCTCCTTACGTCGAGTGAGTGTAGGGTCCACTCTCGGTCTGAGGTGTGAGGTCTTGGGTAGAACACCGGCAGAAAGATGTCCTGGTTTGTATGGAAGGCAGAGACCACCTTAGGTAGGAAGGCTGGGTGTGGTCGTAGCCAGACCTTGTCCTTGAAAAACACCGTATATGGTGGCTCCGATGTGAGGGCTCTTAGCTCAGAGACTCTCCTGGCCAATGTAATTGCCACTAGGAATGCGACCTTCCATGAGAGGTAGAGCTCGGGGCAGGTCGCTAGCGGTTCGAAGGGGGCTTTAGTGAGCGCCTGAAGTACTAAGTTCAAGTCCCACTGCTGAACTGGTTCTACAATCTGGGGAAACCTTTTAGCTATCCCCTTAAGGAAGCGGCCCACTATAGCATTTGAGAAGACCGAGCTGCCTTCTATTGGTGGATGTAGGGCAGAGATGGCTGCTAGGTGGACCTTTAGTGAGGATGTGGATAGTCCTTCTTGCTTTAGATGGAGAAGGTAATCAAGTATAGCTGGAAGGTTGGCCTCCCTGGGGGACAGGGATCACCCCTCGCACCAGGTGATAAAGCGTTTCCATTTTGACAGGTATGTTGACCTTGTAGAGGGCTTCCTGCTTTCCAACAGGATTTCCCTCACTAGATTCGAGCATTGCATCTCCTCCTGGCTCAGCCATGGAGCTTCCACGCCATTAGGTGGAGCGACTGGAGGTCCGGGTGGCGTATTGTGCCCCCCTGTTGGGTAAGTAAGTCTGGGAACGGTGGGAGGTTGATGGGTGTCGCTATCAGTAGGTCCAGGAGGGTGGGGAACTAATGTTGGCGTGGCCATGCTGGAGCAATCATTATGAGTGATGACTTGTCCCTCTTTATTTTTGACAGGACCAAGTGGATCAGCGGAAACGGAGGGAACGTGTAGAGGAGTTCGTCGTTCCATGTAATTTGGAAGGCATCCGCCACCGAGCCCTTGGTCAGGCCGCGGAAAGAGCAGAATTTCCTGCACTTGGCGTTGTCCCTCGTAGCAAAAAGGTCTAGATGGGGAGTCCCCCATGTCTGGAAGATGGATTGGGCCACGTCTTGGCGTAGTGACCATTCGTGAGCCCGAATCGCCCGGCTTAGGGAGTCCGCCAGGGTGTTCTGGGCTCCCAGAAGATAGGAAGCTTCCAGGTGGATCCCTCGGGGAATGCAGAATCGCCAGAGGGCTAGGGCTTCTCTGCATAGGGGGGAGGAGCGGGCCCCTCCTTGTCTGTTTATATAAAAGACCATTGCTATATTGTCTGACTTCACCGCCACGCACTGGCCCTTTAGGTAGTGTTCGAAGGCCTGAAATGCGAGGAACACTGCTCGCAGTTCTCTTACATTGATGTGACTGGACAGGTCCTGTTGGGTCCACAGGCCCTGAGTTTTCAGGCGACCTAGGTGGGCTCCCCATCCCAGGTCTGACGCATCTGTCACCAGAGTTAGGGTTGGTTGCGGTTTCTGGAAGGGTACCCCCATACATACCACATCCTTGACTGTCCACCACTGTAGGGACGTCAGAATGTGAGGAGGAATGGTTACCACCTTGTCCAGTGGGTCCCTGGATGGTTGATATACTGAGGCTAGCCAGAGTTGCATGGGTCTTAGGTGTAGTCTGGCATGGGGAACAACCTGGGTATATGCCACGAAATGGCCCATCAGTCTTAGGCATGTCCGAGCTGTGGTCATGGGGTGCTGAGACAAGCCCTCTATTAGGGCGCCGATACTTTGGAAGCGTGCCTTTGGGAGGGACACTGTGGAGGTGAGAGAGTCCACGATTGCTCCAATAAACTCTATTTTCTGAGTTGGCACCAGAGTGGACTTCTTTAGGTTTATTAACAGACCGAGGTTGTCGAAGGTGTGCTTTATAAGGTCTATGTGCTCCTCCACTTGCGTGCTGGAATTCCCTTTCACCAGCCAATCGTCCAGGTATGGGAACACGTGCACTCTCCGCTTCCTGAGGAAGGCCGCCACTACTGCCATGCATTTTGTGAAGACCCTGGGTGCCGTGGACAGCCCGAAGGGGAGTGCTGTAAACTGGAAATGTTCATTTCCTACTACAAATCTCAGGAATTTTCTGTGCCTCGGGATGATCGATATATGGAAGTACGCATCCCTGAGGTCGAGGGTGGCGTACCAATCCCCTGGATCCAATGACGAAGTGATCGAGGCTAGGGAGATCATGCAGAATTTGATCTTTTTTATGAACCTGTTCAGGCATCTGAGGTCCAGGATTGGCCTGAGGCCTCCCTTTGCCTTCGGTATCAGAAAGTACTTCGAATAGAATCCCTTCCCCCTTAGTTCTCCTGGAACCTCTTTGACTGCTCCTAGAGCTAGAAGCTGTTGGACCTCCTTGCGAAGGAGGTGTTCGTGAGAGGGGTCCCTGAAGAGGGACGGGGGTTTGGGAGGGCGGGGGTAAGGGGTAGAGTGGAATTGGATAGAGTATCCCGCCTCTACCGTGCGCCGGACCCATTTGTCCGATGTAATATAGGCCCATGCCTGGTAGAAATGGGATAAGTGGTTTTGGAACAGTGGGGTTGGATCCTTGTGGACTGGTACTCCATCCTCGGGCGGTCCTTCAAAAGCCCTGTTTTGGGCCCTGAGACTTGCCCGGGGGACCATCGTTCTTTCCCGAGGGTGGGTACGACCTCTTTCTGTTGTTTCCACCATTATTGTTCCTGCCCCTCCTACGGCCAGAGTCCTGCCTTTGGTGTTGTTGGTAGGGGCGTGGTGGTGGCTGGGGCTTAAAGTGGCGCCTTTGTGTAGACGGGGTATGCATCCCCAAAGATTTCAGAGTCGCTCAAGAGTCTTTGAGGCTATGGAGCTTTGAGTCCGTTTGCTCGGAAAAGAGCGACTGGCCTTCGAAAGGGAGGTCCTGCACGGTCTGCTGGACCTCATATGGGAGCCCCGAAGCTTGTAGCCAGGAGCTACGGTGCATGGAGATCCCCGAGGCCATCACTCGGGCAGCTGCATCCGCTGCATCCAAAGCTGACTGGAGGAAGGCTTTTGCCACTTCTTTTGTTAATGCCGCGAATTCCTTTTTAGAGTCCGGCGGTAATGCGTTCGCATATTTTTCCACCGAGCTCCAAGAGTTAAAAGTGTACCTACTGAGGATGGCCTGCTGGTTGCCACCCTTAGTTGTAGGCCCCCCGTAGAGTACACCTTTCGGCCATAGATGTCCAGCCTCTTAGCGTCCTTGGCCTTCAGTGTTGGTGCCTGGGCCCCCTGCCTCTCCTTGTCATTAGCAGCCGCGACGACTAGGGACCCAGGAGTAGGGTGAGTGTATAGATACTCATATCCCCTAGGCGGTACATAATTTTTCCGCTCCACCCTCTTGGGTGTGGGCGACGCAGAGGAGGGGGTCTGCCAGATCGACTTCATAGTCCTATCTATAGTTTTTATCAATGGCAGAGCCACCCTCGAGGGACCCGAGGAGGACAAAATGTCCGTCATTGGGTCCTGAGCATCCTCGACGACCTCCTGAGCCTGGATGCCCAGGTTGAGGGCTACCCTCCTGAGGAGGTCCTGGTGCGCTCTACTGTCCTCTGATGGGGGGGCTGGGGTTGACCCGGCCACCACCTCATCTGGTGATGAAGATGAGGATCCTTTGATGAGCGAGGGTTCCTCCTCATCCAGGGTTTCCCGCGGCGTCAAGGCACCGGTTGCGGTGCCGGTGTCCTCGGGCGGGGGCTCTGCGGAGGTGCCCTGCGGAGCCGTGCTGTGCTGCGGGTGCCGGTCCCTTTCCGGTGCCGTGTCAGGACGGGAGACTGTTTCGGACCGACTGCGTGGTCTGGAGAAGGTCGGTGCCGTGGAGAGGGAGCAGGATGACTGACCCTCTCTAGACTGGTGATAGGCCCATGGTGTCCAGAAGGGCCAATTGCTGGGGTTCTGCCATGCCGGACCCCACGGTGCTGGGAACGCTTCCCTGCGGTGTGGGGACAACGAGCGCGAACGGCTCCGTCCGGACGCGATCGACCCCGCCTCTGACCCCGATGGCGACTCGCTCCTCGGGGACCATGGCGGTGCCGTGGATCTCGGCGTCGGGGAGCGGTGCCGGGGGGAGTGATGGGCCAACAATGGCGTGGGTTTGCCTCTTGACTGACGAGGCTTGCCCGGTGCCGGGGTGGCGGACGCGGAGCCGGAGTCACTGCGGTGCGGTACCGTGCTCTCTATGAGCTCCCTGGCAGCCTCGAACGTCTCGGGCGTGGATGGAGACCTGGTAATCTCCACGTCCTCCACTAACTCCCGTCCCAGGGAGGTCTGCGGTACCGGACTCAACAGCCCCACGTCCCGGGGTGGAGTCGACGGTCTGGGTGTCCTCGGGGTGGCAACTACGTGGCCCGGCATGGGTCGCACAGTGTCCTTACCCCTCGCACCATCTTTGGAGGGCGGCGACCGGCCTCTATCCGCACGGTGCCTCTTCCTCGGCACCGGTGAGGTTGACCGGTGCCAGGAGCCCGGTTTCGGCACCTATGTTACTCGGTGCCTATCTCCCTTGTCCTTATGCTGTCCCGAGGGCCCCTGTGCCGGGGAACTCTTCGACGGCGTCGAGACTGCAGTAGGCGTCGGGGCGCTGGGAGATGGTTTAAGTGCCGCCTCCATGAGGAGTACTTTCAGTCTCTGGGATCGATCCTTTTGCGTTCTGGGCCGGAACGACTTACAGATTTTGCACTTCTCCCCCAAGTGCTTTTCTCCCAGACACTTCAGGCACGTGGAGTGCAGGTCGCTCCTGGGCATGGGTTTGTTGCACTCCACACACTGTTTGAAGCCTGGGGCTCGAGGCATGCCCCGGTCCCTGGGCTTAGCAGCTACTGACTAACTAAGAATAAGAAAAGAAAAACTAAGCAATAGAATTAACTAACTAACTTAAAGAGATTTAGAACAATAGTAGGGTACTAGGGCGGATCTCTACCACGAGAGAGCCAAGATCCGACTAGCCATCACTGCGGTAAGAAGGAACTGGCGTGGGGAGGGTCGGCGAGCCCTTATAAAGGGCGCCATGGAGGCGCGACTCCAGGGGGCTCTGTAGCCGACCCTCCGGGATGCTAGGGAAATTCTTTCCGGCAGCCGTGCACAATGCACGCGCACACCTCATTGGTGTTGACGTGAGCAATCACTCGAAGGAGAACCTAAGGACCCCTGGATCCTCACCTCATTCTGTGATTTCACTCTACCTCACTAGCTAAACAGGGTTGGACCTGAGAGGTAATTGGGTGGGAGACCTTGCTGAAAGAAATTCAGGTGGTGCAGGAAGTAATTATAATAAAAGTACTTTTTATCAAGACAGAAACTTTAGTCTGAGGATCTCAAAGCTCTTTACAAATTATACCTGTTCAAATGTAGGTCCAGAGATGCCAGGCACAAGTGTAATGCCCTAATTTGCATTTCCGGTGGATATGCATTCTCTTATTCACATATATCCATTTTCACTCCAAAAGATTCCTTTCCTCTCAGGCTCCCCTCTTGAATTTCCTCCGTACACGCCTCCATTTGTTTCCCCATTTTTCTTCCTTCCTGTGTTGGTCTGCCCCTTCTCTCTGGCACCCTGCTTCTTCCATTACATTCCCCCTCCATGTCCTCCATGACCACAGAGATCCTAAACCAGACAGTGGTCCCCAAGTCCCCCATGGCTATAGAGAGATGGCTGGAGTGATCCTTTCTAGTGCTCCTCTGTCCATCACATTACCCATAGGTCTAGCCATATGGCTATTGGTGGCTTGGGAGCCATGCTCTAGGAAAGGCTTCTACAGGTTCCTGTGGTTTGGAGGCCCAGAGCATTCTCCAGGACTTTAACCACAAAGCACCTTCCCCACTCAGCTGCCCTCTACCCATGAAAGTGTAGACAGCAGCAGATGCTTGGGTGTGTCTCAGTCAAGCATGATGACTGAACACGGCTGAGTTTGCCATCATTGTGCCTATGTGATTGATGGTAAAAGTGAGGCAGAGAAGGCTAGGTGACCTGCCCAAGGTCGCACAGTACATCTGTGGCAGTCAGGAACAGACCCCAGGTCCCCTGACTCCCACTCGCAAATCATCCATGTCAGTGCTGCAGCATGGTGTTAGGGAAGGAGACTGCTTGCTGCCAGAAGTCCTCTCTTTCAAAGGAGATATAAAAACAAGCTCTTGCCCCCTGGCATTTATTAAAGCGTTCTTGCATGAATAGGGCCGTATTGATTTAATGGCCAGTGTTAATCTGAGTAATTGCCAGAGCAGTGCTGAGTAAATACTGGTTTTATTTAAATTCCCCACATTTTTAATAAAGAACATTACAAATATAGTACCTGTCACCCACTCAAAACTCACCTGTATTTTTTTTTTCTTTTTGGAAGAAGATAGTGAGGAGACCAGCTGTACTCCTTCTTCTAAAAAACCCCCCAAAGCAGCCATGCTTAGAGTCCTCTCCCATAATCTTTTCCTCCATGTCTACTGATCTGTGTTTTATCCCTCACACCCCTAGTTGGTCTTTTCCCTTTTCCAAGTGTTCATAAATCAAGACAGAAACCAAAGAGACATTACCTTCTGAATGATTCAGGAGCATACGCCACCACCGTTACACACAGCTTGATAGCTTCACTGATAGAAAAGGTCAGATCTTCATTCCCGTAACAGAAATCTGAGGGGATGGGAATAACATAAGAAGTAATGATGCAAATGGAGTTAATGGAAATGGAGGCACATGGAATTCACTCAACAGGTTTTTCTTTTCAGTTTGATACTGGCTGTGTGGGACTGGTTTCACCCCTGAAAATCAGGTCACTTTTATTTAGGTGCCTCCATTTGGGTTTATGGCCAACATTTTCAAAAGCAGCTAGTGATTTCAGCTAACATTTTTCAAAAGTACTTAAGTGCCATTTTCAAAAGTGACTTTGGTGCTTAGGAGCCTGAATCTCATTAAAAGCCATTGATTTTACACTCTAAGGCTAGGTCTACACTGGCAAGTTAGTTCGAATTAAGAAGGCTTAATTCGAACTAACTAAAGCCATGGCTACACTAGGCTTTAGTTAGTTCGAATTAAGGGCTTCCTTAATTCGAACTAATGAGTTCGAATAGGGTATTCGAACTAAAGGGTTAATTCGAACTAACTAGTTTGAATTAACCAATGTGTCCATGTTAATTCGAACTAATTTCTTAGTTCGAACTAACCGGCCATTGAAATGAATAGGGATCGCTAATTTGAACTAAGTCTTCCTAGTTCGAATTATGCTAATTTGAACTAACTAAAATTAGTTCGAATTAGTTAGTTCGAACTAACTAATTCGAACTAATTTTAGCAAGTGTAGACATAGCCTAAGAGTGTGTCTACACTGGCAGCTTAGGTCGATTTAAGGACGCTTAAGTTGACCTACACAAAGCCACATCCACACTGGGCTTTTATTAAGTCAACTTAAGTGCTTCCTTAAGTCGACTTAATAACACCACCTCTGAAGGTCAACTTAAGCCTTAAGTCGACTTCTTAAGTCGACTTAAAGCCAGTGTGGACGGGGAATAGCACTAAGTCAACCTTATTAAGTCGACTTAAAGCCAGTGTGGATGGCTATGTCTACTGTTAAGTCAACTTAACAAGGTCAACTTAAGTAGACTTAAAGTGTAGCCACTCTGTTAAGTTGACTTAACAAGGTCGACTTTAAGTCGACTTAAAGACGACCTTGTTAAGTCAACTTAACAGAGTCGACTTAACTTTACAAGTGTAGACATAGCCTAAGTGCTCAGGTCACTTTTGGAAAGTATCACCATTGGGTGCCTCAATTTTTAGGTTAGTAAATTAGAACACTGCCCAGGGTACACATTTTCAGAGTATGGATGTTCAGCACTTTCTGAAAATCAGATTCTCTTAGGTTATGTCTATACTGCTGGTGGCATCACCAACAATGAAGGATCATTTTTTTCATTTGATTGAGCCTCAGTAAAGACACACTCAATCGAAGCCAGAAGTCAACACATTAAGAGCACCCCTTCAAGTAGTGTAGTGCTACATTGACAGGAACGCATTTTCCATTGGTGCAGTGCAATGAAGACGCCGCATAGAAGAGGAGTTGTGAAATCGACTGGAGTTACTCACACTACTATGTGTAGCTTGCATAACTCTCATTGACTGCTGCCAAATTTCACAGTAAGTGTAGACCAGGCCGTAGAAAGTCCCAACTTGGTCACCCAGAAATAGAGGTATCTATAGTTACTGGTCCCTTTTGAAATATGTTGTCCTTAAGGGTCAGCATTTTCAAGAATTCAACTTTCACTCAGACACCTACATGAAGGCCAGATTTTCACATGAGCTCACCTACTCTGGTACTCTATTTATGACACTTATCAGCAGATTTTCAAATGAGTTCAGCACACAGTGTACCATTCTGAAAATCTAAATGCTCATTTAGTTCCTGGGTTCTTTTGAAAATCTAATCCCAATGGTGGGAGTTGAGCAACTGAAAACCTGGTCAGAGGCATCTGAGTTGGGCAACTAAGTTGAAATTTTTGCCCTATATTCTAATTTTAAACAATAGATCTGGGGTTCTCAAAGGTTCTGAAGGGAATCAGGTGCACAACTCCCTTAGACACATTTGAAAATACAGCCAAGGAGAATTACAGAGCTTTTTTGGTCTAGGTTTCTTTTAAAACTTAACAGGGTGAGAAATGCTCTACCGTGCAATGTGCTCCAGAAAGAGCAAGAAAATCTGAGCATTTCTTACATATTACATATTATAATCAGTGCTTTTTTTCTAAAAAAAAAGGTACCGGAACTCCTATTGATGTCCGTCGTGTCATAAAGAAATAACACTGAAAATAGTGCAGTAAACAGTAAATTTTTGAATATATCAAAGAAATAAAAATACAAGGTAAAAACTGTTAAGTTTTATTAACTATGCAGGCCGCTAATATACTGAAAGACAACCTGTGAGGTCTTACAGCAGGGGTCCTCACACTTTTTAAATAGGGGGCCAGTTCACGGTCCCTCAGACTGTTGGGGGGCCGTATTATAATTAGAAAAAAACGTGAATGTGTAGCTATCACGTCTGCTGCTGGCCTGTGTTTCTGGGTACTGGGTGGCAGGCAGTAATGCATCCACACACTTTTTGTTGGTGCTGTGGGCTCCGGCCAGGCCCAGAGTGTGGGACTGACCGATGTTAGCCTGCTGGCCTGCTGTTGTGTACGCAACTAGTAGCCAATGTTCCCTCTAGGTTTGGTGGCTTGTGTGCAAAATTTTCAAGCCGTGTGAAAAACTTTTTCAGAATAAATTTTTGGGGAAAACTCACAAGACAGAAATTATAGGCATTAATTGAAGATAAAGTGACTGTAAATAGAATTAATTAATTAATTGTGTTTAATTAATTTAATTGGAATGAATTTGGAATTGAAATCTAATTTTAAGAAAGGTTTTTATTTAAAATTAATTTTTAAAAAGTTTTCAAAAAGAAGGGAGAGAAAGAAAAAAGAGAAGGAAGGAGGAGACAAAGAAAAAAAGGAAAGGAAGAGGAAGAGAAAGGAAGGCAGGGAAGAGGAAGACAAAGAAGAGAAAAAGAAAAAAAGGAAAGGAAGAAAGAAGAGAAAGGAAGGCAGGGAAGAGGAAGACAAAGAAGAGAAAAAGA
>ML685817.1:7855768-7944024 GCA_007922175.1 Pelusios castaneus | reverse complement strand
CCCCACCCCTCTCCATGCCTCCCTCCAGCCCCCTTACCTGGCCGGAGGCTGGGAACTACAGTGACGGCCGGCAGAGCTGCTTGTCGGCCAGTCCGCTCCCGCCCTGAGCACACTGTAACTGCGCATGCTCAGGGCGGGAGATTTAAATCTCCCCAGCCCGGCCGCAGCCTGCACAGCTGGGAGGGAGCACCGGCGGGGACCGAACGCGGCCCCGGCAGGGCAGACAGACCCCGGCAACGGAGCCTGATCCTGGCCCCGTGCCGGGAGGCCGACGCTGTCGGCAGAGCGGGGCGGGGTCGGCTCTGGGCCAGGAAGTCGAGGCGGCCGGTGGGTGGGAGAAGGAAAAAAAGGTGCCGGAACGCCGTTCCGGTGCGTTCCGCCAGAAAAAAAGCACTGATTATAATTAGTGGCACTGCTGTACAATGTTGAAAAATCCCAGAATATAACCAACCCTTCTTGTAAATCTGAGACGGCTTCATGGTTCTTTGAACACCACTTTGCTGGGATGCCAGTAATGAACAGCTTGTGTGCAAGGTAAATCTAAAGGCCTACAATGGTAGGAGTAGGGGGAATCATGACTTCAGCTGGTGAAGATGATTCATTTGTAGGAGGACATGTATCCTATTCCACAATGGAGTCCTCTGTCTGAGCTCCCTTCCCTGCTTCAACCGATGTTTTTGAAATTGATGGTCTCACCAATTTCATCCTACTCATTTGGAACTAGTAGGCCTCTCATAGGCCCTAGAGTGGCATGACCAAGCATCCCAGTTAGCCATTGAATGAGGCATGACATAAGAGAAGCAAACCATGGTGGGCCATAATACGAATGTGGCTGTGTCCTCTATGAAGACCATATTCAACCTGTTCTAGTGAAGGTCTGGTGGGGGAGGAGCACTCAGATGAAAACTGGACTTTCTCTGCATAACTCTCATCAGCACTGAGGGAGCGTACTGGCGAAAAGGCCTCGTCATGTGCGAAGTGTACCGGAAATTCCATGATCCCTTCTGCCCATGGGGATGAAGTCTGGGTGGGCTGTAGATGATGTTGTTTGCACCTTCGTGAGCCTGATGGTGCCAAAGTTGATGCCTGTCAGATCCATAAGGGTGGTTGTGCCAAGATTGGGACTGTAATGGAAGTTGGTGCTTCAAGCGTCACTAGCAGTTGGTGCCGCGTTACCACCTTATCGGTCAGCGATGTCACGGCTGCCATTTTTTCTATTGTTGGTGCCTTGGTCAGACGGTTTCTGTACTGTATTTTTATGTGATGCCATGTTGGAGGAGGACAGTTTTTGTAAGTTGCTCAACTCCTCACCCAGATGGCTCAAGTCCTTAGGCAACACTGACCATGTTGTACCTGAGGATCCTTTTTCCTCTTTGGTGCTAACTTTGGGAGACAGCCTCTTAGGTGAATGCTTAATATATATATTAAACTAATAACTAACTCTAAAATGGCTAAATATGAGTAAAGTTTAATTGCTGATAATGCTCTGTCATGGACCATGGATGATTGAGAAGAAACTGAGTGGGTCAGGACACGGGCATGCTAGAAGACACATCAATGGCACAGCAAGATGGGAGCTGCGCATGTGTGACCCGGATGAATAGTGCTGAGAAAATCTCTGATCAAGGGCGTGAGATGCAACAACACCTAAAGTGGAGCACGCATAGGGACATCACGTGAAGAAGAACAAGAGAAAATGTTTTTCAATTAAATAAATAACCTTTTATGTGAAATGCCTAATGGATGATTGGGCCAAACCCAACCCTCACAGATGAATAAAGTATAAGAAGCTGGTACTACTGTGTTCAGAAACAAATAGCTCAGAGCAAATATTACTGGGTCAACATATTAGATATTAAATTACAAATAATGTCTCAAATATAGGGGATAACAAAAGGAAGATTTGCTATTACCTAATGATTTGAGAGGCTTTTCTGCTTTCACCAGCTCCAATATGTCCAAAATGTCAGGTGTGTCTCCCTCTAGGGACTGCAGCAGGTCAAAGAGGCACTGAGCAGACACTCCTTTGCTGGGTCCATTGTTGGTAGTGTCCTGTTTAAATGATATATATTTATTACTGATTTTTTGATTATTCCTTTTGCATCCCAATTGTCTTTGTTTGCAGATATAAATAGTTCAGTTTTAGTCAAAGGTTCACAGAGTTTACAAGTTTAGTTCAGGAGTTTAATCATATAAAACAATATGTGCTCTTTGATTCTGCAAACAAAGACCAGAGCAGTAATGTGATCTGGAAATTGTACAGCTTTACTTGCAAAACCTTCATTCATGTGCTGTCCTTTGAAGTAGTGGCACCTATGTCAGAGGCCCTCAAGGTCTCTAACTCCCTCTGGACCTAAATACTTAAGTCACAGAATCACAGAAATGGAGGACTGGAAGGGATCTCGATTAGTCATGTAGTCCAGCCCCTTGCACTGAGGCATGGCTAAGTATTACTTAAACCATCTCTGACAGGTGTTTGCCTAACCTGTTATTAAGAAATCCAATGAGAGAGATCCCACAACCTCTCTAGCTGATTTGTTCCAGTACTTAACTACCATTACCATTAGGAAGTTTTTCCTGATGTCCAACCTAAACTGCCATTGCTGCAACTTAAGCCCATTACTTCTTCTCCAATAAAATATTGTAGAATTGATGGTCACACTTTATATTAAAGTTCCATCTATAAATAGCTTATAAAAGGCTAATAACAGTTAATCAATTGCTGGAGTCCAGCAGGGGAATAGGCCATTTATAATCATATGTCACGTCTAGTTTATTAACCCTTTATAAACCATTTTAAATAAGAATTTGATATAAAATATGACAGAATTTACCATATTAGATCAGAACATGGGTCCTGCTGTCAAGAGTACCCAATGCAGCTGCTTCTGAGGTAAAATAAAACAAAATGCACCTAGCCAATGCACAAAAAACTGTTCCAGGGGCAGAATCAGGGGAGCAGAGGAATTGATTATAACAAGAACGTAAGACTGGTCACTTTGGCTCAGACCAACGGTCCACCTACTCCAGTATCCTGTCTTCCAACAGTGGCCAATGCCAGATTCTTCCAAAGGAATGAACAGAACAGGTAATCCTCGTGACATTGCATTCCTTGCGGCTGTTCTTTTAATTTCCATTTAACTAGCTTTCTCATTGTGTAGTTGCCCTGTCTCAAGTTAAATACCACTATGGTGGGCTTCTCTGGTATTTTCCCTCCACAAGATATTACATTTAATTATATTGTGGGCATTATTACAGAGCAGTTCAGCTTTAATCACCTCTTGGACCAGATTTTGTGCTCCACTTTGGACAGAGCTCTGATCTACACTGACAGTGAAGATCAACATAATGCTGCTTACCTCGACCTTCTGCAGCCTGCGTCTCCACTCTCAGAGCAGTACATTTGAAAAAAATGGAGCTATAATTTGACCTGATAATTCCACCCCTGCAAGTGGCATAGCACTGAGGTCGAAATCTACAATTCTGTAGCTGGAGAGTAGCTCTAATATTGCTTTTCCGGTTTCTCTAGTTTATTTCACCTTAGCAACATAGCTCCTCCCCTATCTGCAGCCCAGAAAGTTTTCAATTAATTCCTCTCTCTGCATGTAGCACTGTGCCTCTCTGTTGTGTCTCCGGCAGAGAAACATCAAGGAAAGCTTTTCTTGCTTTTTTTCTTTAGAGAAGCGGGGAGGGGGAATGAGCAGAGAACGACTGCCTCCTCAGAACCCCCTGTGCTACTACCCACAGTGCAATGCATTTCAGGAAGTAATGTGAGCAGTGGGGACACAAGACCCTGAGCAAGCAATTTGCTATGGTCGCTCACCTTTGGCTTCTGTAATTCGACATCTTAAAATTGAATTACAGTCCCATCCCCAGTGTAGACAAGCCCTAAATCAAGAATTGCCTTTCCTTGTGGGTTCCAGGACTAGCAGCTACAAGGAGCAATCATTAATGGTGTCTAGAAACTATCTTTGCATCCTGTTCGGAGACAACATGTAGCTGGTCAATAAGGGGATAGCTGAAATTCCACATTGTTACTGAGTTTTCTATTTTCATAGCCTCTTTAATCTCCCACAGCATATCACAGTCACAATCACCATCCTGGTCAGGTGGCCAGTAATACATTCTTACTGTTAGACTCTTATTATTCTACCATGGAATTTCTATCCATATCAATTCTATGGTACACTTTGAGTCATTTAAGATTTTTACTGTATTTGACTCTTTGCTTTCTTTCATATATAGTGTCACTTCCCCACCAGCACGACCTATTCTGTCATTCTTATATATTTTATACCCAGGTATTATTATCATGTCCCATTGAGTATCATAATTACAGCAAGTTTCTGTGATGCCTATTATTCAATTATCTTCACTTAATACCAGGCCCCCAACTTCACCAGCTTAGTGTTTAGTCTTCTATCATTTGTATGCACTTGTAAAATTTGTCACTTTTTAATTGTCTGCCTTTTTGTGATATAATTGAATGGGACTTTTTTTCATTTCACCTTTTCTCTACAATTCACCATACTGTCCTCCTGGTCACCACAAACCCAACTATCTATATTCCTAATGAGTGAATCCCCCATTACTATTATTTGTCTATTCCTAATAATTGGAGTTCCCTCCCCTAAAGTGCACAAGGGTACCATGACATCATCTGGAGGGAGGGTTCCAGTTATGGGATCACTTTCCTCTTCACCACTTTGCTATTCTCCTTCACTAAGCCTTCCATCTTCCACAACAGCACAAAGGCTGTCAAGACTAGGGGTGGGACTGTTCTACTGTGTCCCAAAAGTCTCATCTATAAACCTCTCTGTCTCTTTTAGCTCCTCAGTTCAGCCACTCTGGTCTCCAGAGCTGACACTTGGACTCTGAAAGCCACACGCTGCTTACACTGAAGTCAGACATACACCTGCCTACAAGGCAGGTATTCATACATGCTACATTCAGTGCAATGGACTGGACAGCCCATTTGTTTTTATTCCTGCAGCTTTTTTTAGGAGGGGCAGGGCACAGAGGAGGAATTAAGGGGCGAGAGGTGTTTATTGGCCCAAGTTTTAGGCTGTTAGATGTATCTGGCTCTCATGCTCCTGCTCCAAACTATCTTACAAAACACTCCTGTTTGCTACTCCTCTGCTTACTAAGGTTCCAGCTTTTTAAAACCCTTGTTCTACCTGAGCAGCTCTGCCCCGCTAACAATTAATAGACCCTAAAGGGATTAGTGTAACAAGTACATTACTCTTGAATTCCAAGACAATTCCAAGCATGCAGCTCCTCCTTCCTCCCAGCTGCTTTCCCCTTGCTTTCTCCGATATGGAAGCCTTTCTGCATATCCAGGCTTCTCAGTGCGAATATAAGGAGCAGGTTTTACTCACTGGGAACTCGAGGAGAGGAGCCACACTGGCAAACAGTTGCAGAACAAAGGGCTTGCGATGCAAAATGTAGAACTGGCGGCAGGCAAACTCAATCGCTTGGCGCAACTGTGGGTTGCTTTCATAGTCAGCATACACCTGAGCGGAAAAGGGAGAGTATAAAAGTGCCAATCCAATTAAAACAGCAAAAAACAGTGAAATCTGCGTTATTGTGGGCCTTGAAAGTAATAGTTCCTCATTTCTTTCATAACTAGCCCTCAGAATCCTGCCCTGGAAGAGTTTGATTAGATGTGGGATTCAGTGGTCATTGATTTCACTGAGCTATGTAAACAATACAATTAACTAGGAGCCTCTTTTCCATGTTTTCTTATTTTGTCCATTTAAATTGCCTGCCCGCTCTACTTCTTTGCGGATACAGCAAGTTTCCTTGAAAAACAGCTACCGATATTGCTCTTTCTGTACTCATGCAACAAACCCCAATAAACTCCTGCATTTGGGCTGAATTTCATCCCACATAAGACCCTCTATGCCACCGAAGTCCTCAGTGCGGATGAAGTATTTGAGTTGCACACCAAGGAGAGAACTGTCTCTGTGGGCAGACAATGAATTTTAGGGGAAGTAAAAAGACACTCTTTATCCTGCACCTGAGGAAGTAAATGGACAGTGCGTTTATATTCATGAAAATGGGACCTCAGCCAGGCTTGGTTGAAATGCTGCAAAAAGGTGTGAGAGAAACTTATTTAGACTGAAGGTTAGGCTGTTATATTAAGTTTAGTCTCTAGGAATTGTGTTATAAAACAAAATCACACATAACCCTTCTGTTTACTCACTCTCTCTTAAACCTTGATCTTTGATAACCAACTGATGGTTGTTTTCACTGTAAATATTCCTTGGTGCTATGGTATTGTATGAAGACCTGATCCTGAGCCGAATCAGTCAAACCAGTGTGTACACTGCATTACTTGTAATACTGTGAGTGCTCAGTGGATAAAGGGCTGAGCCCTACAAAGGGACACTTCAAAGGGGATCAGGGACTGGCATGCACCTGCTGTTCACTTGCCAAGCAATGAAAGGGCTGGCATAGCTCAGAGAAGACTGTTGGGTGGCTAACAGGCTGATGGTGTCCACATGATCAGCTAGGGCGTGACATGCTAGTCCATGATAGATTCACACCCTGGCTCGCCGTACGCTAACTTGCCATGTAAACAAGTCCATACATGACCAGCCTGTGTGTGTCTGTGTATTAGTGGCATCAGGGCCTCAGATGTGAGCTCTTTGGGGCAGAGACTGGCACGGTGTGGGCAGGTCTGCAATACAAACAATGACAACTCATTCTGTGATCCCAGGCCAGGCACTTAACCTTCCACCTCGGTCTCCCCACCTGTAAAACGAAGATGCTAATTACATACCTCACAGCAGTACTGTGAGATGGGCACTGCTGGTAAAGTGCTCTTAACAATGGAAAGCACCGAATGCCACGTGTGTTTATTATTATGGCTTTTACAGATGGGACCTCTGATGGAGCAGGAGAATGCTTGTGTTGCTCGCAGATTCATTGGGTGTGATGACTGACAGCAGCTTTTTAGTCTTCGGTACTAACCACCGGGGGCAGCCGCTCACCTGCAGCATGGTGGGGAGGATCCACTGGTACCCACTGAGAGAGAAGAGATGGTTGAAGTGCACAGCGGTGTTGATGACTGCGGCGGCGTACTGCCTCAGCAAGGCGCTGTCCTCTGGGTGCAGAATCAGGGCTCCATTGAAGACATTTAGGAACAGCATGATCTCGTCCCCCCAAGGAAACTCACTGGGCATGCCCAGAAACATCTCCTCCAGGAGCTTAATCCACAGGCTTTTCTGAAGAGTATCAAGGCCAAAGAGCTCCTTCCCAGCTGTGAGAGGAATGCAAGCAGCAAAAAGCCTTATTAATTGCTTCAGCCCCGCAAGGCATTTCCAGCCCGGTAAAATTCCCAAAGACCACTGGAAAGGATCAGATGAGCAATGGCCTCTACATAATTCTCACCAGGAAAGCACTTTGGCCACAGGTGCTTTTTAAAGGAGGGTTGAACTGAATTCATTTGTGGGGCAGCACCACTGATGACAACTGATTTTGGCCAATTGTGTTTAAACACCAGAAAAGAAGTATCAGAGGGGCACTGGAAGAATGTGATGAATGTCACAGGTCTTTATGCATCTTTATCCTATTCATTTAAAATTCATTTGATTTTTCATTCTCTTTTTAAGTTCAAGTACACCAAATCTTGCATAGACCATTGACAGCTCATTGGCTTTGTAGTGGTAGGAAAGCCCTATGGAAAAATATATTCTTTACTCATCAGGTTATTCCAGAAGGACACACAGTAAAGGATGCTGATGTGCAATTACGATACTGCTTTTGAAACTGAATGCCTCTTACCATACAGTAAAAAGGAGCCTCCATCGCAGGGGTCTGTCTAATCCACCCCGGAGTTTGATTAGAAATCCTACCTGACTATAAGGATTAACCATTGAAGGGGGACAGTCCCTAAATTCGCCCTGCAAAATTCACACGTGCGCCCATCATGGCTGGAGATTCCACATTTGCACATGGAAGTAGTCTGACTATGCACATAAATTCCCCTTTGGATGCAGTTACCTAATTTTCATGTGCCATGTTGCATGCACAAAGGCAGAACATGCAGGCTTCATCCAAACGCTGGAAGCACAGCTTTAGGTGACCACATTTTGGTTGTCAGTGATCAGAGCACATGTAACTGAGACCCTAATTGGCACTGAAGTCAGTGGAAAGCAGCCTTTCTTGCGGGCTTTTAATCAATGAATAGTTTTATGCTGCACCACCTTTACTGAAGTCACACTTAGGTCCCAGTGTCTGGACATCATATTCCTGGGTGGAGTATTTTCCTTGGACCCTTTGCGATGAGATAAACCTCTATGTTGTTCAGTCTTTCTGAACAAGCAATAAGTTTGCCTGAATGAAGCTGCTGATGCCAAGTTTAATATGCAAATGGAGCCCATGAAATTTTTGCCAAATGCATTCCCTGTACCTTGAGGATCACTGAAGAGGGAGAATTCCGCATCAATGGCACTCCGAGGGAAGGAAGGCAGGCGAAGAAGGTCCTCTTGGAGCATAGACACATGGGATTGTTTGTGGGCCACAGGGATTTTCTGGGTCAGTGATATGAGGAACAGCACACGTCCTACCTCCTCCAGCTTACGGGTAAATACCTGGCAGAGAGGGAGAAACACACGGAAAAGAACCACTCCAGTCAGAAGAGGTTTTAAAAGAGTGCGACATCTTTAGAGATCAGTCTGGTCACCTAAGTGCAAAAAGAAAGTGGGAAGAGTGGGAGGCAAGCATTCTAGGTAAACTCTCCCCTGTGCTACTGGGACAACCCTCACTTATCAGAAGAGCAGGAACTCTGAGGACGGAGTGGAGGCCACTCTAGCAGGCTGGCCCAGTGACAGAACCGTCACATTTTTTCCGGGGCTCCTTACTCTCTGAGGATATGATGCTTCTGCTGGTACATGGTGAGATGGTCACTGCCCTACTGCAATTGATGCCAGTGGCTACTGTTTTGCCCCAGGTGGTGGGGGAGCAGAGAATCCTGTCCCAAGACAGCAGCGCAAGGAAAAGGCAGAGGAGATGCTGCCAGGAGGGAGAATAAAGAACAAGAGGCAGGCAGATCTGTGGGGAAAAGGCAAGGAGTAGGCTCCTAAAGAAGCAGGGTCTGGTGCCTGGAAAGAAGTAATGTGAATATCTCTGCGTTTGAAACTGAAATATGTGGAGTCACTCAGCCATACCTATGAGAATATTTGCAGAACAATAAAAAGGATCGGGTTGGAGGCAGCCACAAGCTGCTCCTTGGAAAAGGGCATCCTTCACAGTATAAGGGGAGCCCTTTAAAGGGACTAGGAGGAAGCACTTCCAAGGATGTGTTTTTGACTGGAGATGTTTTGATGGTGGTGAGATACCTGTTTCTGAATGAGCTCCTGACCCTTTTCTGGGTGCATGTGTACCAGATTGAGCTGTGGAGACACTGACCTCCGGAAAGGATAAATATCCCGGACGTAAGTCTGAAATGAAAAAGAACAACAAAACAAGTTAAAAAAATATATAGCCAGAACTGTAGCCAGAAGCTGAGACTGGAAGACAGAGCACGGTTCACTCGATAAATCGCCCTGTCCTGTTTATACCCTTTGAAGCATCCGGCTCCCGTCCCTGTCAGAAGACAGGATACTGGCTAGAACAGGGGTTGGCAACAGCGGCTCCGAGAGCCGCATGCGGCTCTTTGTCTGCCCCCTTGTGGCTCCCTGGCAATCCCCTCCAGGGAGCCAGGTGTGCAGTAGCTCCAGAGTTCTGGCCACAACTCCCAGGCCCCCTTGGCTCTGAGTCAAGCCTCTCCCCACACCTCTTCCCTTCTCCAGCCCGACCGGCATCTCTTCCCTCCTCCAGCCCGACCCGCGCCTCTCCCCCCAGTCTGACCCCATCTCTCCCCTCCTCCAGCCCGATCCGTGCCTCTTCCCTCCTCCAGCCCGATCCGCGCCTCTTCCCTTCTCCAGCCTGACCCTCCACACTATGTTCCCTGTAAGCTCCACGGGTACGTGGCCACGCAGCAGCTGTCGCACCCCCCGTGCAGCTTAGGGGGACCCCCGCGCAGCCTGGCAGCCCCCGCCGTCCCCCGAGCCGGGGCTGTCCTGTGGCTTGCTTGCTTGCGTGTTTGCTTTCTTTCCTTCTTTCTCCCTTCTCCCTCCCTTCTGGCGGCTGGGCTTCGGGGCTGTCCTGTGGCTGGCTGGCTGGCTGGCTTGCTTACTTGCTTTCTTTCCAGAGGCTGGGCTGTGGGGCTGTCCTGTGGCTTGCTCGCCTTCTTTCTTCCGGCAGCTGGGCTGCAGGGCTGTCCTGTGGCTTGCTTGCTTTTTCTTTCTTCCTTTGCTTGCTTCTTTCCTTCTTCTTTCTTTGCTTCCTTCCTTTTTTCCTGCTTTCTCTTCCTTCCTTCTTCTCTCTTTGCTTCCTTCCTTTTTTCTCTTCTTTCCTTCTCTTTGCTTCCTTTCTTTTTTCTCTTCCTTCCTTCTCTCTTTGCTTCCTTCCTTTTTTCTCTTCCTTCCTTCCTTCTCTCTTCACTTCCTTCCTTTTTTCTCTTCCTTCCTTCCTTCTCTCTTCGCTACTTTCCTTTTTTCTTTTTTCTCTTCCTTCCTTCCTTCTCTCTTCGCTTCCTTCCTTTTTTCTTTTTTCTCTTCCTTCCTTCCTTTCTCTTCGCTTCCTTCCTTTTTTCTTTTTTCTCTTCCTTCCTTCCTTTCTCTTTGCTTCCTTCCTTCCTTTTTTTCTTTTTTCTCTTCCTTCCTTCTCTCTTTGCTTCCTTTCTTTCTTCCTTTCTCCTTTCCTTCTTATTTCTTTTTTTCCTTCCTTCCTTCCTTTCCTTCTCCGCCTTCCTTTCTTTCTCTTTCTCTTCCTTCTTCCTTTCCTTCCACCATTGAAATGTTTATATGTAAATTGTTTATTAACATAATTAAACATCGTTTTTTGTTGTTAAAAATCAATATGCATCTCTGTTCTATTATTCAGTTTCTTAACCAGGAGGCTACCCATTGCAGCTCTCAAAACACTTGGTTATTGAAGGAATTTTTTTAAATGGCTCTTCTTATCTTTTGGGTTGCTGACCCCTGGGCTAGAAGGACCACTGGTCTAACCCAGCCTGGTCATTTTTATGTTCTTCATAAGTGTAACCATAATAAGAAAGGCTCTTGGTGGGATTGGTGAACCAGTCTGATAAAAAACCAAACTGCTACCACCACACACAGACACATGCATACACACACACAGATACTCCTCTTAACCGTCACCCATTCTTGGAATCCAAGCCAAACTGAAGCTTGATTTTCTTGAATATTGATTTTCTGAAATATTTGTACAGGGGCTTCTGCTATGGCAATGAGGGTGGTATAAGAATCTGAACAGAACAGAAATTTGACCTTTTGCAATACAAGATGTTAGAAAATCTAAGACGAAGGCATACTCTCCATCTCTCTTCAGAGACACTAACACCTGTAATTTCCACAGGTTACAGACCTGTATCAGTGATGATAGAACTCTGGCCACATATGGTTCTCTTGCTATATGTTGGCCACTCCCAATATTCAGGAAAGGATGAAGAAAGAATAAAATCAAAAACAGGCCTTTGCCTCACCTTGTTGTAATGAATAAGGTTCCATCGTTTATCCATTAAAAAATAATGAGCTGACTGGGTTTCAGGTATGTTAAAAAACTCCAGACACTCCTAAAGGTGAAGAAATGAAAAACAGTTTGTTATTTGTGAACTAGGTTGTACAGAGACAAAGAGTTTTATAACCAGTTATATAGGGATTGTTCCCAGATGCCTTCCTCAGGTTGGTACACTATTTTTGCATTTAACACTTTTTCTTCATTTAAAACACACACACACACACACACACACACACACACACACACACACACACTCTCTCTCTCTCTCTCTCTCTCTCTCTTTAGTGTTCATATCATCTCCTGGATTGACAGTCATGGGCACTGACATTGTCTGTGTTTATCCACAGAACAATTATTTCTGCCTCCAGACCTATTCTGTCTCTATATCTACATCATCCTATGGGTATCATTGCCTCCATTATTGCAAGACCTGAACACCTCCCAAATTTATGTATTTATCCTCACAACACCCCCTGTGAGGTAAGAAAGTGCTGTTTTGCAAAATGGGGAACTAAGGCATAGACAGACTAAGGTTATGCCTACACTTATGGCTGTGTGTAGACAAAGACACTCCATGATCACCTAGCACGGGTATAAATAGTAGCGTAGATGGGAAGTCATTGCTTAGGTGAGTAGAGCAGACTACCCTTTAGGATATAGAGTTACTTTAAGGTACAGAGTGACTTTAGGGTACAGAGACTCCACCAGAAAATAAGCCGGACCCCACGCTACAGAGGAACGTGAAAAAACCTCTGCCAATCTGACCTGGAGGAAAATTCCTTCCCAACCCCAAATAGAGCGATCAGTTAGACCCTAAGCATGTTGCAATGTTAGCCTTTGTGGGGTGTTGGCTGACAATGGGTTCTCCCACAACAATCCTAGACACTAAAGATGGGGAGGACCCCACATTAGAAATCAGTTCACCCCACCCCAATTTATTCAGTAGTGATCACCCTTTGTGGGATGGACAGTGTTTCTCTCCACCATACTGAAATTGGGAGGATTGTAAGACTATTTCTAAAACTTAGTTGTGACAGGCAAAGGCAGCTAAACATATCACTGAACAGCTTTACCAAAAACCTCATTCCCACCTTCAGAAGAGCTTCAAACTGTGTGTCCTCATGCACTGGTAACTGGGTTGGGATGTCACACTCGTTCTGTCCATGCACTACCAGGGTCTTTGTGCCTAAAGTAAAGAAAAGCCCGTCATTCTCTCTCCTGCAGTCTGACAAAGTTCATATGCTATTCATAGACTAAGGCCAATGTGGGTCCTCTGAGGAGCCAACAAAGGTCGTAAGTATTTGGAATCCCTCATGCAACACTTCTATTCCCATTTAATGAGAACTGATCTTTTCTAAAGAGTTACATTAACTGTATGAGTTATTCTAAGGAAGAAATACATGTAAAATGACAACTGTTTTTCACAGAGCAATCTCTTCTCTGGCTTATGAAGATCTAGGGTTACTGCTGTACCCTGTTGGGGACATTGCCAAGATTTACAATGGAGGATTTCAAGCTGAGCTAGCCCTGCATGGCAGTGTTCAAATGATCATATCTGGCAGTCCTTCGGGGACTGATGGCACATGGATCCATGCTGAACAGACTGTTCTGAGGTCACTTTTTGTTTACTTGCCTACAGAGCTCTGAAGGGGCTGTGAACTGTTCAAGAATTATTTTAAATCTGGAAATTATTTAACTAAGCCCAAATTCAAAGAAGACTCGGTTAAAAGTGTCTTGTGGTATTAAGAGAGGGCTTCCACTGACCTTCTTCGGATGGATCTCAAACTGGCTGTTCTCTAGGTAAGTGGTGTGGGGGTCAGTAACAAAATACCAAATATAGAAGACTGGTAAGGGATCCCAGCTAGGTCTTAAAGATTGTACATGGCCCTACCTGGCATTGAGGCAGTCACCAGCAGTTTTACTTCACACTGCTCCTTCTTCATAGTCTGTTTGAGATCCTTGAAGAAAAGGCCCTCTACATAACCCACCACTTCCCACAGGAAGGTCAGTGTGGCTGAAATGGCATCCATGCCCCATTCACATGGAGTACGCACAAAGTACATAATCAATCCCACCTGCAGAACACAACAAAAGAATGGCTCTCAAGCCGCTTTTGCACACACATCACCTTCTTCTCACTGGAATTAGTCTTGCTTTAGCCAATTCCCTGTCCCAGAGTTATCATCATTATTCTGGAAAGCAAGCAACCTGTCATCAACCCAGGTCAACTCTGTGGATCAGTTAGACAGGAGAATTTGTTATTATTATTTATTGTTTGTACTGTGGGAGCACGTAGGAGCCCCACAGTCCAGAACCCCATTGTGTGAGGTGCTGTACTAACACAGGGCAAAAAAAAAGTCCTTGTAGTGTTATTCATCATTCAGAGAAGACTCAACCTGTCAAAACTAATGCCTGAAAGCTCATAACACTTTGTACAACTGTTCTCAATGTCAACCTTCTACCTCCTTCTGTTTTGGGTGAGCATAGGATGCTACTGACATGTGTGTTGAGGTGCTAATCCAGAACAGCCCTCATAGCTGGGGTGGGCACTGGGCAGATGGGTGGGTAGGAAAGAAGCCACTATGGTCCTTTACACTCTATCTTCATAGAGTGGAGGAATGGGAAGATCTGTGCAGCTGTGCATGAGAACCAGTCAGACTTAGTGGTTGGAGTCAGGAGCCAGAAACTGGAACTGAAGGTTAGAGTTGGAGATAGAAGCAGGAGTCAAGCCAAGGGTTGAAGCCAAAGTCAGTCAGGGGGCAAGGCAGGGGGCAAGCTGGAGTCAGCGTCAGGGGCAGGACAGAGGAGCAGGGAGCTGGAGCAAGACAGGAACGCAGGAAGCAGTAGTGGAGGAGGATCTGGGATAAAGAGGCTGAGAGGCAGGAACAAAGAACGGGGCAAGCAGGCAGGGTTTGAACGGGCCGTCAGCCTAAGATTCACCTAGTTCCCAGACAACTTTCTCTGCCTCCTTCCCGGCATGGTAGCATATCCAAGCCAATCTGTGGGATTGGACGGATGTCTCTCCCTATCAGGCCTTTGTAGGCAGACCCCCTTGGTGAACCAAAGGTCCACTAGGCCCCTTCTCTAGTGGCTCAGGTGAGCTGCCGGGGGGGAGGGGGGCAGCTGCAATCTGATCACTGTACCTGGGATCCTGCAGCCTTGGATTTGAGACCCATGATCCCTCACACCATGGACTCCAATGGAGTGCTGCTTAGGCGGGTAGACCCATGTTGTGCCATCTCCCATGTACACCCTCCCAGGAGAACTGCAATGATTGCTCTTCCCATGGACTGTCCTCAGATGGATGCCTGCCTGAGCTGAGTGACCTTCACTGACAGTAGGAGGCCTGATGTGCCAAGACTGCGTGGGCAATGCCCCAGGGCGATCTCTCCTCGATTGTAACACTTGTGCTTTAGGAAATGGGCAATCAAAGGTTACACTTATGGGCTGTCAACAGGTACCGGGAGCTACTCACCAAATAGTTAAACAGGATGTGAGATGTCTGGGCAGGGAAGTCTCCAATGTTCAGTAGGAGCTTCCTCAGCATATACATCAACTCATCCTAGAAGAAAAGCAAGAGTTTTTCTTTCCATCACAAAATGTTCTACAATTTCCTTCCTTTCTCTTTCTCTCTCTCTCTGTCTGCATGAAATGGAACTGTATGTCTAGACGAGTACTTAGACTTTTAAGTGCAAGTCCAAGGGGCATACTTCATGTGTTATCCAGGTCAGTGCTTCCCATTGTTTCACATAGTGGATCAACTCTTAAACTAGATTTATCTTCCTGGGCACCTCCACTGGCAGTCTCCCAATCTTGTCACAGCACATTCCCTGCAGCAACTCTAGTTGTCACTTACAATGAAAAAAAGTGACACTAGAACTCTGTTGGAGATAGTGTATGAAAATTAATTCACTTTACTGTGATCATTGTTTCTGCTTGGTTACAGTTTCCATTTTGGGCCAGATTCTCTGTTGTTTTCTCCTGTGGGCAGCTCTGACTTGTACCAGCTGGCATAGGGCTCCTCCATCGGCTGAGGGTAGACAGAGCACATCACACTCTGGCCATTTCTTGGTGCCAGGGCTATTGGCTATGCACAAGGGCAAGCCATGCCAGCTATACTTCTCATGGAGGGGCCAGAGATGTTACAAGTGGCCTTGTTCCCGTTGTGATGCTTAGGTCAGTGGTTCTCAACCTTCCTAATGCCGCGACCCTTTAATACAGTTCCTCATGTTGTGGTGACCCCCAACCATAAAATTATTTTCGTTGCTACTTCATAACTGTGTTTTCCGATGGTCTTAGGCGACCCCTGTGAAAGGGTCGTTCGACCCCCAAAGGGGTCGCGACCCACAGGTTGAGAACCACTGGCTTAGGTGGTGACAGGGAAGTGGTCCAGAGAATCCAGCTCTTTAGATTCAGAGGGGTGGCCATGTTAGTCTGTTTCAGCAAAACAAACAAGGAGCCCTGGGGCACTTTTAAAGCCTAAGTAAATAAATAAATGTTAGTCTTTAAAAGTGCTACAGGACTACTTGCTTGTTCAGCTCTTTAGGCTTCATTATTTCTTTCCTTTGCTTGTGTCCTTTAGGATTTTGCATTGTTTAACACACGAATTTACAATTTATTAGTGTAATAAGCTGGAGCTCAGGCATTCCTTCATTTTGAAATCTTGTATTTCAGACAAGCTCTCTGAAGTTATGGGGCTGATTCTAACCCACTTTGTCAGCTTTACACTGTAGTGTCAGGAGTCACTTCCCTTTTCCAGAAAGCAGAAGGAAGTGAAAAGACTCACAGCAATTCCTATGTAAAATACTTTGCAAAAGAAGAAACACTGAGATTAAAGAGGTAAATGTTATGAATGCCATTGGCCAGTTCTCAGCTAGTGTGAATTGGCATCGCTGACGTCACTGGCTGATTCACCAACAGCTGAGAATCTGGTCCCTTTTCTCTTCTCTTTTGGAGAGTTTAATTTTTAAACGGTCTCTCTCTATGGGCATGTCTAAACTGTAATCAGAAGTGACTGGTATTCTTAAAACAGGTCAGACTCCTCTGAAATTTAACGTGTACCAGGCCGTCCAGCCAGATCAGGGCTGTAGTGGAAAGAGCTACTCTATCAAGTCTGGATGCTTAACAAGCATCCGCAGCTGACTGGGCTGAACTTCAAAGGAAATTTACAGGTCTCCTCTGTAGCCTGAGTGAGCAGCTTTGCACACAGGTAGGCCTATGTGCACAATCATTAAAAACAGAGGTATAAAAAGAGTATAAAGGGATTTGATTAGCTTTTCTCCCTGTTTCCATTTTATTGACTCTCTCATTATGCAGCAGGTCTGAGCGGACACCTTTGATAGACATATAATGCCAAGGTGATAGGGTCATTACCATCATTATTGGTTCTCTGAAGCAGTGGTTCTCAACCGTCGCAACCCACAAAAGGCTGAGAACCACTGCTCTGAAGACAGAGCTCACAGACTATTAGGCACCATTAAAAAAGATGAATCCAAACTGGAACAGGTGCAGGGAAGAGCTGCTAGGACGATCCAAGGTTTGGAGAACCGGCCTCATGAAAGGAGACGCAAAGGGTGCATCTACACTTACAAGTTAGGTCGACTTAAGCAGCCTTAAGTTGACCTAACTTACTCTATGTCTACACTGGGCTTTCCTTAAGTCGACTTAAGCTGTTCCTTAAGTCGACTTAAGGAAAGCTTAATTCGACCTAATAACACCTTGTTTTAGGTCAAATTAGGGCTTACGTCGACTTTTTAAGTCGACTTAAGTCAGAGTGGATGCCCTAAGTCAACTTATGATATAAAAGTCGACGTAGGGTTGGGGGACAAGGAAGCCCCACATGGCTCCCTGGCAGAAGGGAGCCACTGTGGCTCCCTTGTCCCCAGACCCACGGCTTCCCTGCAAGAGGAGCCACAGTCCTGGGGAGAATGGCTCCCCAGCCAGGGCTCCACCCGGAGGGAATCCCCCGCTGGAACCCTGGCTGGAGAGCCCTGGAGGCTCCCTTCTCCTCAGGAAGCCGTGGGTGGCTTGTCCCGGGAGATCCAGCCAGCGCACAGCTGGCTCTCCCCTGGACGAGCCGCCTGCGGCTTCTCGGTCCTGGGGAGAGCCAGCCTTGCAGGGCCGGCTCTCCTGGAATGAGCTGCTGGTGGCTTGCCTGTCTCAGGGAGAGCCAGCCTTGCAAGGCTGTCTCTCCCTCCACCTATCCAGTCGATGTAGAGAGTCTAGTGTAAACTTTCTAGGTCGACTTAATAGAGTCACCTTTAAGTCAATTTAAGAGTCTTGTGTAGACTCTCTAAGTCGACTTAGTAAGGTTGACTTAAAGTCGACTTAAGAAAGTCGACTTAAGAAAGTTGACCTAACTTTCTAAGTGTAGATATAGCCAAAGAGCCTGGTTTGTTTAGCCTAATCAAAAGAAGGCTGAGGGGAGATGTGATTAATCTCTGTAAATACATTAGATGGATAAATACAAAGGGGGAGAGGAGTTATTTAAATTCAGCACCAATGTGGACACAAGAACAAATGGATATACACTGGACATCAGGAAATTTTAAACTTGAAATTAGACAATTTCTAACCATCAGGGGAGTGAAGTTCTGGAATAGCTTTAAAAGGGGTGCAGTACGGGCAACAAACTTAGTTGGCTTCAAGGCTGAGCTTGATAAGTTTATGGAACTGATGCTATGATGAGACAGTCTAATTTGGCAATTGACTGATCTTTGACTACTAGTGATAAATATGCCCAATGGCCTGTGATGGGATGTTAGATGGGGTGGGTTCTGAGTTACTATGGAGAATTCTTTCTGGGTGTCTGGCTGGCTAGTGAGTCTTGCCCACATGCTTAGGGTTTAGCTGATTGCCTTATTTGGGGCCAGGAAGAAATTTTCACCTAGGGAAGATTGGCAGAGGCCCTGGAGGTTTTTCACTTTCCTCTGCAGCATGGGGCAAAGGTCACTTGCTGGAGGAGTCTCTGAACCCTGAAATTTTTAAATCATTTTTTGAGAACTTCAATAACTTAGTCATAGGTTGGGGGTCTATTACAGGGGACAGGGGTGACGTTCTCTGATCAGTGTTGTGCAGGAGGTCAGACTAGATGATCATAATGGTCCCTTCTGACCTTATAGTCTATGAGTCATTATGAAAGGGATAAATAATAAGACAGAAAACATCATAATGCCACTGTGTAAATCCACACCCTGAATACTACATGGGAGTTCTGGTAGCCCCATCGCAAAAAAAGATGCATTAAAATTAACAAAAGTACAGAGAAGGGCAAGAATTACTACAGATGTTTGGAACAGCTTCTGCATGGGGAATGCCCACATGGGACTGTTCAGACTGGAAAAGAGGCAATTAAGGGGAGATATGATAAGAGCACTTTAAATCATAAAAGATGTTGACATGAGAGGTTGTGAAGGCCAAAGTATAACTAAAGTCCAGAAAATGAAATAAGTTCATGGAAGATAGGTCCATCCATCGCTATTAGCCAAGATGGTTAAGGATGCAACCCCACACTCTGGGTGTTCCTAAGCTTCTGACTGCCAGATGCTTGGACTGGATGAAAGGGGCAGATCACTTGATAAATTGCCCTGTTCTCTTCATTCCCTGTGGAGCATCTAGGATTGGCCGCTCTTGGAAGAGAGGCTACCGGGCTAGATGGACGATTGGTTTGACCCCATATGGTTATTATGTTCTTATTTATACAGTGTCACTGGTGTGCACGGTGCTGTCCATGTTACTATTCATGTAGTGCTATAGGTGTGCACAGGGCTTTTCATACTAACAAACATAACAGATCTCTGCCTCATGGAGTTTACAATCTAAACCAGATATAGTGATCCTTTTCTGGGCTATGTCTAAACTACTCATGCTAAACCATCTGTTCCACCTTATGTTTAGCTGTGACACTCTGAGTACCTTTCCCGACCTAAAGAAGAGCTCTGTGTAAACTCAAAAGCTCATCTCGCCAACAGAAGCTGGCCCAATAAAAGATATTACCTTGCCCACCTTCTCTCTCTAATATCCTGGAACCCACACAGCTAAAACACTGCAAACAGAGTGGTGAATGTCAGACGTGTACTGCAGGGAAGGTTAAACAGAGCAGCCCAGGTGAAGTAAGGTTCATTTGCATCAGCTAAAGATACCCAACTCAGTAGAATTCACTAAAAGGTTTCAACAGACAGTTATAACAGGGCTTTGGATAATCAGACTCCGATGGTATAAATTAACATAGCCCCATTGACTTGAGTGGACCTACACTGATTTACACCAGCCGAGGATTTGGCTGTCAGTATTCTAAGCCACTTTACGATAAACGATTATTTACTCTTTAAATTATTTTACTTGCTCCTGATTTTTGTGCACGAGGGGATGGCTAAGCTCTTCTTTAATGTCTGTGTTGGGAAAAGGAGAGCCTACCTGTCGGTTGCTTATTGTGAGTTTCTCCAAGAAATGTCGTAGAACTGTAGAGGGATCTTCAATCAAGCAGTTCCATAAGACCTGCTGGGCTACAGCACTCACTGTACAAGAGAAAGAAAAAGAATCAGTCACAACTACATCTTTGGGCAAAATTTTAAAGGGGAATATGTTTCTGATGCTTATCTATCTTCTTGTTCAACATGGACTGCGTGCTCTGTGCTCACTCAGGAAGCTATACTTCCTGCCCCGTTCTCAGACAACAGGTTTTGCCATGTTTCTAAGGCCTTCAAGAAGGGATATACCCTTGTAAGAAGTTTTCAGTGTTCAAATTCTAAGCTAGATGACGTTATCCACTTCTTTCTGGTTCAAGACACGGGTGCCAATTAACTGAATTTACAGAGAAAGGTCCCCAAGTCTTCCCAAGCCCAAGTTTCTGCACCAAAGGTGGTACTTCAAAAATTACACCAAGGACCCAACAAACTGGAGAGCCTTGTGCACCTGCAGAAATGAACCTAAGATGCATGATTACACTTGGTCGGGTAGTTAAAAAAAATTTGCAAATATTTTTGTGAATTTTTTGTTATTCACTAAATTTTATTATTTGTGGCCAGTATTCAGACAGACATTGGGTGTTTGTGAAAGGGTTAATAAATCCCACAAATGTCAGCAAGTTTAGCATAAATGAATATTCATCTAGCAGAATATTATTCACTATTATTTTTCTGTAATTTAGCCATCCAGTGAGGGAGGAGATCAGTTAAGGAGCCAGCCACACCTTACAAATGATGAATAACAAATATAACAAACAGTAAATTAAACAATTTGTAAATGGTCTCAAATATTTCAGAATAACAACAACCCCATTGTCTGAGAATTCGGAGGAATACTAAACAGAAAGGAACCACAAAAGAAGTGCCTATTTCACAAATCTAAAAGAAACACTCGACTCAAGTATGACATGCTTTAGCTGTCCAAAATAAAGCATCACAAAGAAAGAAAACATAAAATGATAGTTACATATATTTATATTAATGACCCATTTATAAATGGCTTATAAGAGGTTAATACATGATTAATAGATGTTTTAATAACTAATAAATTATTACGGAATTTGAGACTCCAGTAAGGTAGTGCTTATTACCATGACTTATAACTGCGAGGTAAACCTACAGCTGAACCAAGGTTGCTCCCTCACTTACAGTGACTCAGTCCACCAGCAGAGTCTGCCCTGACTCATCCCTGGGCAAGTCATAGGTTCAATCATCCCCGACCCTTGGGCTGACTCAGTCTGGCTTCAACTTTTGGCTGGATTCCAGAGACTCTGACCGCAAACCTGATTTGGATTGTTTACAGACTCTGCCCCTGGTACTGACCAATGGCCTGTCCCTGGATCCTGGTTTCAACACTGTCCTCAGCCCACTTCTGACTCTTTGGTATATACAGTGTCTGTCCCTTGGTATCTGTTCTTGACCACCAGGTCTGACTGCTCAGAACCTGACAATAACTACTTATAAAACTTTCTAAAGATGAGCTTATAACCATCTCTACCACATACTGCTCATGTCCATAACTAGATCATAAAGTTGATGAATCAGTTAAAAACTCTTTATACACCATTGATCAGTGGAATTAGAGACTAGTGAAGTCTATAGTTAAATTGTTCACCACCTCCCATGGTAAGATCTTCTTTTCAGTTCTTCACTGAGTTCTTGCCAAACTTTAATTGTTGGGGATGAAATTTTTCATGCTGGGTGCCCGCTTCAGGTTGAGTAATTTTTGGAAAATGTAAGTGAAAATGACTCTGTCACCTTTGAGAATGAAACATTTCATTGAGATACTCTATCACACCACAAAAAGTCTCCTAAATTTGGCCTAATTGAAAGCTCTGAAAAGCTCAATTTGCATATACGCAATAGAACGTAGTAGACAGATTTTTCCAAAGTTTCTGTCTGCACTGAGCATGCACTATCCAAAAGCTGCAAGGGCTGAGCAGGGCTTTCGTCCAATTGCTCCTCATAGCAACCTGGGGCTGGTGTGGTAAATGGGCACTGGAAATAAGAGAGCAAGAGAACTGTATCTCCTGTGCTCTTAGTGATCCTCCCTGTAAGCACCCAGGCAATGAGAAGGAAAAGGAGAAAGTAACTCAATTCAAGTGCATAGGGGTGAGGAGCCAGATGAGCTGGAGGACTAAAGGGAGGAGCCAGGGAGGGTTAGGGCACTGGGATTTGGAAGTGGACATAAGCTAGGAGAGTATGAGCATGAGACTGGATCTGGGACAAGGAGTTGTGGCTGGGTATGAGGGACTGGCACGTGAAGATAAATTCATCAATGCCTGTCAAGCACTCACATAACTGTAGTGATGAGCACCATAGAAAAGCCCATAAGGAAATTAATAATTCTGCCTTCAGAGCAGGGTTTGAATAGTGTGCAGGAAATAAGCCCTGAACAATAAGGGGAAAATACTGAAGAGTGCTCATTAAGGCTATGTCTACACTTGGCCAAATAAGTCGACTTTGCTAAGTCGATTTAGCATGTCTACACTATAAAATTAGGTCAACTTAAAGTGGACCTTGCCAAATCAACTTAGAACGTCCACACTGGATGCCTAAGTCGACTTGTAGGGGCTAGGTGGACCTGGGAGTGGTCCATGGTGGGGGGGGGCACCCCTTTCAAAGTGCCAGGGGGCTCAGCATTTGCCCCTTTGTACCAGGGTACAATGGGGGCTGAGCAGGACAGGGACAGTGGCAGGGTATAGGAGCAGGGTGGGCAGGGCTCCGTCCTGCCCTGTGGGTGGGCACGCCAGGCTCTGGCTGTGCCAGCCACCCTGGCAGGGAGGTCAGTGGGGGAGCCCTGGGAGCCCTTTAAGTCGACTTAAAGTCGATTTAGGGCTAATCCGTGTCTACAATGGCTAAATCGACTTAATAAAGCGATTAGCCAGTAAAGTCGACTTTAAAGTAGGTTTAATAAAGTCAACTTAAAATTTCCTTAATTCGACTTAAGCTGCTGCTTAAGTCAACTTAAGGAAATTGTAGTGTAGACATGGAATAAATTAAGTCAACTTAAGCAAGCTTAAATCGACTTACTTTACAAGTGTAGATGCACCCGAAGTGTGCAGCATCTGTTCTGGTCACTGAATGAGGCAGGGGTCCCAAGGAAAAAATAAGATGTGATCACATAATTATAGACTATCATAATGCATACTTACAAGAGGGTCAAATTAAGGTTGGATAGGCAACTTTGATTCTGGCATTTCCTAAATCCTTTTAACCGTAATATTGTTCTTTTAATGTGTTTTTTGTAAGCAATTTTCCAGGTTTTTAAATAAGCCGAGGTACCATTAATAAATTAATTCTGACATTCCTAGCCTATCTGCTCTTACAAATCTGAGCCATTGTCCAAACTGCTAGAGATTTTTGTAACCTCTGATTAAGAGCCCATGAATGTTTAATCTAGATCAGCACCTGCAACTCCGTCCTCCCGGACTTCTCCGTCTTCCATCAAGTGAACAATGGGGAGCACAGCTGCACAGATGCATGCTGGGAACACTGCCTGGGGGGGCTGTGGCATGTGATGGTTTGGAGTGTGCTCTGTAGTATGTTCCTCATCTAGAGAAGAAAAAGGAGTAAAAGGCTTGTGTTAGGCAATATGCTGTTGGTAAAATCCCTTTCAATTACAGCTCTGCACTTTGCCGGCCTAAGTGCCAGTGTAGACAAGGCCACAGTATTCTTCACCTAACAGAGCTCAGCAGTAACTCGCAAAGCAACACTGGAACTGAAGAGAAGCGACATGGGAATGAACCGCAGTATCATAATGCATGGAGCTCATTAGTTCACAACTTCCTGGGCTTGCAAGCAGGCCTGACAAAAGGCAGGTGTAGCTCTGGTTAAGACCAAAGAAGATGTGAGGCCTGTGAGTCAATAGGGATGAATAACTACACTGTATGAGGAGAATTAAAAACAAATGTAAAGTCGATGCCCACCTTCTGCACTGACTGCTGAGCGCACTGACCAGACAGAGCCGCGACGGAAGGAATAGTTCCTGTGAGAAGTACTGGAAGTGCAGGAGGGACTCACAGAGAGACGGCGGGATGCCAAGTTGGTGACTTCTTCTACTGACAAAGAAAACAGGAGATGTGAATTTTGGTTTACAAATTCAACCAACGTGATTTAGGGCACTTCCTAGAGAGAAGTACCATGCTGCCAAATTGGAACAGAGAAAAATTCAAGTCAGACTTCTTGGCTATGTCTACACTAGAAAAAGTTAGGTCAACTTTGTTAAGTCAACTTAATAAGGTCAACTTTAAGTCAACTTAAAGTCGACCTTATTGGATTGACTTAACAAAGTGGTTTCCCTTAACCGGGACTTAGTAACTCGACCTAAATTCCCTTAGGTCGACCTAAGAAAGTGGATTTCTGCATCCACACTGGGCTTAGGTTGACCTAAGGAAGGGTTAGTTCGAATACCCCGCGGTTCTTATTGAGGCAACCTAAGCATTCATTAGATCGACTTAAGGAAGCCCCTTAAGTTGACCTAATGAAAGCCGTGTGGACAGGGATTAAGTTAGGTCGATTTAAGCCTCCTTAAGTCGACCTAACTTGCCAGTGTAGACATACCCCTTGAGAAATGCACAATTCAAAAACTGAAAAGATGATCCAGGTCATTTTGTACATTCCCTGGGAGCCAGCAGGCCTGTTCCTTAAGGTATGTTGCCCATTGCTTTGCTGAATCAAGTTTTAGTTGACTCAGGTGATGCAGCTCCACAGCTTCCGTTAGATCATTATTCTAGATCCTAATAAACCACTCTGCTAGGTAATTTATTGTGCTTCCTCTAAAGTACCATCTGGGTGCACTTGCAATGCCAATATTCCATTTGCAGATTTTCCATTGCATACGCAGTTCAGGACATCAGCATGTTTGTGTAGCTGCAATGTGCTAAATGTATACATTTAACTAACTCTCTTTATTGCATTAGATTGACCCAATGAAAATCCTCAACCCAAATGCTAAGTCTTCATCTCTCCATTCCAACTGTACGGATCTGATCTAGCAACATGCTGAGTACCTCCTGTGAGATGCAGACTCCCACTGCTCAGTGGGAGCGGAAGACACCCAGATCTTGTGGGAAGCACTCAAAATTTCACAGGTTTGGACCCTTATTACATTGAATTTTGGTTACACTTGTTTCTCACTCATTTTAAATCTTTAATTTTTTATATGGATGCCTTATATTATAAGTCAAAAAAGTTGGGAGCCACTGGCTTATACCAATGTGGTGTGGTTAGATTCTAACAGTGATTCTAAACCAGTTCCTTTGCATGATCCAAAATGGTAGGCACTGAGAGCATCTTAAAACAGGGTCTTCTCTATCACTAATGATCAATTTCTTTGTGGAGCTATATGGTTATTGGTCCTTGGCAAGCAGTTCCGGGCTCTGGAGCGCACCTTCTTCTTCTTGCTCTGAGTTTGGGGTGCAGGTGGGCTCATAGCAGGCCTCCTGGGTGATGGGAATAGCTGTGATCAGACTGGCCTCCCGGCCCAGGCGCTTCTTTTCTTCCTCCTGCTGCAGATTCTTCAGGATGTGCTCTGCTCGCTGATGGGAACGTGACACCGCCCGGGCTGAAAAGGACTTCTGCCATAAAAGCAAGAAGAAAGAACCCAACTTGGAGCAAAAATAATGAAAGTCCTGTGGCATCTTAAAGACTAACAGCCCATGATAACTTATGCTTGAAGAAACTTGTTAGTCTTTAAGGTGCCACAGGACTTTCGTTGTTTTTGCTATGTACAGACTAACATGGCTACCCCTCTGGAACTTATCAACTTGAAGCAATTAGTTTGGTTTTCACAGTGTGAGTGTGTTTCAGGCCACATTTATGACTCACCTTAACATTTAACTATAAAGATCAAATCCATCCATCTATCTACACAAATAGACACAGAACAAATAGGCATTAATTGAATAGAGATTCACAAGGAAGCCCTTGGGGTGCGTCTACACTTGTAAATTAAGTCAACTTAAGCAGGCTTAAGTCGACTTAATTTACTCTGCGTCTACACTACAGTTTCCTCAAGTCAACTTAAGCTGCTGCTTAAGTCAACTTAAGGAAATTCTAAGTTGACTTAATAAGACCTAGTTTTACATCGACGTACTGGTTAAATTGACTTTATTAAGTCAACTTAAGCCAGTGTAGACGTGGCTTAGCCCTAAGTCGACTTAAAGAGTCCCCAGGGCTCCCACATCGACCTCCCTCCCAGGGTGCCTGGCACAGCCAGAGCCTGGGGTGCCCACCCACAGGGTAGGACACAGCCCTGCCCACCCTGCTCCTTTACCCTGACCCTGTCCCTTACCTGCTCAGCCCCCATGTACCCTGGTACAATGGGGAAGATGCTGAGCTCCCTGGCACTTTTGGAGGGGTGCGCAGGGAAGGGGGCACCTCTTGGGTGCCCCCCTTCCCACCATGCACCACTCCCAGGTCCACCTAGCCCCTACAAGTCGACTTAGGCGTCCAGTGTGGACGTTCTAAGTTGATTTGGCAAGGTCAACTTTAAGTCGACCTAAATTTACAGTGTAGACATGCTAAGTCGACTTATTTGAACAAGTGTAGACATAGCCTTGGTTAGATTTCTTAGTCTCTTGCTGACCAGTCAGAAAAATATTAACATGGTATATGTGATGTCCTGGGCACTAGACCAACAATGTACAGAAAGATCTCGTGCAAACTGACAAAAGTAAGGAAATTCAGAGTTTAGAAGCTTTATCTTCCTCCACCCCACAATACCTGGAATATAATTTGCCATTAAGTCATAAAGGGAGCTCTTTACTTACAGACTGGTCTTCATTAATTGGGTCCTGCACACTCCCACTGCACTGTGGAACCCACGGGGGGTCAAACATTGGTACAGAGGGCATTCCCAGTACTGGAGATGGCAAGGTGAAGTTTATACTTGGAGGAGGAATCTTAAAAAAAAAAATACACACAAGGAGAGCAAATCAGGGAGAGGGAAAGAGAAATTTTAAGGTGATGGATTTAAATATCAATTGATGACTTCCCTTGGGATTCAGCCTCCTCCTGCAACTTGGGCAGAAGTAAGGGGAACAGTGCTTAGTATCGACAATGTATTTTTTTAAACAATAAAGCATTTTAGGCGAAAGAAAAAGCATCTGAAACCATTTTGCACTGTCCATTATAGAAACTGATTCCCAAACTAAAAACAACGAACCAGGAACTGTAATTACAGGACACGGATTCTTTTTGTATAACATGATGCCAACCATTCATCCTATGTCACTTTTTACAGATAGACTCTCTTTTCCCGCACTTGTGCTCTTGTTATATCACCGATTACAATAATTTCTTAAAATATAAAAGACCCTTCTATGACAATGAGAAATAGATAATCATGGGAGAAAAAATCTTCCAAATTAATCACTTTTACTCCTCGAAGTCCACATAATGATGATCTGTGATATGTCAAAGGGACAATATATGAATCCTTATACTGGTTTTCAAGAGAACTTCTGTTCCTTTAAGATGGGCCCCAGAAGGTACCTGATATATCAATCTGAAGTGAAGGATCCTGTTTCCCACATAGATCCATTATGTAATTAAAAATTAAAGTGGTTAGAAGAACAGTGTATGATCTTCTGGGATGTACAGAATCTTTATAAAAGGTTAAATGTGAGCAGACAACGCAATTGGCCAATCCCGATAACCAAGGAAAACCATGATTCATAACGATGTAATGGATTCTGCCATCTTTGCTTGGGAATGTTGTATCATCTTCTAATTTAATATTGGTGGAAAAGTCAGAGATACTAATTAGTTCCATACATTTTTCCCTCTGCTGAACTCCAACTTACTATATTGTGTCAATCGCCTATGGCAATATGTTTCTTTCCTACTCCATATTCATCTCTCATCTCCATCCAGAATTCTGTTGGATTGTTTGTGTTTCATACAGTTCTGCATCATACAGACTTGGCTTATAGAATGCATTTTTTCCTGTCCCGAACTGACTTACAGCCAGTTCCTTGTCATCATGTCACGAGGCATCTGTCCTATAAACCAAAACTGCAAATGACAACAGAGTATATGTTCTCCTCATCTACCTTAAAGATCTGTTGAGCTCCTTCTTCCATCCGCGGCCAGACTTGATACCGAAATCTCCAAAGGGTATGGAATTTGAGAACGGCATTCAATCTTTGCACTGTCTCAGGGTGATGAAATTCAGACATCAGCATATCAGAAACAGCCTCGGGTACTTTCACAGCACACAGCAGGAACATTGCAGCTGTAGGGAATGAACATAAGATCAGCTTTGTTTAAAGAGTTCATTTGTTTTGCAGATAAAATTGCAGTCGTGTAAAAAAAAAAAAAAACCCCAAAAACAAAACCCCAAAATGTTCCATAGAAAATGAGATTAGCAATATACTGGGACCAGCAAAAAGTGCTTTGCTATGAAATAGAATCAATGTCAGTTTACCTCTGATAGGCTATGTCTACACTTGGCCAAGTAAGTCGACTTAGCATGTCTACACACAAAAATTAAGTCGACTTAAAGGGGACTCTGCCAAATCGACTTAGAGCGTCCACACTGGGTGCCTAAGTCGACTTGTAGGGGCTAGGTGGACCTGGAACTGGTCCACAGTGGCAGGGGGGCACCCCTTGCCAAGTGACAGGGCGCTCAGCATTTGCTCCATTGCACCTGGGTACAATGGGGGCTGAGCAGGACAGGGGCGCTGGCAGCACATAGGAGCAGGGTGGGCAGGGCTCTGTCCTGCCCTGTGGGGGGGGCACTCCAGGCTCTGGCTGTGCCAGCCACCCTGGCAGGGAGGGCAGTGGGGGAGCCCTGAAGCCCTTTAAGTCGACTTAGGGCTAATCTGCGTCTACAATGGCTAAGTCGACTTAATAAAGTCGACTTAGCCAGGAAAGTTGACTTTAAATGAGGTTTTAAAAGTCAACTTTAATTTTCCTTAAGTCGACTTAAGGAAAACATAGTGTAGACACAGATTACATTAAGTCAATTTAAGCAAGTTGTAAGTGTAGATGCACCCATAGTCACCACAATCTCTCATAAAAGAGTTTCAGTAAAGCTGTTTTTAAAACAGAGAGTGCTTTGGTCTCATGAAACATCTCAGTAATGATTAGTTTAGAATAAAAAGTAAGTCCAGGCTTCATTCATCAGTAATAATAAATACTTTATTAAGAAGAAGCAACAGCCGTACTTTTAAAGGACTTTCCAGCTGCAGGTCTCAAAGCACATTACAAGGGACAGCTGGGGAAACTGAGGCACATAATGTTGTAGTGACTTTCCCAAGTTCACAGAGCCAGTAAATGGCAACGCTGAGAAGAAAAACCAGGTGTTCTGTCTCCCATTCCAGAATCTTACTACTATGTAGATGTACATAGAGAAATATTCCAATTTTAGATAGATAGTTACTAAATTATTAGAAATGTCACAATGCATTGAAAAAGAACATTTTTTTTAAATTTATAATAAATTATCCCTTGGTAAAAAATAGAAAATTAAGTAAAAACCTTGTAACTCCCCAAAAGACCAAACAGGTTCAGATTCCAGTTATTTACAGTGGAATTTCAGTAACTTTTAGATTTAAAAAAAAAAAGATTTTACAATGAGACTTTAGGCCTCAATCCTGGAAAGCTCTGAGCAATTCTAGGAGGTGCTGAGCACACTCACCTCCCAGTGAAGTTAGGGGGAGTAAGGGGTCCAGAGCATCTCACAGAAGAGCTCAGCACATTGCAAGATCAAGCCCTAAAGGATTACTGACCTGGAAGTAAGTGGCCTGTGAGCAAACAATACAAGTGTTAGTTAAGAAATTGTTTGGTTTTCTTTCCCTTAATCCTTTTACAGTGAGGTTATAACAGCATACAAAAATACCAATGATTTTTAGATTAGGGTGTCTAAATTAACCGCTACAGTCAGCCTCCTGGGTATCTGAGAACATACATAAGAAGAATTTAGGTACCTTTATGTTTCTAAGGCTATGTCTACACTTGAAAAGTTAAGTTGACTTTATCAAGTCGACTTAATAAGGTTGACTTTAAGTCGATTTAAAGTGGACCCGATTAAGTCGACTTAACAGAAGTAGACTTAACTTTTCAAGTGTAGACGTGGCCCCTTTTCAACCTTATTAAGTCGACTTAACATTTTAAGTCGACTTAAAAAGGTCCACCAAGGCGCTAATCCCGGTCTCCAATGGCTTAAGTCAATTTAATAAAGTCGACCTAAGTTCTAGTTCGAATTAAAACGAAGTGTTATTAATTCGAACTAACTTTTCCTTAATTCGACTTAAGGAGCAGCTTAAGTAGAATTAAGGAAAACCCAGTGTAGAAATAGAGTAAATTAAGTCGATTTAAGCCTCCTTAAATTAACTTAATTTGTAAGTGTAGATGCACCCTAAGAGATTCTCCGAGGACACACATGGGTTCATGTTAGTGGATTCCAGAGCAAGGCTAGGCCCTTTGTCCCTAACTACATCACAGTCATTAAGTCAGAAATAATTCTGATGTGTTCTAAATGTGATTTTCCTAATTTTAGATATTGTGTAACTATAGTGCCTGGGAACCCGAGTCACAGACAAAGACCCCCTGGTGCTAGATGGTGTACAAATACATAGAACAAAACCATAATTCTTGCTCCAAAGACCTTACAAACTAAAGGGGTTGGCAACCTCCGGCACACGTGCCAAACTTGGCATGCGGGCCGCTCAGGATCCGCCTCGCCCCCCAGACTCCACAGCGTGGCCCAGGGCTTGGGGGCCAGCTCAGGGGCCAGTACAGCTCAGGGGCCGGCGCGGCCCGGGAGCCGGCGCAACTCAGGAGCCGGCACAGCTTGAGGCTTGGGGGCTGGTGCGGCTCAGGGCTTGGGGGCCAGCTTGGGGGCCAATGCAGCTCGGGGGCCGGCGCGGCTTAGGGGCCGGCGCGGCCCAGGGCTCAGCTGGCAGCCCTGCCCCCAGAGACCCCAGTCCCCCCCTCCAGGAACCCCAGCCCCCCTCCAGGAACCCCAGCCCCCTCCAACCCAGAGTCCCTGGCTCTGCCCCCTTTTGGCCCCGGCCCCGGCCCCGGCCCCAGCACCTTCTGGGAGTGCAGTGGGCAGGGCTGGCATGTGGGCCAGCAAAGGTTGCTGACCCCTGACCTAAATATAAGACAAGAGAGACTAGAAGGCTGGAAACCAGAGGCATTAAAATTAAATGGGCCAAAATTTGTTGGAGGTGTGACAAGTTTGATTTTACGTGGTATCCTCTCTCACAAAGGCCCCCTACCATAGTGATTTGAGGAGAATGGAGCTGGATGGAAAAGCTGGTGTTCTGCTGTATGAACCGCCAGGTAAAAAAATAGTCAGAATACGAGTGACCTGTTTACTCAGAAGCAAATAACAACGCCAACAGCATTAATTTCCACAAATACCTGCCTTCAAAGTGTGAGAGGCTGCCTGGTTCTGGTTCACCCAGAAGCCCTGTAAGTAGCTGCTGCTTACCAGTCTGTCTGTTCTGGCATTTATTCAGAAAATTCCAAACATTCAGACCTCTCTTAACCAGGCATCTGGTTTTCCTTCCTCTACCCAGCAGCCGAGCTACACGGCTGCTCTGTGACTCTTTGGATTCTACTGCTCCATGATCTCCCACAGAGACTTTCGGCCGTGCCCTATGTCCCACCAAGAAGCTGTAAACCCCACCCCAAATTCTGTCGCTAACACTGAGTACAAGCTCACAGCGTTCTCTGCTTCTCTCTTAACAAGCAGTGGGATTTTGTAATATGATGCAGCCCAGAGCTAGGAGAATATTTAAGGAGTGGATAAGTGTTATGGCACGTATCACCAGGTATTGCCATTACTCATTGTCTGATGAGCCGCAGCATGGGAGCAGCACAGCCAGCTCTCCATCTCCTCTCGAGTCATGTGATTTCAGCATGATGAGCTCCAGACTGCAAGCAAATTTTAGCCCTGATCATGGAGAACCCCCTGTGATTGGCTGCCTTCTCCTCTTCCCACCTCGTAGGAAAGAGCAGCCAATCAGAGCTGCGCCAGTAGACAGGGAGAGCTCTCTGCCCTACACTTATTTAAAGAGCCAAGAGGAGTTTTGGGTAGAACAGTGGGGTAGAGAGAGCAGTTACATCACTCTCAAGTGGGGTGAGGGACCAGAAAGAGCCCAGCAGCTCAGGGTGGCTCCACTCCATCCCCCCTGTGTGAAAAGTGGGTCAATCTGCTCTCTGCTTATTCCACCCTCATACAAACATTGCAAGGTCAGGCCTGAGAAAGGGGACAGCAGGAGCCACAGGAAGAGCAGAGACGCACTGAGGGGCAAGTGGCAGGTCTGGGGCCAAGCTAGAATCGATTAATGGGATGTGAAACAGGTGGCTGAGGGGCTGGACAGACGGACGGATGGACACACTCAATTATGTAGAATGTTTGGGTTTGGTGATGAGCAGGAAGCTTTGATCCTATCAGGCAGCATTTTATACACGTCTTCATAATATGATCTCAGTTGGATCTTCCAGCAAGAGCTCCAGCAGCACGGACCATCCCATGGTATGATTCTGGAAGAATTGGCAGTACACATATTGGGGGCAGAGGTGGTCTTTGGCTATTGGGGGCCTTAGGCAAAGGCCCATTGCGGGGCTCCCTATAGGTCCATGGGGCCCCCTCTGTGGCCCCAGCTCCCTGATGCCAGCCCTCCCTGCAGCCCCAGCTCCAGCTCCCAGACACCAGCCCTTCCCTCCCTCCTCCCCCCTGCCCCTGGAGCTGGCCCCAGCTCCCCCTCCTGCTGCTGACCAAAGCCGACGTGGCTTTTGGGGTAGGTGAAGTAGGCGACGGGGCCCCTTATTGCTCGGGGCCCTAGGCATGCGCCTTCTTCCCCTACCCCAAAAGCCGCTTCTGAGTGGGGGAGCGAGCAGGAGACGGAGGAGTTCAAACACCAAAACAGACTAAAACACCATTGAATCTTTGTTTTAAACATCTGCTGATTTGGGGCCAATCTCAGGATTTCTAAAGGTTTCCGGTTGTCAGTGCTGGTGTTGAGCATTTGAAGGAAAAGTGGACGGTTGTTAAGTTTTGCAGTACAGTTTCTTTTTGGCAGGAGAGCTGTGGCAAGCAGCAGGAAAGCTTGCTCTCCCCTGTAAGCTCTCTAACTAGAGTCGATTCCTGAGGCAGAGCCAAGTTTCCTCTCAATCAGGCATTGGAGCCTTGGCTGGGAATGGATTGCCTGCCTGCTGTTTGTGATTGGTGTCTATTGTTTAAAAAAAAACAAGTTGCCCTAAGAGCATACCCAGATGCAGAATCACTGACTGCTCCTCCAACAGGAAGCTGGGCTGTAAAGCCCCAACATCTGCTATGGGTAGGCAGTCGGGCGACGGTACCAGTCTCTGGATCAGGTTGTCCTACCTGCTGCTCCAGCCATGTGCTCATCCACGCTCAGCAGCAGCTCCCAGGCTGCAGGCTGGATGTCTCCATACATCTCCTCGGTGAGGATAGGAGCTGCCTTGATTAACAGTGACAAAGGTGCTGGGGACAGGCTCATGACCTGCAGAAAATGAAAGTGTATTTCATAGGAGAGGTGAATAAACCATTATTAGCAAATAACATATTCACTGATTTTACCATTTTATCTGACCATGAATAATCCACAGTCACTGGTTTCAGCCAATTCAATTAACCTGATATGAACACTTCACACTCATATGAGAACATATGTCAGTCAACATGTTGTTTGCAAACTATTCATCTTGATTATCTGCTGTTTGTTATTTGTAGGGTCTGACTGGTTCCCTAAGCTCTGTGGTATGTTGCTGCTCCCTGATTCAGTGACTGAAAGTTTGATAAAAGGGTGGAAGGGAAAGCAAAGGCTTTTGAAAAAGGCGGCACACACACTATAAATATTCACACAAGTCTTCTGAAACTGCTAGTTAAGTAAATTCACAACTGGTTTCTAAACATTTGCTTGTTTTACTCTAATATTTGAGGCATTACTATACCTGAACTCAAAAGGCAGACACTCCAACTTCTTTTCCTTTTCCATTGTTCCTTCGCTATTTAAAATGAGGTTAGAATTTGTATATATTTAATAAAATCTCTGGGTGAGTTCTTTTAGCTTCTGCTCCAGTTCACCTTTTGGCTGGTTCTACCCCTTTTTGTGAGGCCATTCACTTTCATGGGTGTTATTCAAGAACAGTCGTGAATGCCAGTTCTTCCCACTCCGTGCACAAGCTCAAGGTTCCACAGTCCTTTCTCCTCTCTGTGCAAACCCTCCTAAAGGACAAGGCAGAACCCACCCTAATCAGCCTGTAACCATGGTAGGTGACATATCCCATACCTGGTGCCTGATGTATTTCAACATTCCAGAGTCTTTCTTGCCTTCCAAGTTGATGTCCATTACTCTCTTCTTCAGAGATGGAGTTCTCAGGCACGACTTGTCCGAGCACTGAAAAAGAAATGGGTTTCAGTTATCTGACGACTTCTGCGACACCTAATTTGCAAAGCCATGTAATCTAATTTAAGTGGATTACAAAACCCTGGATCCAAAGCTGTCCATACAAGGCTTTTTGTTCTGGCCAGGTATTCAGCAGCCAGTGACATAATATAGCAAACCACTCTTGCCAGGCGTGATATGCTCCACATCCAGGGCACCAGTTTCCCCAGCACAGCATGTCGCGATAGACTTTTCCTCTAACAGTGGTAACCTATCAACTGGAGGCTCGTGACTCTCCAAGGAGGTCACAAACAGGTGTTAAGTGTTGCAACCATCTTGACCATCTCCTATTGCTTAATGAGAGCGCAGTTTCAGCTAGATCCTGGCGGTGGGGTGGGATTTTGTTTAACAACCGCTGAGCTGAGCATAAGAAATCTATTAGACAGAAATAAATGACATTTGTTTCTTTCTCATGTAAAGCTCCCCATTTCTGTGTATGTATGTACTGATGCCTCATTGCCCAGTGATCATTTCTTTATCCCTACTACTTGACAGCCTTTATTGTTAGACATGGATTCTGATATGGTGTAGCTTACCATTTTGGACTGAAATTCAGTGTCTGAGCTAAAATAACTCCCAGCCATGCAGAGTAAGCTTTTTAGCTACTGCTTATGTACTGCACCAGGTGCTCATCTCAGACCTTTCTGCTGGCAGAGACGACAATTCTAGAGGTTGCTTCTCTTCTCACTGCTTTCCAGCACTGCAATTTGTGATGGGGATATAAACACAGTCTAGTGCTCTCAAGAGCAGCGATTCTGCATTCTTTAATTAGTTTCCTGTATGCTTTGATCCACATAAAGAAATCCATTTTTCCGAGTGGCCAGAAAATTGCTGACATATTTTATGACAGGGAAATGTTATAAATTTAGAAAGCAAAAATTTCCACTCACAAGGATAATGAAATCTTTGCCCTTATGAGATTATAAAGTGAATTTAACAGCGTAAAGGGTACAAATACTTCTGCTTCCAATTAACGGGTTATTATTCCCACTTGAATAACTCCTACAAAACTCTTATATTATATGTATTCAGAAAATCTTCATCCGGTCTCTTTCTGCTCAGGATTATATAAATATCAGCCAGTTATGAGCCTTGAATGACCCAGGTACTTCAGTGTGTACTATACTTTAAGCACAAAAGAGGTTCCATTGAAGCCAATATGATGCTCACGGACTTAAAAGTTGGCTCAAGCTTAGGTATCTTGCTGTACTGTGGTTCTAGTTTGTGTGATATTCAGCGTACAGCCTGACACGAAAGAGTACAGTTAATGTACAGACTCTTACACTGGCCTCACCTCCTTCTGCTTCTTGCCTCTTGCCACATTGTTCAGCGTGTTGTTCTCCCGGAGCGAGTCCACGGTGTCGCCATATAGCAGTTTGATGGCTCGTACCAGGCGAGCACAGGAGCGGCTGTGGTGGAGGTAGCAGTGCGGGTGGCAGTAATCAATGTGGGTACATATGAAACTCTGCTGGTTGCAAAGGAGGATCATGACCTAAAACCCGAAGAGCAGGGAGAGTTATCCAGAGTAGAGCTGAAGTAAGAGACTGCCCAACAATACCAGCCTTCCCCTCATTTCATGGAAAGTTTGGGTTATCACCAACCCTTGTTTGAAAAAATGAGCAGGACCAGGGTCAGAAATGGTCCAATATTTGACCTTCTTTCAACACTGGAACTACCGCCCTGGTTTTGAGTCAGCTCCTTTCAGGGAGGATCCTTAGGGCATCCCCTGTTCCCAAAGCAGGAATAAGTCCTACCCCCAGTATGACATCCTAGGGCGCCCTCCCGCAGCTGCCACTGAAGGGTAGGAGAAGTTCCTGCAGCATTTTGGCACTGGAGGGTGCCTTCTGATCCGACACTGAGGGTCAAGGCAGACACTTGTGAAGACCCTCTTTTCCCTGAGTACTTAGCAGCAAAATACCCAAAAGGCACCAAACCATGCCTCCACTCTACACATTTTCCCACTGGAGGGGAGGTAGTGTACAGTAACAACCCACACTCCCGTCTCCCAGCACTGCCACCCCCAAACAATCCCTGGAAATCATGGTGCTGGCTTAAAAGCTGTGTGGTTTTAAATTCCATATATTTTAACTGGTTTATCAGGTTTGGGCCTCACTTCTGTCGATGTCAATCAGGAGCCGCTCCAGTAAAGTCAGTGTTGTTACATCTCTGTAAAACCGGTGTGAGATCAGAATCTTATTACTTACTATGGGTCAGAATTCGTTCCCCTTCCTTAACTCAGTAAGGGTGTCCAAATCTGGCCCTACACAAGTTGGAGGGTGAAGTGAATACTAATGTGTACAGAAAAGGGCTTGAAACTGTTACTTCCTTTAAATGATTTTTTGTTAATGGATGTTAAATAAAGCAGGTTTATACAGACAGTATTAATTTTTTTACTCTGATTTTATTCTACAAAGCAAAAATGTTTCCTGCTTAATAGCGATGCTGGTCCCGGCATGACATTAATTGCAGCATACACTCCTTAAAATCCTCCAGGCTTTGCTCTATGCATCCGAAATGCCAGACAGGCATGGTCACAGAAATACCCTTAGCTCTCCAATCTGTCTCTGACACCAATGGGTATGTCTACGCTAGAAAAAGTTAAGTCAACTTTGTTAAGTTGGCTTAATAAGGTCAACTTTAAGTCGACTTATAATCGACCTTATTAAGGTGACTTAACAAAGTCGACTTAAGGATTACTCCCCGTCCACCCCATCCTTAAGTCAACTTAATGGGCGGTTGTTATTAAGTTGACTTAAGCTTTCATTAAGTCGACTTAATGAAAGTCCAGTGTGGACATGGAGTAATTTAGGTTGACTTAAGGGTCCTTAAGTCGACCTAAATTGCTAATGTAGACATACCCACAGTGAAAGTGTCTATCCTCCCATAATGGGAAATCATGCTACGGCCTCTACAACTCACTAGCCAGATGCATATGATCTAGGTCATGCACCAATGACCTCTAGTGCTGAGATTCCCAAACTGTGGGGTGTGCTCCCTGGGGTGGGGGTGCGGGCAGGAAAAAATGTTTGGGGGTGGGCACAGCAGGGCCCGGGCCAGCCCCCCCATGGGGAGTACCACCCAGGCCCCTCTGCTCTGAGTCTGTTTTACTTCTGTGCCTGGCACCCGCAGTGTCCAGCACAGCCCCTGGCACCGTCTGCAGTCTCCCCTACCTTGGCCCCATTCCCAGTCCCAGCTAGGGGTGCGGGGTATAAAGTTTGAGGCCCATCAAGCAAGTGTACTGACATGTCTAAGCCAGATGTGATCATTGCTCTTTGTATGATAGCAGTGGTGCCTGACAGGAAAGATGGTCCAGCAGTTCATCTACCAGCCAGGACCTGGGAGCAGGATTCAATTCCCTGCTCTGCCACAGATTTCCTGTGAGATCTTGGGCAAGCCACTTGGTCTACCTGTGTCTCAGTTCCCCAACTGTGCAATGGGGACAACAACACAGGCCTACCTCACGACAGTGTTGTGAGGATGAATACACTGAAGATTGTGAGAAGCTCAGATGCTACAGTCAAGGGGGCCATATAATTCAGGTTAATCCTGTCTTCTTTTTAAGTGACTTAGTAGCTTGCAAAGCCACTCAGAGGAGGAACTCCAAGGCGGAGATAAGGCCCAACCGAAATTGCAGCTCCTTTGTGGTAAGCCCTGTACACACACATATCAAGAGGGAGTCCTTGTCCCAAAAGCTTATAATCTAACTAAAGGACACAGACAAATGGGGAGAGAAAAGAAGTATTACCTCCATTTTACAGACAGGGGAGCAGCCACTCTTTAACGACTGCCACCTATGGGACATGTTAAAGCCCTAGCGTTACGCTAATAAAGCACGAATTGTGAACAGGTTACCACCCGGGTGTTGTTATAATCTCTGGGAAAGCTGAAAGTGCTCAGTCTGAGAGCACCACGAGGGTCCTGTACTTACATGCAGCCAGGACATGTTCCGATGGTAATTCTCCTCCGTGCCTGTGTTACTCAGCACTTCAGGCTCAATGCTGGGCTCACTTGCACTCCAAGGGCTCCCTTCTTCAAAAGAAAAATACCACAAAATTTGGTTGTTTTCACAGCTACCCGTGTGTCTAAACACCTAGGGAAAGCGCTTGTAAGCCAGGCCGGCCTTGCTGAGACCAATCATACTACACAGAACCTGATACACGACATTGACTGCATTTGGAACTCTTCCCCCTGCCATCAGCTGGACTGGCAATTACAAGCACCATTCACAGTCACCATTAATATGCCAAGTAGTCAGTGGTAAGTGCTTCTTTTTTGGGCATAGGGAAGGGAGTGAAAACAATGAAAATAAATTCCTTGCATCACTAAGATGCTGCAAATTGTTGGTTCAGTGATCTGCATTGACTGGGCTCTGCAGTTAAAAAGCATCAACAAAAATCCCACCTGAAGTAGAATCAGCCTGCTGCTGTAGCCACTACCGGGCAATGTCATTGTTAAGTGCCCATGAGAAGACACTACTATAAACGGGGATAAAAGGGGAAAAAAATCCAAACTCTACGCAAGCTAATTCTAGAAAACTAGGGCAAGGGGAAGATCTCTGACTCATCACTTTACTCGATCCCAGTGGTCCGGCAGCCACTTATGGCCTATGGGTCTTCCATAATGCCCGCATTTTAGAACAGAAGTTGCTTCTTGAAACATTTTACCATGCATATTATTAAGGCGTAGCCATGGCTTAACTCAGGTTAATCCTGTCCCCTTTTTTTCTTTTTCAAGTCAATTTATGATTTGCAAACGTATCTAAAGTAGGAATTAGCTCTCCTATTTATCCACAAGAGAAGGGCAGCACGGGAAAAGCCAATAGGATCAGAAGGGCCTCTGAGCTTGAGAGGTTAGTTCATCTTCAGTATTTACCCAATCCTTGACATCTTTGTTGACACCCCTATCAAGGATCCCTCTTTGGGCCAATTGTGATGGAGATTTCTTGTAATGTGGAGTCCATTTGGTTTCCATAAGATTAATTTATAACTTTTGAAGACTGAGAACATTATGTATAAAATAATGTTATATTCTTTATATCTAAGTAGATATCTACTACACTCTCATATGACATATATGTCTAGAATATTATATGATATAAAATGTACATACATATATATCATACAATATAAAATGTGCATGTATACATATATATATTATCAAAGATAAAATATCATATATAATGTAATGATATTTTATATATATGATTTGTAAATGTCATATATCTATATTATCATACGATTTGTGTATGCACACGTATGTGTGTGTGTATATTTCCTCCTAAGCACAGCATGAATTTGGCTGGCAGTCAGGTAAATGACAGTATTTTAAGAGTTAATACACTAACACTGAGATTTAAACTGACAACCTTTGCATGGAATAATATTCACATTCCAGCATGCACCAATGACAAGATTTGAACTCTGGCCTTCCTCGTGTTAGCTCATGCAGTCTACAAAGAGGAAAAGACAGCTGTTTTCACTCAGAGAGCTGGAGATGTCTCCTACTCTAATGAATCTTTATACTAATTTACTGATTGCTTCTGGACCTGCTTTTATTATTGCAGAATCTGGATGCTGCCTAGTAGCCCCGCTCCCTTTTAGCCCCTCTCATCTATGTTACCTATGTCAGTGACAGTGTCCCTGCTGTGGGACAGCTGCAGCTCCTCATTCTCAGACTCTGAGTCCTGCCGTGATAACTTGGTGCTCTTTAGGCTGCCGGCCCGGCGAATGCTGGACAGGGAACCCCCCTTCTTCACCCGGAAACTGCGGGTTCCTTTAATCTGGAGCAAGCGGGAGCCTCCTATCCTGATCTTCCTGCTGGGAACTGTATTAAAAGAATAAAAGAGGACTTTTTTCCCCTTAATTTCCCCCATTTTTAAAAAGTCCTAGCCCACCCTTCCCTCCCCCCCCCCCCCGACTCCTTATTGTTGGCCTGTATTGCAGCACCTTTACGTCTGTCAAGGAAGATGGGCAAGAGGGTCCCTCCAAAGCCAGTGCCAATGCAGCTCTATCAATCACTCAGTTAGGGATGCTTTACAGAAATGTGCTCAGAATCTTCTTTCCTGGAGACGTGTTACATCAACTCTTGGCTTTTTTATACTGGGGATTAACCCTGCTTCAGCCACTGATGCCCAGCAAATGGGTAAACTGCATTGGTAGAAACTCCAACGAAAACAAGGAACGTCACTACTGGCCCTGATTAATTCCTGCTTGAAACTCGAGCAGACTCAACAGGTGCAAATTGTGGCTTTCTTTGCCCACCATTGGAATTTGCACTGAGGCAGATACAACAGCTCTGATACACCAGTGGTTGAATGACAAGTGCAGACACGGCTTCTCTGACAAACCTATCATCCTACTGTGAGCAGGTCTGCAAGCCCAGATCTGCCCCTGTAGCAAGCAGGATAACCTAATTCATTCAAACAACATTTGTGACTGCAGATAGCTAGCCTGATTCACCAGGTTAGTAGCACACCTTACTTCTTTCAGGTTAGATTTGCATAACTCCCTTTCTTTAAATGATACTCTTCACCATTAGAATGCTTTAAAGGAAACACAGCATGTAGTTCCTCTCATTCAGACAAGGCAGCAGCTTTCAGGCACTAAAAATACATCTATGACACTTTGTGTTTCTGATGAGCACAAACATGGAATGGTTCAATGTTCAAAGCACCGAGCATTTGCATTTTATTCTCCTCTTAGTTCAAAGGCAAAACAATGGTGGCATGTGAGTCCAAATGTTGCAACACTCAGTCATTAAACTGTTGATCTATTTGGAGAAGAACATACATGATCACCTTTCGGTGCATTGTAGAGACTGGACTGGTGTAAATATAAAATGGAATTATATTTGGATGTGAAAAATCAGTCTTCTGAGCATTGAAAAGCCCTCTTATTTCCACAGTTTTATATCCTCCAACCTCATCCACAAGTCCATTTTTATGGCTAACATCCTACTGGCAGAATAGGGCTGGACAAGTCTCCTTTTTGGAGCCAATCAGCACTGCTCATTAATTAGCTAGAGAGATCACCATTGAGTGACTTGAGAATCTCTCTCCAAGTGACTGAGCTGAAAGTAAAAGTTTCTAAACTCCCAGGTGTCTCAGTTCTGTTCAACCTCAGCATAGTTGGCTAACTGCCCAGAAATGCAGAGCTGTTTTGGCGCACCTAGCTATATTTCATGAAGTCTATAGAAACTTCTTAGCGGACGATTAATACATAAAAACTTTCTGGGGGCTAGTTCTTAATCTAAATTCACATATCTATGCTTTGGACCTACCTGTAGCAGGTTAGAGAGAGTAAAATCGTAGCTTTTGCACAGCTGTTAAGACACAACTGGGTTGACCAATGAAGCAAAGTAATTACCACTCAAGAGGAGATGAAAGGAAAGAAATGGATTAGTACTTGTCAAAGAGATTGGGGTAAAGAGGCCTGTCCTTGTCACTGCAGGTGAGAAAAATTTAGTTACAGTCACACAACAACAATTTTCAGCTAGACAATTATAGATTCAGAAAGATGCCTTTGCATCTGCTATGATTTAGCCCAGGCCCATTCCCAGTAGAGTAGGCTGTAGTCAGAGCAAAGAACATTTTTAAAAAAAAATAATATCCTGTAATTGTTTAGCACATTTCAGGAGAAAAGATTGTGAAGCACTTTGCTAATGTATAAATGAAAACACAGCCTCTATATAGGGATCACTTTTCCCACCATTAAAATGCAGCTGCTTCTTTCTGGGTGCAACGCAGCAGCTTTGTAAAACCTGCACAGCAATACTACATTGAACCTTATGATGAGAAGTGGAGTACTCCCCTGCCTTATTGAAACTATTGGGAGAGTTTAGTCAGAGAGAATGAGCTTGAATTATTCTTGGGAAAAAAGAGATCCATTTTACATTGTATCCAAAAGTGCACAGCACAGTGCCACGGAGAGGCAAACCTAAGTTGATGCTGTCACCACCGTCTCCTGCAGCACCTAATGTTGTGAGGAGGCCGGCTATTCATATGCTCTGCCAGCCCCACCTTGCTTTTCTCTGAAGATCTGATGTCATCACAGCATTGCAGGCAGTTGGTATGGAAATCTTTTTAAAATTTAAAATTGTATCCACCTAAATCACTAGGGACTTCTCACCCCGATGATTTGGAAATTTCAATTTGTGAACACTTGTGTGCCCTGCGGTCTCTAACAAGAGTCAAGAAGAAAAGGAAGTTGTCTGTGCCTGAAATCTTCAAGATGATTCTTTGCAGCTTACTGGGAAGCTATTCCACGCACCTTTGGAGGCAGTTTTACACATGATTCTTGGGAACATTTCACATACCAGTGTATCTGCTGGTGTGTGGAATCACAGCTCAACCGTGAGCAGAAATGCAATATGGGCCTGATCCAAAGCCCTTCATAGTCAAGGGAAATCTCATTGTTGACTTCAAAAGTAAGCCACAACTGTGGATACCCTTGGATGCTCTGCATTGTTCAGCACACAACGTAATACTTCACAAGATCACAAACTATTAATTCCATCCCTTTAAAAAACACCACTATAGAGTGTCTATCTTTACAGGTCTGTTATGAAACAGATTTTAAAACCGTTTGTCTTATAGCCACGATAAGCTAAAACACATGAACTGGACCCATTTATGGATAGCTGTCCAGAGCATTCAGTCTCTAACAGGAAACGTCAAGGAACTGCTAACTTTGCATTGTATTGCAACACTTGTACCATCAGGTAGTATGGAAAGTTTGCATGAGATGGTTTTAAAATGGAAAACATTCTGCTGTCTTCAGCAAACACAGTGAGCTTGAAGTTTGCTTGCACAGTATGCAATATGTATGCAATATAAAATTACCTGTTAGCCATCAAGAGCCACATAGGTATAGATAAATAAATGTGCTAGTCTTTAAAGGTGCCACAGGACTCCTTGTTTGTTTTGCTGAACTAGACTAACACGGCTACCCCTCTGGAACTTATCCACATAGGTATGTGTTTTTCATGTGGTAGCAAAAAATTAAAAGAGGTCTGGTGTTAAACCACGATTTCCGTTAAATGTCATAACCTCTGAACTGTTAGGGGGTTTCCCAGAAGGAGCCAATCTTTCTGCCCGTATGTGGTTATCCCACAGTGAAAATTAGTATCAAAGAATACAAATATCAAATACTGATGCTTCTAAGAGAGCACTGCACCAAAAGATGCTACTTAATTTACAGCATTTGCTTTTAAGAACCCCTGTTTGATTTAGTATCATAATCCTGATGATTTAGAAGCCTTTGCTTTTCACATATAACACTTCCAACATTGCAGCCTAGAGGTGGTTCAAAAATTATTCAAGCCATGTGGCTCTGTGGCTTCCTTCTTTTTAGCACAGTCTATGGAAATGAAGACACAAAGCACAGCATCACATGACAAGCCCTGAGAACACGAAGGCTTCACTGTGCTGACAAACCTTTCTTCTCTTCACAGCCAGTGTCAGATTTGAGGGTGTGGCTACTGCTGTGAAGGGAGTCTTTTGAATCTTCATTTTCATCCAGAATCCCAGCAAAGCTGATCTTCCTCTCATACCTGTGCCGGTCCAGCTCGGGATCTAGACGCAACCTGCAGCTCTCGAGGTCCTGTAGCACCATGTGGACCACAGAAACAAGTGAATAGCATGAGCCCTTATATTTCTCTCTCGTACCAAAAGTTTATCATTTTAGCAGGAACTGCCCTCTAGTGGGAAACCTGCTTCTACCAGGTGGAACTAAATTCCCAGTTAATCTAATTCCTTCATATCTAACCTTCACTGACACTTTCAAATCCTGATTGAATTTGGATCTGAACTATGCTCAAGGCATGGGGATATTGGTATGCTGGAAGGTATTCATAGCTGCCATCAATTAGGCCTATGAGCTATAGACAGTTACAGATCTGGTTAAAGATGATGGATGTGCTAACACCCTTCTTTTCAGCTAAATGGGTAGAGCCATTAAATGTCCCTTTATGTAGTGATAATTGGAATCAACAGGAGGGTCCTGTCCAAGGCACTAGGCTACATAGCAAAGCCTGAGCTAAATTGCCTGGTCCAAAGGTTCCCCTAGGACTGGAGGTGAACACAGAGGGGGTAGAGGATTGGTTGCAGCTAGCTATATGTATGTGCGCACACACACTGTCAGAGGCAGAAAAACAAAGAAAACACCAGCAGGCAGCAAGAGAAGCAGCCATGAACATGGCCCTCAAAGGGAATAGAGACAGAACTCCCGGAGAACACAGCTGACTAGAGAGGCAGACTTGTAAAATAGTAAGCAAGGAATAAGCCTGCTGTGGGTTTCTGCTGCTCCCAACTCATATCATCCATTTCTCCTCCTGAAAGAAACAACCCCTGCAAGGTCCTGAATACTGACTACCCACTCAATACAAAGGGCAACATGAATTATACTGGTATTCATAAATACATATCCATTTCCCTTCGCATAGACAAAAAAAAGGGCAGGTTAAATGACTTAAGCACTATTTTCAAAATGGCTGACAAGACGCACATATAGTGAGTTCAGTTAGCAATTTCACTCGTTTATAATTTTATTCATGACATATTCTCGGTGACACTGATATCTTGGAGACTGTTCAGCATGAAAACCACTAGGGACCCGAGATATCAAATGGCAGAGCTATCTGTCAAGCTTAACAGAGGCAGAAGTATTATAGTAAACAGATTTAAAACGATCCCAAAAGTTAATTGTGAGAAAATATCAGTTTCCTATCTCAGACCCAAGAGATCTCACCCATGGGTGCACACCTAGTGAAATTATTGGGAGTTAATAGGGGTGTGTGAAGTTCTACTACATTAAAAGCTGCTTTGAAAAAAGTGAATTTTCCTAACAAAAACAATCAACAAACAAACAAAAGAGTAGAACCATTACAGACGTGGGCCATGTCTACAACTACCCATTATAACGGCAAAACTTACGTTGCTCAGGGTTGTGAAAAACACACTCCATGAGAGACATAAGTTTCGCTGGCATACATGGTAGTGTTCACAGTTCTGTCAGTGGGAGAACTTCTCTTACTGACATTACTACTGCCACTCATGGAGGTGGTTTTAGTATGTCGACAGAAGGGCTCTCTCTTGTAGGCAGACAGCGGCCACATGAACGATCTTACACCAGTGCAGTTGCATCGGTACATTGTGCTGCTGTAAGCTTGCTAGTGTAGACGCAGGCCTTAGTAGTGCTTACTGAAGAACACCTGTAGAACAGTTGGCAACCCCTCAGAAAACCATCCAGATGATCTAATGAGGGATTAGGACAGATTTTTTTTCAGCTTGTTTGTTAATGAGTTTAACGTTGAATTTTCAAAGGAGCATCCAGAGAGCTGTCTGTGCATTTCGGTTCAGAGCCTTAACTCTGTTAGGGGAGCACTGAAAATCCCACTTTGACTGATTTAGTCTGAACAAATGTGGTTGCAGACTAGCTTAAAGGGTTCAACTCATCTTTCCCTACTCGACAGCATACCACTGGCTTTATGACACTCCCCACTCCCATGCATTTCTTCTGGTAGATGACCCAGGAACGGTGAAAGAGGAATTCAGATCATATTGCAACTGAAATGGTTTTGGACACAAGGCAAATCTTAAAGCAATTCAGCCTGGCTGTTTTGGATGCAGTGAACTGTTTGTGCATAAATAGATTCATCTAGACTGGTTCAGTTATAATGGCTCAAGTCCTAGTCTAGATAAGGTCCCACTGACATCTCTGGAATATGCCAAAACTTAGATCATCTCAGAAACAACTACTCATTTAGGGTATGTATGTCTTTACTGAAGGTCTAACTCAGGCTCTTACCAGGTTTGTGTCTGCAAAAAGCAATGGAAACAGAAGCTGTTTTCTTAGAAACCTAGCTTTATCAACAACAAGGAATCGAATTCCATATGCTAAATTCACTTCAAAAGCACAAACAAGCTACAACATTTTCTTTAGGTAAAGAAATCCCCATTGATCTATTTTTAGCTCAAAACATAACATACCAGTTCACCTTATTTCCTGAAAGTTATTGGGCCATAATTGTTCAGTACTTATATAACATTCAAACAGTCAGACTAATTCTATTACTTCTGATAGACTCTGTCTTAAACAATAAGCCTAAGTTTTCTTCCAGCTTCACACTAAAAACCAAGTCCTCCTCTTCTTCTACCACTGCAGAATTTGAAAAACTATTAATCAGCAACATTTCTGTCTAGCTCAAAGACATAGATCCCTATGAATCCTAATTACTAATGTTCTTAGTTTCAACATACCTATTTTAGTAAAATGCATTTACACATCTAAGATCCGGTGGTTTTGTAACATTGTTTTGTAAAGTTGCCATTTATTACATGGTGAAAATGTCAACAAAGAGTTTCCGAAGAGCCATGCTGATTTTCTTGGTCTCTGCATACCTTTTGGCTGATTCATTCTGCTGGAAGTCTGTGAAACATTTTAGGAACTAACTTAAAAGTCTAACCACCATCATGCTGCATCACGTCAGCCTGTCAGATAAATTGTCACCAGTGATGTACTGAAGTTCAGGTCTAAGACTCTCATTAACATTCATGGAATTTGTGTGTCTTAATCTTTCAGCTGTGTATGGAAATTTCACCCCAATTAAATCCCTGTCACCAATCTGTCCTTTTCATCAGGTGTATGAGGAAAATGACCTCACGGGAAGTTTTCTTTCTCGAATTCCTGTGGTTCACTTACCACGAGAGGCTCAGTACGTGGCCTGGGCATGTAGGGAAAGGTCTCTCGAAGGAATGTGGTGATCTCCAGGAGAAGCTGACACGCTGCCATCTTCAGGGCAAAAGGGCAACAACATTTGGTAGGGTTCACAGTGCCTGGAAAATGAGATTTTCTTGGTAAGAGAAAACACTACATAAAAATTGGAATCAAGAATTGATGGACATCATCACACATGGTGCACAATGCAAGGTGCATATGAAAAGTGTTATGACTAAATAATAAATTCTAGACTCCTATATTGCTTTTCTAATATTAAAAGGACAGCTCATGCACATGTCTATCTGTCAGCACAAATCCCATACACTGTGTGTTATGCTAGTCTCAAAACATCTGCTAGCTGGAAGTGGTCTCAAAATATAAGCTCTAAATGCTGTACTACAGATTAGCATAACACAAAAACAACGAGAGTCCTGTGGCACTTTATAAACTACCAGATTTTCTTTGGCATAAGCTTTCGTGGGCTATAACCCACTTCATCATTATAGCCCACGAAAGCTTATGCTGAAGAAAATCTGGTAGTCTATAAAGTGCCCCAGGACTCTGGTTGTTTTCGCTGTACACAGACTAACATGGCTACCCCTCTGGAAATTTCTAGCATAACACAGACACCCTTGTGTCCTTTACCCCTTTGCACTGATCCAAATACATTCCAGTTCTGGCTAATCTCATGTCCTCCATGAAGATGAACTCAAACCAGTAACAAATCAGCAGCCAGATGAAGTGAGGATGCTATGGCAATAACCTCTGAAAAGGGTTCTTTTTTCAATAATACTCATCTTTGTGAATTGTCAACATAAAAGCACTGTGCCTACTGTTAATAACTATCCAGAAGCCTAGATAACACAGAAGCCCTTCAAGGTCTGATCTTTTTATTCTACATGAACACAAATGTCATCTAGAGATGGGACAACGACATGTACCGTCAAGTGTTTGAAAATTAGTAAGGTACAAATTTCCTTTAAGATTCAGCAAAGCAAAGTACTTATATGAGTGCTTTACTTTTACGCAAATAGAACTACTCATACGCTTAAAGTTAAGCACTTGCATAAGAGGCTTTACTGAAATGCAGTTAACATGCTCACATTCAAAATGTACCTTAATAGTATTTTTCAGCTTGTCCAACACTCTCCAAACCTTCAAGATGACGAAGTGTCTTTGGCTATGTCTACACTGGAAGCTTAATTCGAATTAACTTAAGCCTTGGCTACACTAGGCTTTCATTAGCTCGAACTAAGGGCTTCCTTAATTCGAACTAATAAATTTGCTTATACTTTTCGAAGTAAGGGTCAATTCGAACTAGTTAGTTTGAATTAACTCAATGTGTCCACGTTAGGGCTTAGTTCAAACTAACCGGCACAATGAGCTCAATGCAATTGACTAATTCAAATTAAGTTAATTCGAACTAACTAAAATTAGTTCGAATTAGTTAGTTTGAATTTATTAATTCGAACTAACTTTGGTAAGTGTAGACATAACCTTTGTGGCTTTGACCAATTTGCAAAGCATCATTTCGGCTAACAGACAGAAGGCAAAAAGCTGTTAGCTGTTTCGGGGTCCCTTGTAACTACTAACTACGCTTATGTTTGTAATGCTCTGGGCCAGTCTCCTAATGAACCATCCCAATGTATTTTGGAGATATTTTATTGCTCCCCTTGATTTTGCCGACATCTGATCCTGTCGTCTTTCACAAAGAAACACGCAGAAACTGAACAAACAAAGGAAGATTTCAGGTATGCAGAGGACACTCCAAGCTACCAGACGAAGCCTGATTACGTTGGCCTCACTTGCAGGCCATTTCTTTTATTTCCCCTCTAACAAGTGATGGAATTCACAGGAACTAAAATGATTTTAACAGGCAGGCACAGTGGGAACCTATGGGTTGCCAGAGAACCCAAACAGTGTATTCTATGTTCACAGTAGCCCATGGCGTGCTAGGAGGCACAGCCCAAATCCTCAGAAGATGCTCTAGGAGGTGCTCTGCCTTTGGGCTTGTCTACATAGCAGAGTCATAGCTGGCAGAGCTATGCCAGCAGAGCCTGGGGATATGGTGTAAGCCTGCAAAAGAAGTTTTGCCAGCATAGCTAACCTCTGCCCGAAATGGCATTAGGTAAGTGGACAAAAGCAGTCTTCTGTAAGTGTGGTTGCTTCTAAACTGGGGGCTTTGCTGGCATTCAGCTAAAGTGTATGGTTTTCTCACACTGCTGGCCAACATAGTAATGCCAGCAAATCCCCTAGGTAGACTAAGCCATAGCGCGGAGACCGAGTGGCTCTCTGAACTCCCTGGCATGTAGAAGGAGAGCTCCTGCTTCTACGCTCCTTCATGGGTTGCTGCCTGGCTGCTTCCTCCATCTACCTGTCCTACACAGTGGTCCTGTATCCTAGCTACCTCTCCTTTTGGAGTACATGGCACCTCTGGGTGAGTAGAAATGGAACAATACAGGCTCTCTCAATCCAAGGGACTGCAGTTCTGCCTGGCTTCTCAGGGGTCATTCATGGTATACAGGGGAAAACCCCTTGTCCATTCCACCCCTTCATGTGCATCAGCATTAATGGCCAGATAGAATTTGGCCAAGTACAGCTATCCATGGCCACAGATACACAGGCACTGTGGTTAGGAGCAAGAAGTATATTGCAAAGCACCGAGGAGGAAATTCAGATACTTAGAGCCGGATCCTCCATTTCCTCAGTGAATTCACACGAGTAGAATTCCATTGCTTTTATGCAGTGAAAAGAACAGCTCCTTACCACAAAAAGGAAGCCAACAGATACATAAACAGCAGTAATATATTACATTCAGTGGAAAAAACAGTAGTACACATACACATAAGCCTGTACATAACAGCACACACATATACAAATGGTGTTTGGAGAGGATATAATGTTCATTGCTATCTTCAGCTATAGTGTATATCGCTATGTAATGTGACTTTATGTATTCTGTTTACAGATCATGTCACAATTTGTGTATCTATTTGCTTTCAGAATCTGTGAAAGTCCTTAAAATGTGTTTATTTCAGCCATTTGGTACATTGTATGTTTTTTAATGATATTTTCTGTACCGCCTCACTACATTGTTGTGTTAGAATCAATATATGGAAATTAAAATCAAAAGCTATGTCTACACTTGCAAGTTAGGTCAACTTAAGGAGGCTTAAGTCGACCTAACTTAGTCCCTGTCCACACCAGGCTTTCATTAAGTCGACTTCAAAAATTCCTTAAGTCGACTTAATGAGAGCTTAGGTCGACTTAATAAGAACTGCTGGTTAGGTTGACCTAACCCTTAAGTCAACTCCTTAGGTCGACCTAAGCATAGTGTGGACCCTTAAGTCCACTTTATTAAGTCGACCTAAGGGCAGTTAGGTCGACTTACTAAGTCCCCGTTCAGGGAAACCGCTTTCTTAAGTCGACCTAATAAGGTCGACTTTAGGTCAACTTAAAGTCAACCTTATTAGGTTGACTTAAAGCTGACCAAACTTTCTGTAGTGTAGACAAAGCCAAAAGCATTTGGTGGAGCTATGCCAGTTTGCACCAGCTAAGGATCTAATCCTTCAATATTAAGAAAATTCAGATGTAGCTGATTTTGCAAAAATTAGTATCATTTGGGGGGAGGGAGGGCAGGTATATCTTTGAAGACGAGGAAGCTGAACGGTCTATAAGCATTTGAGCCTAGAAATACTGTTGTCACAATATACAGTCATTGCAACTCCCTGCCTCTCTCACTGCTCCTATCCAAATGGTATATTTTACATCCAGGCACAGAAAGAAGGGGAAGGGAATTGGTGGGGAATACAGTTGGGTGGCAAGAATATGAAAGAGAAGAAGAAAAATTAAGTGCTCCTAAAGCAGAGGTTCTTACAAGCGGGGGTTCTTGTAGTAAAGGGAGTCTCCTTACTGTCATCTAAAAAGTCTTCCTCCTCATCCTCCTTTCTCAGTCTCCGCTTGGTATCCTCATCATAAATGAGGCCCAGCAGGTTGGCTGGGCTCTCACTCTCACTGTGGCACAGCTCATTGAGTCGGATGCCAATTGCCTGCCAAAAGGAAGAAAGGAAAAGAAAGCACAAGGGAATGAGAACTGGAGGCAACTCACTTGGATCTTGTCCATTCTGAGGCAGCTGGAATTTCATGTTAAGAACCAAACATTTTGGCATTTTTAAAAAATCACTAGAACAGTAAAATAAAAAAAAAATGTGGGTGGTTTTTTGGTTTGTTTTGTTTTGCAGGGGTGGGGAGAGAGGGAATCACTACTAAATACATTTAAAACATTTTGAAACTTTATCAACATTTGGAAAAAGCTTTTATATTTGGTTTAAACAGTGGGGGTGAGGTGGAGGGGTGCGGGGCAGAGAAACTTGGCAGAAATTCTGTCTGAATACTCCCCCTATCCCTACCTCTCTTTCAGCAAAATTAAGCAGTGAAATGTGCCACCCTTTTGCTGAGATTTACTGCTTTGGAAGGATGGTTTGGTGGTTAGGATACAGCTGGAACTTAAGATACTGGGGTTGAATTCTCTGCTCCACCAGAGACTTCCTGGGTGACCTTGGGCATGTCACATAAGCCAAGATTTGTAAAAACATTTACGCAGCTCACTCCCATGGATTTCATTGGGAGTTAGGCACCTTAATACCTTTGAAAATTTGGTCCTTGCCCACTCTGTTTCTCAATTCCCACCTATAAAATGGGGATAACAGCACTGCCCTATTTCACAGGGTTATGTGAGGATAAATACAGCAAATACTGTGAGGTCTTCAGATAATACAGAGATGAGGGCCATATAATCAGCTAGGAAAGAGATGTTCCCATTGAAGAAAAAAATAAACCTAAACATTTTTTTTCTTCAGTCACAAACAAAAACTCTCTAATGGCCTTGGTACTGGCAGCCTAACGAATATTAAGGTAGCTGAGATTCTGATGGCAATGCCGCAGCTGTGTCTGTCAGCAAGCAGAACACTTTACATTAAGCCCGTTTCAGAATCCAGGGTTTTTTTCTGAAGTGGTGCAGTATGAAAGCACTGTACATATAAGAGAACATGGAAAAATACACAGGACATTTTGCCTTGCTATATAGCATCATTTTGTAAGATAGCAAGTGGGAGTCCTTCCTTTATTTTAATAGCAATTTGGCTCTTAAACCTTCTTGGATTTAGAGGAAATTCCTGAGAGGGAGACTAAATTAGATTTTCAGACCCTCTGCATCTCAGAACTGACACACCAGAGCATATAATTTATCTGCCTAAACTGAAGTGAGGCAGTGACAGAAAAGCAGTCATAAATAGATATGATTAAGGCTCATTCCCATTGCTGGTAAGCAGTTGCTGTCAGATGGAGATGACAGGCTCTGCTATGGGATAGAGGAATGTGGAACGGTGTGCTGTGCAAGTGTAACCCATATGCCTGAAAAGTCGATCTCTGAGAGACCTGCTGAGGGTGGGTTACTGTTGTTGGGCAGATTAGTGACCCACAACTGGAAACTTCCAGAAGCAGGGAGTGGTAGCATTTTGAGCATGCTACACAGTGTACCCTGCTGGTGTGATGTGATGTTGTCAGTCAGATGACTGGAGAGCAGCAGCCTGAGCAGACAGCAAGCAGGAGCTGCCTTGAGGGGAGACCATGTGCTGAGTGTTCTGGAGAGGAGCTGAGCCAGGAGTGAACAAGATGTTTTCTCCATGTAAAGGAGTCATTTGCGACAGACCTTGCAGACATGCATATGGGACTGAGGGCTGGTTGCAGAGAAGAAGAGAAAGCCTGCATGTAATGCTACAGAGGATCCCAGCAAAGGAAGAAGAGGACAGCTATTTCTTGCCACTCAAGCTTCCACACTGGAACAGAGACTGTAGCTGAGAGTTGGGTGAACTCCACACAGACTTTGGGACTCTTCGGTATCTTTCATGCAAGGGATTGTTCTTGGTTAATTGTAGTTTGTTTTCTTAGGATAAGGTTCATTTAGTTAGTAGTTAATAAAGTTCATTGTTACGTTTGTTTTAGTAGTATTTTAATGTGTGAGTGTAGCTCTGAGCAAGCTTCGCCGTGAGTCCCGTACAGACTGGATCCTGGGTCTCCAGCTGCTTTCCCCATAGGGGTTGGGATTGATTTCTGTGGGGCACTGGAGAAAGGCAACTAAATGAATTTAGCCCACCCGAAGGTTACACAAGTTGATCTGGACAGTTCTCAGCCTCAGTTACCTGTGAGGTTACACATAGCTGAGTATGCGCTAAATCCTTCATACCATTTTCTCTCTCCTCACTTCAGTTATTTAAGGAAGAATGTCTTGCTTCCTTTTCTAAGTCACAATACATTTACCACTCATTACTACTGCTCTGTTATCTACCCTCACTGGTGATATAACAATCAGTTATAATACCACAGCAACCTAACCAATAGTGCTAATTCATACTGAAATCCTAATAGAAACTGATTGCTGGAGTTATCCTGGGATGTCCTAGGTAATGGACAAGAGCAACGTATTTCCAAGTAGAAGGTGGCAACTTAACAAAAGAAGCCACAGGAAATGACAGACTAGACTGATCAGAATAGATTGAAAAGACGATCCTTTAAAGAGAAAATGTCACTGATGGGATTGGATTGGCTAACTCAGGGGAGGAATAACAGGCCCATCACTTTTAGTGGCGGCCTGACTCCTGCCCACATCAGGAGTGACTTAAAGTTGTTATTATGGGAGGACTATTTAGTAACTTAGGTCTGGTGGCCCTAGACTAGTTTTTTTTAACCTATCCCACAGTTTCATAATGGCACCCTGCACTGAAGTACCTGAGGCTATGTCTACACTAGAAAAGTTAAGTTGACTTTATTAAGTGGACTTAATAAGGTTGACTTTATGTTGACTTAACTTTTCTAGTGTAGACATAGCCCCTTTTCGACCTTATTAAGTCAATTTAATAAGGTCGATTTAGGCACTAATCCCAGTCCACACTGGCTTAAGTCGACCTAATAAGGTCAATTTAAGAGTTAAATCGACCTAAATCGAGGTGTTATTAAGTTGACTTAACTTTTCCTTAAGTCGACTTAAGGAAACGCTTAAGTCGACTTAAGGAAAGCCCAGTGTGGACGCGGAGTAGTTTAGGTCGACTTAAGCCTCCTTAAGTCGACCTAACTTGTAAGTATAGACGCACGCTGAGTGACCGACAGCGCTCAAGTGTATCTCCTGGAAAAACTATCACCCCAATTAGCACAACTCAGCAATCTTGCTGGTAGTCTGAATGAAGAGCTCAGTGACTAAATGGGTTGGAGAGGGACCTGCCTATTGAGTTTGCCTATTCCTCGTGGTGCAGAAGATTCATGTCCCATTGCAAAGTGGCCCTTGAGCCAGGGTTGAGGGAATGGTTGCACACGGAACCTCTGGTGGCACAGAGGCTATGTCTCCACTTGTCAGAATAAGTCAACTTTGCTAAGTTGACTTCACAAAGTCAACTTTAAGTCGACCTTGTTAATTTGACTTAGCATGTCTACACTGTAATTTTAGGTCGACTTGAAGTCGGCCTGGCTAAATCAACTTAGAGCATCTACACTGGACACCTAAGTCGACTGACAGGGGCTAGGTGGACCTGGGAGTGGTGCATGGTGGGAAGTGTGGCACCCGAGAGGTGCCCCCCTTCCCCGGGCACCCCTTTAAAAGTGGCAGGGAGCTCAGCACCTTCTCCATTGTGCTTGGGTACATGGGGGCTAAGCAGGGGCAGGGTACAGGAGCAGGGTGGGCAGGGCTGTGTCTTGCCCTGTGGGTGGGCATGCCAGGCTCTGGCTGTGCCAGGCACCCTGGCAAGGAGGGCAGTGGGGGAGCCCTGGGGGCCATTTAAGTCGACTTAGGGCTAAGCCACATCTACACTGGCTTAAGTTGACTTAATAAAGTCGACTTAAGCAGTAAATCGACTTAAAACAAGGTCTTACTAAGTCGAATTAATTTTTCCTTAAGTCGACTTAAGGAGCAGCTTAAGTCGATTTAAGGAAACTCCAGTGTGGACGCAGAGTAAATTAAGTCGACTTAAGCCTGCTTAAGTCGACTTAATTTACTAGTGCCGATGCACCCAGAGGTAGCAGCTCTTATGCTCCTGGGTGCTAACACAGTGGGTACAGTCAGGGGAAGAGATGTGGCTCAGGCTTCCTTATACCCAGGTGAACCCCCACTTGCCACAGTGACCTCTTCAGGTTGCTGGTGGCCAGCATAATTTAAAATAGCTTTTAGGCTGCCACAGGATTGAAACAGCACAAAAGCTGCCTTTGGAATCCCCCCTTCTGAAATGTGCTGTGCACACCTCAGCCAACACCAAGAAAACAGTCCTAGGTCAAAGTAAGGTATGAGAAAGCCTGGGGCTGCCGCACTGCTGCTCACCCCGCTCCGGATCTGTGGATATAGAGAAGACTTAAGTCCCCAGGGATTTCAACATGGCACCTCTGAAAGGCACCAGACAGGTATTAAATATGGGAAGAATGTTGCAATGTCAAAAGTGGGCTCTGAATCTCTCCCATGACCTTAGAGTAAAATAAAAAAGAGAGGGAGAGGTGCAAATAAATAATAATTAATAATAATAAAAGATTGTGCTCCCTCTGCACTGCTGCTGCTAAGCAATTAGCTAAAAAGTTCCACTTTAAGAGCTGAGCACATTTCCACAAATACACTGGCAGAGAGAAACATAATTGAGATGCGTTGGCTCCCACTGTCTTTGAAACCCATAAGACAAAAATCAATATTTGCTGCAGCGAAAGAAAGTCTGTGTAAAAGCCTCCAAAAGGGAATTTGAAATAAAATGGATGCTAAAAAGCAATAAACTGATAGTGACTAAATAAAACCCCCAACATTCCTAACATTGATAGTGCCCTTATAACCTCTCTGATGACAGAACGTGTCTGAAGGCTAATGACAACCAGCGCTCTTTTACCACTGCCTTTAAACATGGTGCCTGGCAGGAACATCATCCGTACCACTGGGGACTCGGAGAAGGTTTCCCTTTGGTGACTATAACTTATATTTGTTATTAATATTACAGGGTGAAAAGAAAAGATACACTAGAGATATTTCCTACTTTTCAAGAAAGGGGGTAAACTGCAGTTCCTTGCCTCCGCAGTATTTCACAGCTGTGCTCTGTGGGGGAGTTTGTCAGAATTGGGGGGAGCGCGTGGAAGAGTAATTCTGAAATGCCATCACTTGAGTCAAGGGTTCTCCCTAAATTCTCTCCTGCAGAGTGCCACTTTGCTGCTGCTGCAGGTTTTTGTACATTTCTTCAGCAGGATCAGCTACTCCTGACCCACACAACTATGAGCTTAAATAAAAGCATTTACCCTGATGCAAGTTCTGTGTATTTACTTATAAAGATACAGCTATCGTTGCTGTTACATTAGTAGATCAGCAGGGGTGTAGCAAAAGTCAACAGAAGCCAGAGCCGTCAGAATTTCATTGCCCACTCCTCATGACCTTGCATATGGGCAGGAGCCCAGTCAACATCTCAAAACACTGCAGGATCTTTACACTGAGTTAATCAATTATTTGTTCTCCCTGCCTGCTCATTGGCAGAGGGAACATAGTACTGACTAGTTCCCATGGCAACAAGTGGAGCTGCTGTCTGGACACAGGGAATCTAGTTCTCCAGGGGCAAAGATCTGGAGGCTCCCTTCAGTCTCTCACTGTGAAGCTAGAAAAGCTCACCTCAAGTTGGATGTTAGTGCCTCAGGAAAAATGTGCAAGTGCCAAATCCATGCCAGGGTAGCTTTTAAAACTTCCTGTGGCACAGCGGGTGCCGTGACCATGGTGGAGGGAGCAGTTTGGAATGAATATTGCAGCTAGGCCTGGCTTCAAGGCCTGATGCAAGAGTTCTGAGAAGAGGGTGGGCTGGAACTCTCTTTTTCCTTCCAGGGTGTGGCACCAAGCTAGCACCTAGGGATCACAGCCAGCCTCTCTCTCTCAGAACCCGCAGAAAAGGGCAGTCTCAGAAATGCAGTCCATCAAGGCAGCCATGTATGCAGCCCTACTCCGGAGTAAGGCATGTTGGGAAGTAAAATAAAATCGTAATTCCAGTGTTTTCCACAAACAGGGTAGAGTAGACACAGAGGCTATGTCTACACTGGCTAGTTAGTTCGAATTAAGGAGGCTTAATTCAAACTAACTAAAGCCATGGCTACACTAGGCTTTAGTTAGTTCGAATTAAGGGCTTCCTTAATTCAAATTAATAAGTTCGAATAGGGCTTCAGAAGTAAGGCTTTAATTCAAACTAACTAGTTCGAATTAGCCAATGTGACCATATTAATTCGAACTAATTTCTTAGTTCGAACTAACCGGCCATTGAAATGAATGGGGATCACTAATTCGAACTAAGCAAGTGCCATTCATGGCACTTGCTTACTTCGAACTAACTTTTTCTAGTTTGAATTAAGCTAATTCGAACTAACTAATTCGAACTAATTTTAGCAAGTGTAGACATAGCCAGAAGGAGCAAGGCTGTGCTGATGAACTCTCCAGAAGCGGCAGAGCAATTAAATGGAACAGGGCCATAACCAGGTTGGGGTGAGCGGGGCTACTGCCCAGGGCACAAAGCTACAGGGGCAGAGAAATGGGGCAGCATAGGTGGGGGAGGGCATGTAGGGTCAAAGGCCCCCCAGATTTCTGCTTTCTATTCAACACAGAGATTTTAAAACACGGTGGGCCTCTTGTCAGGAACTGGCAGATTGGAAGCTGATGACAGCTGCTCGGCCTGCTCCGGCCCCTGGCTTTCCACACTGTGGGAGCTGGGGACTAGGCTGGCTGAGGAGCCCAAGTGAACTCGGCATCTCCCTAATCTGCTGGCTCCTGGCAGGTGTTGATGGTTTCCAAATAGTGGAATGTGCCCCCACAGTGTTTGAAAACTTCAGTGCTAAATAGAAGGCAGAAAATACGGGGGATTGGGAGGGGGCACATGACCCTGTGTGTCCCCCTCCCCGCCACTTGTCACGTCTCAGGGTGCAAATATGCTTGCTTGCCCTAGGTGCTAAAATAACTAGTTATGGCTCTGAAACTGAGTGCTTGCATCTAAACCTTTGATTTGTTTTTTGATGATTTTTTGAGGGAGACTTTCCTGATGAATGTCAAAATTTACCTAGGGAACTATAGATCTGTTTGGCTGTTCATTTTAAAGACCCCAGACTGGGGAACATTTTATTTACAAGCTCCAGGTTGTTTGGTTGGTTTTTGGTTTGGCTTGAGACTTACTATATCTTTGCTTTGATTAAAACAGGAAGGTAACACAAAATGAAAAAATCAGACACACAGGCTTCAAGATGCTGAAGCCTCTCCAGTGCCACAAACGGATAGAAGAGTAAAAATGAATTTGCCTCAGCATTTCCAACTAACAGCTGCATGATGCAGCTTCCAATAAGGGCCAGGCACTGAGCAGGTATATCCTGGCATAGCTCTAAATGCAGTGGTTTTCATACCCCGGGTTGGGACCCAGTACTGGGTCACAGACTCTCAGGCACTGGGTCACAGCGCCCCCTGCTGCCAGCACCAAAAGACTGGAATGCATTGCTGAGAGATGTAATTGTTGAGTCACAGGCATAAATGATTTTCTTCAACTGGGTCCTGAAGAAAAAGGTTTGAAAACCACTGCTCTAATGGAACCAGGCTTTTTTATACCTGTTGAGGATTTGGCTCTACATGTCTAACATGGCTACTGGGAGAAAGAACATTACATTCTGAGTCCTGTTGATTTCCTGTTCCACTGCAATTTTTTTATGCCGTACTCATTTAATTTGACTGCCATTTGATTTTTTTAACTTACTCCAAAATAAGGTGAAAACTTACATCTCCCCATTGATAGAAGAGTTTGGCTGCATTCCACTGCAGCTTCTGGTTCCGTTTGTTCCCCACAATGGGAGAGCGTCCCCGGGAAAGGCCTTTCTTAGTGATGTTCACATGATGCCCCTTCATCCATTCTGGCCAGTTGCCACGATTGCAGCGGTGAACGAAGCGAGCGCATTCCAGGAATAGAGCAGCTCTTGCCACCACAGGAGCTTCCTGAAATGTTTGCAAAATTACATTAAAAACCATAGGGATAGGCATGTTAGTCTGGCTCAGCAAAACAAACAAAGAGTCCTGAGGCACTTTTAAAGACTAACAAATGTATTTATTGCATGAGTTTTCGTAGGGGAAATCCCACTTCATCAGATGCTTGAAAATGGAAGCATCTGACGAAGTGTGGTTTCTCCCATGAAAGCTCTGCGATAAATTTGTTAGTCTTTAAAAGTGCCAAAGGACTCCTTTTTGTTTTATTAAAAACCATGAATCAATCAGTCTAACTTAAGAGCTAGCAATATGTCAGCTGATTTAAAATGGAAACGAGCTATCTCTGGAGCACCATAGTTAGTATGACAACCCACTGGGTAAGTCCTTTGCTAGTACTGAACCCATGACCTCTGCATCTATAAGCATGCGTCTCTTAGCATTACTTGGGGTACAAGACCAGATTAACGATAATCTGATAATACCTGATTCAGCCACTAGAGGGAGACAATGACCTAAACTGGCATTACAATAACAGGTGCCTACTGCCGTCTAATCATCTTTTAATGATACCTGTTTTCTTTAACTGGTGGTAGATCTCACTCATAATGGAGACAGACAGGGCCGGCTGGCTAAGGGTGTGACATAATTAGAGAAATGCATGAACTAAAACCCTGTATTTGAACACCTCTGAACATTGGGAGAGTTCAGATCCGGCTGTGAATTTTGTGTGTGGCCCATACATCTACAACACACTAACGAAACTGCTTATGATGTTTTGGGTTGGCTAGAAGGGAGAGAATATTAGTAATAGAAACTCATCAACTTCCACTTGTGTGCACGCAGATATAATATTACCTATTTCAATTTTCTGGCCAGTTCCTCCTGTTCACTGATGATCACTTCTTTTGAAACAATTTTATTGGTTTTTGCAAATAACCATGACGACACAGACAAACGTACACACATGTATGCCAATTAATGTGTGCATACAGTAGTTTCTCCTTGGCAGTGTTTTTCTTTCTCTATTAAGGCGGGATTTAACAGCACACTGCATTATGTTACAATTAATTTTCTGTTTCCCTACTTCTTTAGAAACCCTTTTATCCAGAAATTTGTATAACTGCCAAAAATAAAACTAATTAAAGCTGAAACTTTCACAGAGTAATGAGCCACGGTTTCAATCTGCTTACATCACTGTGCCTGACCATATTGCAGACAGAAATGCCAGTTCAAGCATACCTACACCACCATTTGCATGCCCTGTCATTTGTTTCTATCTGTGTGATATGAGTGTGGATGCCCTCGTGGAAGCTTGCTGAAATCTGTGCTGACAGCAACAAGACATGGAGAGCCAAATTCTCTGCTGGCATAAATCAATGTAACTCTATTGACTTCAGCAGAGCTCTGCCAATTAATGCTAGCAAAGAATTTGGCTTGAAGCCCTAGCCTTCAGTATCCAGGTTTGAAAATTTTGTCCTAATTTTTTCAAGCAAAATTTGTCATAGATGTTCCTGACTTATGAAAAACAATTTTTCAGTAACAGGGAGAAATGATATCAAATTTAGCTGAATTTGATTTAAAATGTCCCATTTTAAGCAACACAAAAACGTTGAGGGTTTATTTAGCAATAACGTAATTGTTTCCATGTTAATTGTATGTATTTTTCCAATTTTATTATGGGGCTTTTTAAAGCTTAGTTCTGAATATTATTATAGAAAGTGAATAATTGGTATTGAAGTGTAACAGCACAAATAAGTTAAACAATGAAAGACCAACAACTTTCAGTGAACTGCAAATAAATTACACAAGGTGGCCTCAAAATATAAAAGGACTCCAGATACAGTTAAATGACTTTCTTTTAAAACATCGCTTGTCTGTTTTTTTGTTTAGCAATGCATCTTCCTTTTCCTGTGTGCATTTTTAAAAGGTAAGATTTCAAAAGCGCGCTGCATTGTCCCAATTCTACTCCCAGTGAATTCAGTGGGAGTTTTATGATGGACGTTAGAGGTTAGGGAGTTAGACCAAAGTAGGTGTATCTGAAAATTCTACACAACACGATTAGAAATAGAAATTATAATTTGTTTTTATTTCAGGCAACTGTTTTTATTGAAGGTAACTTTGAAATCAGTAGTCTCCTCCCCCAACCGGCTGGCATTATTGTCAAAATAAATAATGTTCTTACCACTTGGGATAATGACTAAAAGAAAGTTAGAGAGACAAGATGGGTAAAGATATCTTTTATTGGTCCAACTTCTGTTGGTGACAGAGACAAGTTTTCAAATTATACAGTGCTCTTGTACAAGTCTAGGAATATACTCAGAGTGCAACAGATAAGGGCTGATATTCACTAGAGAGTTTTGTCAACAAAAGTCAGCTTTTGTTAACAAAACAGTGGAGGTGTACACATCCAAATGCTCCTCTCCCAGATACAACTGTCTCAATATGCTGACATAATAAAAACACCTCAACAAGAAGCTTAGAGTTTAGGTCAGTACAATTAGGATGATGCATTGTCAATGTAGACATTGTATCCTCCTTAGATCAGTAGGTATCTGTCATTCTTGTCAATTTCAGGCCTCTAGCAGATCCCTGAATTTAACAAGAAAACCAGCTGGGGGCCAGGCAAAAAGCCCTGGGTGGCTGGATTATGGTTCCCGGCTGCAAGCTGGGACTGGAGAAGCCACGGGTGACTGGATTCTGGCTCTAAGCAGGGAGGGGAGAAACCCTGGGGTGCTGGAAGCAGGCAGGGGGCTGAAAAATGAGAAGCTGGAGCAGCTGGACCCCCACTTCCATAATGGCTTCCCCCAGCTCTTGGGGAGAAGCTCAGGGCTGCCTCCTGGCAGGGAACAGGGCATGAGGGAGGCCCCCACACCAGAAGCACAGGAGCCTGTGGAACTTCCAGCAGCCAGGTTTCTCAGCTCCCTACACTGTTCCTCTTAGGTTGGCAGAAGTGCTCCTGATATGAACACAGTCCACCTACCCAAAGAGGGTAGCATGGACATAGCCACCGCAGTAATTATTGCAGTGGCTGTAAGTCAACCTGTGTTAGGTTGACTTATTTTTCAAGTGTAGACAAGGCCTAAATACAAGGTAGAACAGCTTGTTCAGCATAAGTAGTGAATACATATTCTAAGGGATCATTCAAGGTGGAGTAATCCATTAACACTCCTGCAATCATAGGACAAAAGAGAGGGGCTAGTGGATTATAGACTGTTTTAATAAGTCATAAATCCAGGTCTTAATAAAGTCAGGAAGTGCACAAATGGATGCGCTAGATGTATTTAGGCATTAAGACAACAACGACATAAAAAGGTGAGGAGCTGCATCTGAATAAAGATCCTGGATTAAGGGTTTATTACAACAATCTGTAACTCACTGACCTCTACCCTCTTTTATTCTATGACTGCAGGAATGTTAAGCTTTATCTTTTCCCAACGAAAGTTCAGCCAATAAAAGATATTATATCACTCACCTTATAGTTGTCTCTCTAATACCCTGGGACTAACACAGCTACAGCAACACCGCAAACAATACAAGAAAATTGTTTTTCTCACTTCACTTTATTTCCGCACCCCCATACCCTGTAATTTTTACAGGCAAAAGCAATTTATCAAATGCTCCAAACCTTTTCACATGTCCACCGCTCTCATGAAAAAGCTCTCATGATTGTTAAAGTGTTGAGATGATGAGTCTGTATCATAAAATATTGATTTCATGGTGCCCAAATGTTTGTGTTAGAAGATGTATTTAGGCATTAAGACAACAGGAGCTTAAAAGATGCTTAAGCGGGTGAGGCTTGGCATCTAAAGAACCATTCACAGCTAATTAAATGACAGTCACAAAAGGCTAAAATGGAAAAATGTGGCGCCTCTTAGGCCATGTGTTCAGTTACAGACTCACAGTGACCCAGCTGTACCGATATAGCTGTGCCACTTGCAAAAGTGCTCATGTAGCTGTGTTCTGTTGAGCTCTCCAGTCGACATCATAAAACCAGCTCAATGAACAGCAGTAGCTATATTGGCAGGAGAGTGTCTCCCATGGACATAGCTCTGTGCACATGAGCACTTATGTCTGCAAAACTTATGTCACTCAAGGATGTGTTTTTTCACCCCCCTGAGCAACGAAATTTTTGCTGATGTATGTGCTAGTGTAGACATGGTCTCAGGCTACATCTACACGACTGTGCTCACAGAGGAGCAGTTGCACAGATGCAGCGGACCCACCGTAGCACTGCGAGTGCAGGTGTGCTATGTCAATGGGAGAAAGCTCTCCCGTCAACTTAATTACCAGACCTGAGGAGCGGCAGTAGCTATGACGGCAGGAGAATCTCTCCCGCAGACACAGCACTGGCGACACCTGTGCTTAGGTCAGTATCACTTACATCACTCAGGGGGGTGGCTTATTCACACCAATGAGCAACACATCTTATGCCAATATAAATTCTAATGTAGACAAGTCTTAGAAGACTACAAAAAAAAAAAAAAAAGAAGAGAGACATCTTTTGTCTAGATTAATAATGAAAGAAACATTTTGGAGTGAAGAGAGGTAATTGCTCTGTTGTAGTTTGCCTTTCATTTTAATTCAAATGAGAAGAAACATTTCTATATGTTGGGGTTCCTCTGACCAATGGAAGTACACATTGGGTCAGCAGGTTTGAAATGGTCCACAACTCTCTGGGTTAGCAGCTGAAAGTCAGGGGTTTAGTGACACCAAGGATGTGGGATTATGAATAAGGCTCGTGCTGCTTGTCAGCACCCAGGAAAGCCATCACATATTATGACACACATACAGTCATGCCAGCTCTTGCAAACTGGTCATGAGAGACGTGATTTCTAAGTAAAATGAAGCCTCACTCGTGCTGTTGTGAGAGAATTCTCCAATGTTAGCTTTTTGGAGTATTTTTTAGCTCCCACCATAAAAATCCTGACATTTGAGGGCTCAGGCCGTCAGCTCAGGGGCAGGATATAAGTGGGAAATAGGAGAGGGAGATCCCCCCCAGGAATCAATCTGGGAAACAGGAGAGGGGATTCTCCCTGTATCCTCCTAGGTCTAAGAAGCAGAGGTGTGTCTGTGAGGGCTGAACTTATGGTCTGGGAGCTGCAGGGAGACTAAGGTGAGGAGGGTAAATGGGGACATAATTAATGGGAGGGGGGCTAGGAGACAGGATTAATGGCTGGGCAGGAGAGGGGCAAGTACAGGGGTGAGAGTTGCTGCAACAGGGGCCAAAATCACCTTATCCAGTACACCTGGGAATGTGGGCAACATCAGCTGTCACATGCATATCCCTGAGGATGGGCCAAGAGGGTTCAAAAATCAAGAAAGACTCGCCTAAAAACGCATCATCTTTTTTTAAAAGTCTCATGATCTTTGATCTTTTGAAGTTGACAATATTGAATATATACCCAAGATACATGGGATAAGGGATAGGTGAGGCTGAATTAAGGAAGAGGAACCAGGGACTCCTGAGTTTAACTCCCTGTTCTACCACACGCTTCCTCTGTAACCTTGGGCAAATAATTTTAGGAACGGAGGCACACAGAAAAACTCGGTAACATGGAGGTCACAGCTTTTCCTCCTCTCACAGGAGTGTTGTAAGGATAAATTAACTAAAGGTTATGAGGTGGTCAGATACAATGGTGAAGGGGTTCATAGAAGTACCATAGATAGACAGATAATCTGCATGTGCAGACAGGGAATGGCTCATGGACCAGTTTGGCACTGCATTCCATCCAAGTAGGGTTATGTATAATAGGCACAATTAAGCTTTAAACTGTTTTACTGGGTAATACTGTGTGGTCACCTGTCTCAAAGACAGTAACTGTGATGAGCAACTTCCAAACCGTTAGTCTACTACAGAAAAACAAACAGTCTTTAAAAGTGCCACAGGACTCTGTCTGTGATGAACAACATTATCAGAACAATACCCAAGTGACAGGGAAAATGGAACTCCGGGACCTAATTCCACAAACCCTTACTCACTTGTAAAACTCTTACTCATGCAAACAGTCTCAGTGGTTCTGCATGTATAAGTACAGATTTCCCTTGCAAGTAAGGGCTGGGGGACTGGGCCTCTTGTTCTGCTGAGCCCTGCTCAGAAGTTCCAAGTTTAAAACATGAAGTGGGTCACCTGCTGAGAGAATGACCCAGATGATTGTAGTAGTGCAAAGACTCCCTGCGATAGCTTACCTGGTGCCCAGAGCAATCGGAATCAGCAGCAAAAGAAAGATGAAGATGTGACAGAATGGATAGGGATGGATTCACATCACAGAGAAACACATCACAAATGGAGAGAAATGAATCAGGCAGGCGATGTGTAGCTGAAAAGAACCACAAGTTACCACAGTTACTGTCAAAACTCAAAAACAGCAGCAAAATTCTAATACCATTGCCACTTCCTATGAAAATTTGTTTACAAGTCTTCCAAGCAAAATCTCCACCTTTTTATATTAGAATTTCCCTAAAGCTTTTTTTGTGCTGTATAGATTAACCTGAGTAAGAACCCACATTTTTCTTACCAATTCATGTTTTACAGAAGCCCGTAAGGGCTCCTCAATAGTCTATTCAATCATGCTATACAATTCATGGTTGATCTGGATGAACAGCTGGCTTAAGATGGAATCAAACTGAGATAATATCATGCTACTGTCTGAGTTCAGCTGATCCTGTAGAGGTTTGTGACCAGACAGCCTCCAATTTCACTCTTGTTTCCTCCAATGATCGATTAATTTCGCAAGACACATACTATCTTCTGATGGCAATCTTCTCATGGCCACCTTTGTCCTCACCATGGCAGTTCAAACAAATTTATTCCCTATTCTCTCTTCTGGGAAAAAAATCTGCTTTTAAAATAATTAGTTGCTTGTGAAAGATGTCAGACTGACAGCTTTTCTCTCTCTAGCTATAAGGCAAGTACATTGTGGTTGGCAGCTGAGCAAGTGTGTGTTCCAACTCACCACTGTGCATGGAACCCTGATTTGAGAGCAATGCTTCCAGGACTATACATTTAACATGGTCTCCCTGACCTTTACCGTCACTAGTATCAAGTAGTACCACTGGCATCAGTTGGATCCAGCCTCGACTCAGATAATAGTGTGTTGTTAGACCATATTAGCTAACCCAGGCTGATTAATACATTTGAGAAGTCCAGTGTGGACAAAGCCGTATTAACTTTAACATGTGCTGAGCAGGTCATGATATGGAGAATGTTCCCCTGAGGCCTTAACTCAGATTAGCACACATTAAAGGCAGTGGTGTCTCTCTACACTAAACTTTACAAACATGCTCATTAGAATATTTCAGCCAGCACATTCTAACATCACGTCTTTGATCCTAGTCCTCTGATGCAGAAACTTACCCACAAGGAACTAGCATGGCATACCAAACCCATTCCACTTAGACCTCAAAATTTTCTTCAGTAGGTAACAGATGTAATTTACTAGCTCAGACTCAATTTCAGCTGGAGACAAAGGGGTAAAATGATCTGCAACCCATTATTAATTCTCATAAATACTTGGTAACCCATTACCATCCAAGTTTACAAAATTGAACCAGGGATGGATGTCACTTCTTGGATAATATTTTACTAAGTAGCTTCTAGTCTTCAAAGCAGCCCCTGGTTCAATGTACATAACAAATCCCCATCTTTGTAATACCAATGGCTCTTGTTTCACTGCTCTAATTTCTTTCTCTACTTTACAGTGGCAAACATGTTTAAACTATCTTTGCTAATCAAAAAGCCTTTGATCACTTTAAGAAAGGAATTACTTGTGAAAACCTGCACGAAAAACATGCTGACAAAAGTTAAGTTAGACCTGAAACTGGAGCTGATAAAATGTAATTTTTAACAGTTGTCATAGCAACATGGCTAGGGGAAATAATTTAAAATAAGGAGGTTTTAATTTGCATCAAATCAGAATCACATAAATGTTTCAAAAGCTTGGAAACGTTGCTCTAAAAATACACTTTGTGTTAAACTGTGTTTTTCTTTCCTTTAAAGGAGCTGAAAGCATTTTTTCCATAATAGTGTAATTTGCCTATCGCCAGTGCAGTAAAACAACATACTGACAGCTTTTCAAATGTACAGTGAATATGACATCTTAAAGCTAAAACAACCCATTGACTCAGTAGAACTGATACAAAGCAAATGGAATGCTGTAAAGACTACTCCATTCTTGATTTAAAGAACAACTGAGAGGTCTTGATCTTGGAGACAAGTTTGAATCAAACTGGACACAACTCACACCTGCTGTCAGCCCCAGGGCAGCTGGGGCTTCCTGTATCAGTGCACATCCGCTCATGGCAGGCTACACAGATCAGAAACTATCTGCCAAATCGTGAGTAGTGAGAGCCCAATGCAATAGCTCAGGATTGACTAATGAGACATGAACTTATCTCATTGTCAAGAATTGCTATTGTCACAAGAAAAAACTAGGGCAGATAGAAATATGAAGGGGGGGGGGGGAAGGAGGGTGTAGTAAAAATAGAATTTTGACATGAGTTGGTGAATTTTCTTTCTTTAGCACTAGATCTCTGCCCCTACTCCCCAGAAATGGGGCAAGTTATTCACCCCAGCATATGCTGGGCATATCTGGCTCTCATCTCCTGGGTTACAAGGACTTCAAGCTCAGTGACCAGATCATAAATTTAATTCTGTGCTCTGTGCCAAAAGTAGCCATCCCCCTTGAGAATGCAGAAAAGACAGATACAACAGAAACTTCAAGAAAAACAAACAAAAAAGAATCGCTGGAAGCTTTAATATTTTTCTGCTCTGCCTCCCATCCGCAGACTCTGAACCAGCTAGTAAGACCCTAGAAAAAGAGAGCTCACTATAATTCCCTTATTAGTTCAACGTTCTTGTAATAACAATGACTGCATAGCCATACACAGTTCTCAGTGATAATTAAGGATTCCCAACACTTTTAGTTCAGATATCCCTTCCACTGTGCTGCAGAGACACCCCATCATGAACAATCTGTTGGCTCATGTTGGAATACTTTTATCATTGATTCTTGATCATTTTACGGGGTACTTTACTTCTGGGGCAGCAAGATAGGCATGAGCCCAAGGGCTTCCCACTCTTCAATGCCCCACTAGACAACAGATGCCTCATTCAAAACTCTGAGTGATTTCCTCTCCTGTTTGCTCATTGTTCTCCTTCTCAAAACCAGTGAGAACCAGCTGTGCTACCAAAACCTGGCGTGCAATGTAGCCTCTGAAAGAAGATCAGTGGCTGTTAAATTAAGGGCAGCACTGGAAATTATACAGAACTACCTTCTCCTCAGATTCCTTTCATTGCCAGTCCCAATGGTCAGGAAATTGATCTTTCTAGGCCTGTAAATTACAGCGTAATATCTTTATTTTTAAAACCAAGCCTCTGACCTTCTACAGGTGTCAAACACAGACAGAGAAATAACTAAGTTCTGAGCGCCAATCAAATACTCAAGGCCTAGATTGAAAAGCTTTATTGTATTATCTTATTTCTGAAAGATTAAATTGGCTGAAAAACACAGTTTTCATTACAAGTGTTTTTTCTGGGGTTCTTTTATTTGAAATGATCAAACAAGTCCTGAGAGTTGTTGAGCTCCTGCTTAAATCAGTGAGACACACACATACAATTAAGGTTGCCAAGTCAAGCATTCAACAGTTAAAAAACACCAGAATGAAAGTTGTCTGTTTAACCATAATTCAGCCTCCTTGTGTGTATTCTACAGACCCCCTGCCTTGTGCAGGACACAGAATGGACAGTGCTCACTTAGGGTACGTCTACACTGGAGGCTTTGTTAAGTCAACTTAACAAGGTCGACTTTAACTCGATTTAAAGTCGACCTTGTTAAGTTGACTTAGAGTCCACACTGAAAACTCCAGTCAACTGCCAGCGTCCACACTGGCAGGTGCTAGGTTGATGGAGGAGCGCTGCATTGTGGGTAGCTATCCCACATTGCACTGGAGCCTGGAGGCCAAAAAGGTCGACTTACGGGCACTCCCCGTCTACACCGGCTTAAATTGACTTAATAAGGTCGCAGTAAGTCGACCTTCAGAGGTGGTGTTATTAAGTCGACCTAAAAAAGCGCTTAAGTTGACTTAATAAGGGCCCAATGTGGACGCAGCGGTCTTTAGGTCGACTTAACCATCCTTAAGTCGACCTAAGGCTCCAGTGTGGACGTGACCTTACTGAGCAGACATTCACCATTTTCCTTTCTCCTCATTGTTCAGGGTATGGTTCCAAGGCCTTTTTTACTGAACTCTATTCAAACTCTGCTCAGACGACAGAATTATTGATTTCCTCATGGGCTTTTCTAGGGCGCTTTTCACTACACTATTTGAATCCTTCACAGATATGAATTAATTTTTTTTCAAAACATCCTTGTGAAGTGAAGGGATGGTATTATCCCCCACTTTTACTAAGTAAGATCAGAAGTTTTCAATAATTTTGGGCACCAAACTGGAGGTGTCCAGGACCTGATTTTCCAGATCCTTAATATGACAGAGCAGTTTATACGTGCAAAGCACAGCTCCCATTGCCTTCAGTTGCAGCTATGAGTGCTCAGCACTTCTGCTAGTCAGACTCTAGGGTCTCAGGTTAGACACCAAGAAAATGAGGAATGCATAATTAGTGACCCCATGTGAAAAGTTTAAGTGACTTGCCCAGCATCACATAGGAACTTGGTAGCAGAGATATGGATAGAATCCAATTCTCCTGTGTGGCATTCAATGGCCTTACTGATAAGAGTAACCTTTTTCTTCCTGCAATCCCTGCCTCATTCACTAGACACCTGCCAATTTCTGCAACAAAGCAGGCAAAGGACCTACAGACAACAGCCTTCTTCACTACACAGATTTGATTCATACCCAAAGCAGGTCCATCTTGGGCAATGGATGAGGGAAAAGAAGTATATGATCACACAATACAAACTATATTAAACTCAGAATACCCTGTTGTGGGGATTACAGTAAAATGAATACTATTTTTGACTACTTCTAAACTCAGTTACACTCTGGATTTACAAGTGCTGCAGCTGAGATCATCTTGCAGCCCGAATTTATCAGGATATTCCCATATCATTATGTCTTGTCAGAGAAGGGAATTCCATTTCAGACGCAAACCAAAGTCTTTTACCCATCTAAGGGGAAGGAGGCAAAGTGAAGCTTGGCAAGTTGGATCCTAACACTCCCAGGTCATACGGGTATAAACACACCACTGCCATGTTGTACTGTCAGTACATTTGCAGTTAACTTATAAAGTAAGAATGCAGTGAGTGGTGCTGTTGTTTAAACAGAGGACACATTTCAAGCCTAAGGAAGGACATCTTCATATGCCAGATTGATGCCACTTGGCATGTTTCTCTCTCACACAGTCCATGGAGGCAGTATAATTTGTTACAGTACATCCATACAGATTTCTAAAAAGAGCTTCAAGTGACACAGCACAGTATATATGTGGCTGCAGTGACATTTCTTTTCTTACATTTTATGTTTGTTAATTTAACCTTTCTGTTGGGTAGAAGCGTGACTGTCTACGAGAATAAAGTCCCCTTGTTAAAGTACAGGCACTTGGAGCACATGCCTTCCCAACCAACCCTGCAAGGCTGCCTCCACCCTGATTGTCATGGACCCTGACAGAGGGTGAAAGGGTAGTTTAACCTCCTGGATCACTCAGATTTTCAGGTCAGATGAGATCAACAGGATCATCTAGTCTGACCTCCTACACAGTGCAGGCCACAGAACCTCCTGCCCACTCCTGCAATAGACACCTAAGCTATGATTGAGCCACTGAAGTCCCCAAATCATGATTTAAAGACTTCAAGGCACAGAGAAACCACTAGCAAATGGCCCATGCCCCACGCTACAGAAGAAGGTGCCACAAGAGTGCCAATTAGTGCCAGCCATGATGGTGGGCTTTTGAGAAGCAGATATGGAATATGGGCTGACACCACCCCCCTAATTTCATGTAGAAAACTGAATAGCAATCAGGAGGCAACAGCAACTTTTGGCCAATACTGATCTAGGCTGGATTTGAATTTGCTGCCTAGGGGGTGGCAAGCTGTGATTTGGCATTAAAAAACAATGCAACCTATGTAAAAAGAAAAAAGTCTGAGTCATAGGTGTGAGGTGATATCTCACCTATGAATTATGAGATTTAATCAATTAACACTGCCGGGACAGAAAGTTTAGCTTGGGTGGACGAACGAACCACTGAGCAAAGCTAGATTGTGGGGGAGAGTAAGGTTGCAAAAGAACACAGCTCCACGAACAGTCACAGAGAAAAGAAGGGTGGGGGAAGTCAGCAATCATAGATGTTGTCAGAGACTGGGGTGGGAAGAGAGAAGGAGCAGCACAAAGGACAGAAAGGGGAAGAGGACAGCAATGGAAGGAGGGAGTGGAGGAGATGGCAGTACAAGTGGGTGCGAGGCTGGAAAAATGGACTTGGATCCATGAATTATCAGTATATATATTAAAAACAGCTGAATGCTGAGTCTTGGATTTTTTTCCATTGAGTATCTCCGCTGACTGACAGCCATACTTCACTTTACTTATAAGACCACCAGAAGCCCTCAGTGGAATTATAACCCCACAGCTGGCAGTTACCTGTTCTTTATTCTCTCTCTCGCTATTGTTATAAGCAGTCTACAAAGTTTATGACTGTTAGTGCCATTTGCAGCATCAATATAAAAGCTTCACATTAGCAGTAGTCTTATTGAGAGACTTAGAGACCCATTTTCAGTGCCATATTTATGCAGTCATACCCATTAACCCTTCAGCTAATATTAACAAGTCATTATATAGCGCTTTGCCTGTTCAAAGTGGTTTATAGACATAGTGAATGATGGTGGCATCTCAATACACTCTGTACATTATTGCTTAGCAGGTAGGAACTAAGTTAATGAACACATGCACAATCACTTACAAGATCAAGGGCAGCTGCCAGGATGGAGGCATCGGGGATAGTGCCTGGCTCACAGCAGTTTAAGAGAAACTGAAAGCGTTTCATGCCTTGTCTGATTGCTCCTAGGTTCACTACATTCTTGGACTTCCCACCTTCCTGGTTGGTGGCCAAATGATCATCAAAACTCTGGCAACCTGAGGAGGTAGAGATTACAAAGAGGGTCCAGGGGAAGGGAGTGTGGGGAACAGGGAAGAGGAGGACGACACAATATCTCACAGATAAAATAAGAGTTGGACAGGGATACTGGTTTGCATGATCCTGACCCAGTTCCCTTCCCTCAACTTGATACATGATCTGAGCATATGTGACAATTTCCATGGCACCCACTGATTGTGATGAGGTGTGAAAACTGTGAACCTGATTCTGAACATGGCCACAGAGCTGTAAATCCAACATGATTCCATGGACTTGGATGGAGGTGCTTTAGATTTACTCCAATGTAAATTAGATTAGAATATGATTGGTCCATGGCCTTTCTTAAAATATGTAAATGCAGTATTGAATCTTCTGCCTGTTTGGACTCTCAGGCTCTCTCCACTTCCTCATCAGCCTATTTCAATTATTTTACCCTATATCGGTTTCTATTTTAGTTTATCATCTTTCTTTTCTTAAGAAAGAATATGCATTTAGCCTATTTCTTACTCAGTTGTTTCTAACATAGATGTAATAGACAAAGGCAGGACAGTATCTTTGAAGGAGATTCCCTACTTACGGAGAGGAGAAAAGCAAAGAACTCCAAATCCATTAAGGGGTCTTACCATGAAGATTTACCTGGGAAGCATGTAGATCGTACAATAACAATCCTGGAATAGATAGATGGAAAATCTTTTCCAAACTACTAAGTTTAATCATGCAAACAAAGATGAATTAAGTTTAAAAACCCTTCTTGAGAGAATATGAAAGTACATATCTGTCCTACATCCAGTTAAAGCTACATAGTGCCGAACAACAAAACATTTCTATCCTGCGATAGATTTCATCCAAATAAAAAAAGGAAAAGAAACAAGGAGAGCACCCATATTAATGAGTGGACACTATTGCTTTTCCTTTCCAATGTCTTTGTTTCCTATTTACCTGGCATATTTCTCTTGCTACAATTAATGGCCATTGTATCACAATATCTTGTTTGGGTTACAGACAAAAACCATTTTCTATTATGCATATCTCACCAATCTCTAAAAGGCAAATCTGTGCTGTGTCTCTAAGAAGTACAGCAGAAAAACTCACTGCCACGGCGGGGTAGCTAAAAATGCTTTACGAGACCTTTCTGCCCACATAATCCAGGGCTGATCCACAGCCCCCAGCATAACTTAAACAACTCTCTGACCCCGTCTCAATTGTGGTGCTAACCTTAGCCTTCTGTATGTATCGCAATGCTGTACAGGATCTCCAATGTTTAGCATGCTGTGGTCCCGCCTCTTTCACCTGCCTTCTATCTCCAGCCACACCCCTTTTCTGGGGCTTGTGAGGAGTCCTGGAGAGACACCCTTATGGCTGTCTTATGTCCTGCATTGGGTGGGGGGCACTCCCTCAGACACAAACAGGGCTTTGGGATCCTTCTTTATCTGGCATAACGGGGCAAGGGTAGAGTGAGGATCTCATCCTTGATTTTTTGGCCTGCAGTCATAACATAGGGAAGAAAAAGGAAGACTGCTCCTGAGGTGCTTAGGGCCAGATTCCTCAGGGATGACTTTTTTTAGTGACAGTACAGCATTCTGGAGAGTTGGTGCAAAGATAGCTGTGAGATCTCTTCAGGTGCCCCTCCCTCTTGGTCTGTGGGTGCTAGGGCAGTCCCAAAGTACAATTTAGTGTGGTTTTAGGGCTGCTCCATATTATGCTGGCAAGTAACGGCCCTCTAGGAGCTGTTATGGCAGCTGGAGATTAGCTGAATGAAGCAGCTCCTCATCCATGCCCTTTTCTTTGGTCATGCCCCTAACCCTGGGGGCCAAGGTAAGGGTGACAGAGAAGCCACCACACCAGACTTAGCATGTCTGAGGATTTCCCAAGCAGGTGCAATTCTAAGGTTGCAGACTGAACTGGCACTGAAGCCTTTGTGTGCTGGAGAATTGGTACAGGGCAACTGCAATAGGGGCAAGAGTCTGGCCTGCAGAGGAAATGTGTCCTGTTAATGTAACTGCGCATGCACTAGAAGAACAATCCCAGTTAGGCTCCTCCATAGAACATGGGAACATGCCAGACTTGTTATGCTCTGATAACTCACAAGAGGGTACATTTATCCATCCTGAAAAGAAATGCCACAACAACACCGAGGTATGTGGTGTGTTGATTAATTTCTCGTACACCATGATTTTATCAACACGTACTAGACACAGTTGATCAAAAGGTGCTCCATTTTACTCTGGATAGCCCATATTTATTTATACCCCTACTCCCAGGTGCGTGACACACCTCAATGTAACTGAGCACTGTGCTCTCATACTGTCTGGAGCTTCAGCTGGTGGGATGCAAAGTCAGGGAGCTGTATCAATTTACATCAGCTAAACTTCTGGTCCCTGGACTGAAGCAGTGTTGTATCATCCTCAGGATGTGGCCTGTTTGTATATGGATGCTTTCTCAATGACATAGGTTTTAGTGGAGAGGCATAGATATTACTCATAAAGTCTGACAGCTTTGATTTCAAGACCATGGGCCCGATTCTGATCTTATGTACATTGGTGTAAAGCAGTAGGGTGGTAACACCCAGGAATCCAGAGAAGATTCACTGGTATTAGTGAGATTAAAAAAAAGAAATCAGGTTTTATCACTCTCTGTATGAAATTAACAGTAGAAAGGCATGCTCATATTTGGCTGCTATTGCTATTCCTGTCATATGATGGTGAAATGAACACATTGTATAACCATGGTATAGCTGTTAGATCATGTCAAATGTAATCTAATACACTGTATGCAAAATATTGCTATATACAGAGAATGCAATATACTGTAAAAAGTAGCAGAAGCAAGGGGAGGAGAATCAAAGTCTTTCTATTATTTTTGTTTTTTAAAAAACACACATAATGTCAAGATGGAAGCTTTATCTCCTTGGTTACAAGGATCAGGTTTTCTGAACTGAGTTGGGATGGCTGTATGATGCTTGAAGACATAGTATCCTCTTTAAAAAGGCACTTTTCAAACATCACTGCTTTTAAAAAATAATAGCATTATGATTAAATACTATCATAATTATTTCTTTTGTGGAGAAACAAGGACAGCGTCTCTTTAACGAATGGCATGCAGACATTAAACATGCAGACACAGAAGAAAAGAGATAATTAAAACAAGATTTGTACAGGGTTTTCTATTTCATCAGTGCTGAACTTTGCTAAAACTGTCAAATGGTCACTAATTGGGAAAAAAAATTGATGGAACATCCATCAATGTATTATGGAATGAAAGATTCACACACCCTGTTTTTTTAATGACTCATTGCTTTGAAGTAAATACAATTTTTTCAAGTGTATTGATTTGATTTAATTTGGCTTTGTTTTTGACTGTCCAAATGTTATATTAGCTTAATTTATTTGACATATTTGTTTTTTGTTTTTATTTCCACATTCTACTTGGTTGGACTTTCTTTTAAATCAAAATGAAAGAAAGAAGGAAGAGAGAGAAAATGGTTACTAAGAATGAAAAGTTGGAGAAGAACAGAATGGATATAAAAATGAGGAAGAAAGCAAGGAGGGTGGGAAGGCATAAAAGACGGAAAGAAAGAAAAGAAAGAAAACCCTGATTTCTAACCATCTTTTTCTTCTGTGTGATGAAGCTTGGATGGGTGTCTTCGGCAGGTGTGCCATTTACCAAGACGCTTGAAGAAATTCTCCTCTTCATCTCGTCCATTCTCCATGCCACTTCCTGGTCCACCTTCTGAGAGCTTCACTGCACTGGTGAATTTCACCTAAACAAAGGAGGAAGAGACAAGATTCATGTTCTGATTTCTTTACCAACTTTGCCATAGCAATGAAATACTTAAAGACAGGCAGTATTGAGATATGTTACTCTCGCAACAGGTTTGGAACTGTCCCCATTCACATAAACAAGGATTTTTAAAATTCTTTAATTTCTTTCACAGGGGTTTGTATAGATACAAGTAAGGAAAGAGCAGTACGACCAACCAGTAAAGTATATTAAGTAGTTTCAGAGAACTCTGCTAACTGCCTGAGTGACAATAACTAACAGGAGAAATAAAATGTTAATTGCACTGACACACTTCATGTGGAGAACTAAAGAAGACACAACGATAATTTCTAGACAGCCTGTAATAAGAATGAAACATGGAGCTAAAATCAACCCACTCTCCTTTACTTCTCTTGAGGTGCTGCTATTCCACAGTCATTACATCCTTTCTTTTCTGTTCTGTTGCTTGGATGCACATTTCACCTCTTCAGTGATAGGATAAATCATTTACTACTACCCCTTCTTTTATTAGCTAGACATTGCCCCATCACTCAATGCTTATCTCTTAGCCTTTCATCTCACAGGCGTCCAAACACAACTTGTGCCTTTCAGCTATTCCTAGTCTTTCCAAAGACTGCCTCCAAAGCACCTCTTCAATGTATTTCTAGTGTGTCCAGAGGCAGCTTTTGGGGTAGGCGAAGCAGGCGCCCGCCTAGGGCCCCAGGCAGTAAGGGGCCCCTTCACTACCTCAAAAGCTATGTCTGCCTTCCACCCTGCAGGACAAATGGTAGAGAGCCAGGATCCAGGGCCCCCAGTGGGAGGTTCGGGGCCCTCAGTGGGGCACCAGGCCCATGGGGGTGTTTCAGGGCTGGCGGGGGGCCCGGCCACGGGGACCTAGGGCCGGCTGTGTGTGGGGGAGTGTTTCGGGGCCCTGGCGGGGGGCTGGGGCCCCGGGGAGGCCGGGGCCAGCAGCAGGGATCCTATAGGAATGGGCCTTCGCCTAGGGCCCTAGATAACCTAAGGCCGCCTCTGAGTGGGTGCGTCTACACTTACAAATTAAGTTGACTTAAGGAGGCTTAAGTCGACTTAATTTACTCCGCGTCTACGCTGGACTTTCCTTAATTCGACTTAAACTGCTCCTTAAGTCGAATTAAGGAAAAGCTAGGTTGAATTAATAACACCTGGTTTTAATTCGAACTAATGCTTAAGTCGACTTTATTAAGTCGAATTAAGCCAGTGGAGACGCGGAGTAGTGCCTAGGTGGAGCTTTTTAAGTCAACTTAAAATGTTAAGTCAACTTAGTAAGGTCAAAAAGGGGCCACGTCTACACTTGAAAAGTTAAGTCGACTTAATACGGTCCACTTTAAGTCAACTTAAAGTCAACCTTATTAAGTCGACTTCATAAAGTCGACTTAACTTTTCAAGTGTAGACATAGCCAGTGTGTCCCATGCTACAGCGCTAGGCAAGACATAGAAAAAGATTGAAGGAGAATCACTGCTGCCCAGATATCTCCACTCTGCTCCTCCCTCATCTCAAGGGAAGGGAAAAAGTCACTTTCTTTCTTTGAGAGAGGACAGGTCTTACACTTTATTTAAGGGACAAATCCTGCTGTCTCCTCCATAGCAGGGTCAGGAGCAGAATTTAGGATGTCTGTACAGGGGTGTGCAACCTGGTAGGGCACAGAGTGGATGGATCTCTGTGCATGGAAGCATGCTGTGCTGGGAGGAGTGTGGATGACTTAGATCCACTACTCAATGGACGGGGGGAGTGCTAGGACCAAAAGGGCTACTCCAGCACTTCATCTGGAACAGGTTCCAAGGAGCAGCTGTGCGACAACTCCATGGCCCAGAGGAAGGATTTCTCTCGACCCCTCAACACCACCTTCCTGAAGACCTCCTCCAGCCAAGGTGTTGCACTGGATGCTGGTGAGTTGATATGCTCTGAAATATGGAAACACAGACTCTTCCTAGCCTTTGCAGGTATGGAGTTGCACAGCTGTGGACACTCTACCAAAAGCCCCAGCTTCTGAGTCCTATCAGCTGCAATACCCATGCTGTTCATAGTGTTTTCTCTGGGAACTAGAAGTGATCTGTGAAGTAACCTGACCCTGTCCCTTTACCCTCCCTACAAATCTGAAATGACACATTTACCTTGGAACTTTGCCTGATGAAAGACAGACGATCTACAGAGCTGATATCCAGGAGGTCTTCCACCCCATCAGCAAGCCCAGAGAGAGACGAGCGCTTCAGCCAGTTCCCTGATGCAGATAAAGCCAGTCAAGACAATTCTGCAATTGCTTCAAGTTGAACATATCAGCAAGACAGGCATATTTCTCTATAGTGCTGAAACAGTCATACCGCGACATGAGAAGAAGGTGAAGGACAAGGCTTGTTCATGCTACATGCATTAAAGATCATAGTTTAATTCACAACATGCACGGCTGAGTTTTAGGACTGTAAAAGCTGAAAATGAAGAAAGGTCAGTGAGAAAAGATAAATAATATGTGTTCTTCCTTTCTTATTGAGTCTGGTTGGAAAGCTTCATTTAAGAGAGATTGGTAGAGAGAAGAAGGATGGTCCAGTGATGAGAACTCTAGTCTAGGACTTGGGAGCCCTGGATTAACATCCCTCTTCTGCCAAACACTTTCTTTATGACCTTGGGCAAGTCATTTAATGTCTTTCTACCTCACACACCCATCTGTAAAATGGAGATAATGGCACTTCCCACCTCATAAGGTGTGTTGTGAGAATAAATATGTTCAAGGCACTAAGGAACTCAGACACTATGGCTATGTCTACACTGTCAAGTTAGCTCGAATTAAGGAAGCTTAATTCAAACTAACTTAAGCCTTGGCCACAGTAGGCTTTCATTAGTTCGAATTATGGGCTTCCTTAACTTGAACTAATAAATTCGCTTATACCTTTCGAACTAACCCTTAATTCAAAGTAGTTAGTTCGAATTAAGTCAATGTGCCCATGTTAGTTCGAACTAACTGCTTAGTTCGAACTAACCGGCACATTGAGCTTAATGCAACTGACTAATTCGAACTAAGCAAGTGCCATGCATGGCACTTGCTTAAGTCGAACTAAAATTCCAGTGGGGCCATGCTAGTTCGAATTAAGTTAGTTTGAACTAACTAAACTTAGTTCGAATTAGTTAGTTCGCATTAACTAATTCAAACTAACTTTGGTAAGTGTAGACATAGCCTATGTTTCTTTGCTACACAGTATCCAAGACACATATAGAACAGATGTATTCTATCTGCACATGCAGGATGTATATAGAATAGAGAGACATACATTTACCTATGGGGAGTTTGAGTTTCTTTCGAAGGGAGATCCGTCTGGAGCGAGAGCGGGAGCGTCTCTCGGTGGTCGTTCCAGAGAGAGCAGTGGTGCATTCCGATGTGTCCTGTTCTGACTGGCTGCTGGTATCACTTGCTGCGCTCTGTGACTTGAACATCTTCCGCCAGAAATCTTTGCGGCCCAGAACTGCCCCTTGCATTTGCTCATCACTGTGAGAGAACACACCACAGGGTTGTTAATATTTGTCTGTGGGTTTGTACGCTAAGTACATCTGAACCAATTTCCCCCCTTCTAATGGCTCTCTTTTCCTTGGCACTTGTTACTCTTAAGAATTTTAAACTTATTCTTCTGGATGTAATTTCTTAAGCCAGACAATATTCTCAATATTGCACAAGACAGAAAATGAAGACAATATTTGTCTAGGAAAGTTTACAGACTAGAAAGTCCTTGTATTTTTCTGTCACTATGTTAAAGAATCACCCACTCTTTGGTCAAAGTGACTACTAATGCACAATATTAATTGCTTTCAAGAATGTATCCCTTACAAAGTGTTTGTATATCAAAATAATCATTTCAGTACAAGTGAAACTACTTAAAATCGGAGTTCTTGCCAATCTTTAGAATGGTGACAGCAAATTCTGCTGCAAACCTGAGACCCAAAAGCCTGCGGCAAGACTCTGACCAGAACAGCTAATTATTATTTTTCTCAGGATATTCAAATTTTCTGTCCTCTTTACAATTTCATCATAAGAGGAAGGTTTCATATTCAATCTAGCATAAAGCAACCCTTTCTAGACTTTCCTCTTTTCCATATTCTGAATTTTAATTAGCCAATTTACCTCACTCCATGAGAATATACACTTGGAAGACATAAAAAGGCCAGGCAAAAGAACTAACTACAACATTCAGATCTCGAAGTCAACCTCTATTTCACAGGTTTAGAATTTAGTCTTTATTTCAACAAGTCTCCCTTTGCTATGGAAAGTAGGAGTAACTTCTGGACTAAATGATGACCCTGATGCATTTAACAAACCAGTACACATATATAGTCTAATTCTGACTTAAAATAACTATATTGTTACCACATTATTTACACTAATCCCTACACTTCCCTAGACTTGATGTAGGGAAAATTGCAAATATTGAAGTAAAATGATATAGTTTTCTAATGGCTTGTCTACACTGGAATTTACAGGAATGTTAATTTCAATAGCTGCCAATGTGAATTTAGCTAAACCAAATTAAAGCCATTCTAATACTGAACAGTAGCATCCACACAGGAATTTAATGTGATTTAACTAATCCACTTCAAATTCACACTTTTCGTTAATTGAGATTAATTTTCCTGGATGACCTGATATAGGTAAGCCCCAAAGCAACTGAAATGTTTCTGAGGGTGACCTTCTGTATTGTTGCTGCTCTCTTTCCACAGTTTGAGGCCTAGTTTACAATGCGGTGATGGGAGATGCACAATCTGCATGCTGCAGAACGTGTATCTCCTGTCAGCTTAGTTACTCTTCCTTACCACACTGTCTTTACTCAGCTGCATCGACATGAAGGCTCGCCCGTGGACTCAGCGTTACTCTACTTGCAGGGGTGGAGTTACTGAGTCAACCGGAGAGTGCTTCCGGGATCGACTGAGTGGGTCTACACTGAGCATAAGTAATACTGAAATAGTGACCTCAGCACATAGGGTGCGTCTACACTTATAAATTAAGTCGACTTAAGCAGGCTTAAGTCGACTTAATTTACTCCACGTCTACACTGGGCTTTCCTTAATTCGACTTAAGCGTCTCCTTAAGTCTAATTAAGGAAAAACTAGTTCAAATTAATAACACCTTGTTATAATTCGAACTAGTGTCTAAGTCGACTTTATTAAGTCGACTTAGCCAGTGTAGATGCCCAAAGTCGACTTGGTCGACTTAGGGCATGGGGGACAAGGGAGTCCCGCATGGCTCCCTGCAGAAGGGAACAGCTGCGAGCGGCTTCTCGGTCCCGGTAGAGCCAGCTGGCTCTCGCCGGGACAAGCCGCCAGCGGCTTCCTGGTTTGGGGAGAGCCCTCCCTGCAAGGCTGGCTCTCCCTCCACCTATCCAGTCGACTTAGAGAGTCTAGTGTGGACTCTCTAAGTCGACTTAATAAGGTTGATTTAAAGTCAACTTTAGAAAGTCAGCTTAAGAAAGTCGATCTAACTTTGTGAGTGTAGACATAGCCATGTAGTCATAAGCCAGGTCTACACCAGCAGTGAAATTTGGTGGCAGTCAACAGGAGTTATGTAAGCTACATAGAGTAGAATTGTTATACTGTAAGTTCTTTGGGAAGAGATCATCTTTCCATTATGTATGCACACAGGACCTAACACAACAGGGCCCTAGTCAATAACTGAGGCTTCTAGGGCTGGCATAATTCCAATATAAATTTTTTTTTAAAAAGAAGCAGAAGGCTGGTGGTGCAGCTCTGCTGATGAGGAAGTGCAAAAACCTAAGGGACCGCTGGGTGAGAAATGAACACACCATTGGATGAATGAAGGAGTGTGTAGTTTCCCACCAGAGTAGTTTTTTACATTCCCTGCAGGAGTTACAGCTTAGAACTTTGAGAGTTATAGAAGTCACCATTGATATCATGTTTGGAGAATGGGAATACGAATGGAGAATTGTTGTGATGATATCTTTGGAGAATAAACTTTTTATTTGTTGCTCTGTTATTGTTAAAAATGCATTCACAAATTTTGTTGCAATTTCATTTTGTGCTGGCTCACTTTGTGATGACCTGTGGCACCAGCTTTAATTCATCTTCCTCCAAAATTAAGTGTACACCCTGTTGTAGAAGATCCTTTTGGGGGTACTGAAGATGGGCATTTGTTGGACATAACCTCTAAATTCAGCAGCAGCGAAACAAACGTTCAGTACATTTCTTGCACTGCCCACAGAAAAGATTAGTAACTGGTCAGCTGACCTCTACTACCACACTGGGGAGTACTGAGGTACAACACATTCAAATTACTAAATATTTACTTACTGCTCTGGGGTCTGCTGAGGACGGCTAGAGATGTAACTACGACATTCATCAGCGGCAGATGATGACTGGCCTTTATCAATAACAACACTTCCCACCTCGGATCTATGCAGACAACATAGTCAGTCAAATAAAGGTAACAGGTGGCACATCTTGCTTCTCATATAATTAACCTTGTTCCCTGATCACTGAATCAAGCACTTCTGAAAATCAAATTTAGATGCATGCCCCCATTACAGCAACCTGCTTGCTTATACATACATTGTCATAAAAAATGTATTGGTCCAGGGATCCCAGGCCTAGATTTTCAGTAGTTACGAGCAATTTTGGGAGCCTCATTTTGTGAGACCTTAACTCAGAGGTGCTTTAAAGAGGGCAGATTATCAAAAAGTATTGACCAGTGTAGCAGTGTGGTGGCACCGCTAAGGCCTAGAAAGGGTTAAAGAGGGCCTGGCTGCAGCTGCCAATCACACTGCTGGATTGCTGAGCCAATCAGGGGTGAGCAGCCCAGTATAAGAGGAAACTGCAGGGGCCACTTAGTCATTCTGGCCTGGGCAGCCCAGGGAGAAGGATCTCCTGCTGGCTGGTGGCTGATGGAGCCAGCACCCTGGAGAGCTCACAGTGTGGCTACTGTGAGCTGAAGAATCCAGGAAAGCAGACAGAAGGGCAGAGGCGCTGCAGCAGCAGTCCAGGGGCAAGGAGGCCAGGAGGGACAGTGGCTGGGACTCCAGCAGGTCAGATCCAGAGGTAGCCATGGCTGGAGCAGCAGTCCAGAGGCGAGGAGGCCAGAGGGACAGCAGCTGAGCTCAGGGTGGTGAGGAGGTGGCGTGTGACTGGGGGCTGTGGGGAAGTGGCCCAGGGAGTTGACGCCCAATGAAGTGAAGAGACTGGTGGGAGGTGGAGCCTCACAGGAGGCGTTTAGGGTCCCTGGGCCAGGGTCTGGTGTAGAGGGTGGGCCCAGGTCCCTCCCTGCTCCCCCAGCGTGCCAAGAGCAGCGTGGGTGGTAGGAGGGGCACCGGCTCGCTGGCCCCTAGACTCTTTTATACTGTGGGCTGGAGGATAGCGAGCGGTCTAGACTGCAGGCTGGTGGTGAAAGGACTAGACCTGGCCACCGCCACAAAGTGGGCCAGGGGACCTCGTTGCACCCCAGAAAGGGTGGACTTTGGGCTTGGCCAGAGGGCTAAGACCCACAAGAGGACTCGGGAGGAGTCCGGCACGTATGAGCAGACCACGACTGCCAGCAGGGGGACCACTGAGTTAAGTTCCCCAGAACATCACCAGGAGGCCCTGCTGGTGAGTCTGGTGTATGAGGCTGCTACAATCACACACTTTTTGCAGTCTTGGCCAGTATGGCCTGCATGTCTCCAAGACCAAGAAAACCACGGGACAAATTGGAAGCTGACAGTTTACATGAATTAAACGTATTTTGTTCCATTTCAAGCTTCCTTTCTGATCCATACTTATTCTTCTGTCTCGCACTTTAACACAACACAACCGAAATCACAAGACAGCATTTCTAATTAATGAAGCAACAGGTTAGGACTAGGTTTCTTTTGGATCCTGCTTCCCACACCTGAGTAGGTGCATTCAGAGAAACAGCTCTCAATTCCCCAGGCAACCAATGCATAGGAGAATTCCACATGGCATTGTTGGATTTGCAGCCATCTTTTCATACTCCACCTCCATCCCTCCTCTTTGTCTCTCCCATTTCTCCACTATTCCTTCCCCTCCTCCCCCCCAGTTTTCACTGCTTTGTTCTTTTGCCTCCTTTATACCACTTATTTCTGTTATGATCCACATTTTTCATGGCTACTTCCACAGCTGCCTCACTTTATTAAATTTTAAGTGCAATTCCTGTACATCAGGAGCTGACTTGTGCTAACAGGATGAAAACAAACAATCCCTTGGACTTTCTCTGTCCCAGACACATACTTTTTGCTCCCTGGAGGTTTCAGCTCCTGCTCAGTTGTTTCTTCCATTTTCTTCCCAGGAATTAACTTTTCAGCACTATCCAGAAGAGCACTGAGTGCCACCCTTCTAAAGACGTTCCCATGAGCCTCCTTGATAAATTGGACCAATTGCCGGATGTCACAGTACAGTCCCTAAATAATAAAGGGATGCATTGGGAGGGCGGGGGGAGAGAGAGAGAGAGAGAAAACTGTGTTACTCGTCAGTTTGCATACAAGCAGGAAGGGAAATAAATATTCCTTTTGTATGAAGCCAAGATGATGCACTAGTTCATACAGAATTGTGTAATGCAGCACCTCAGTAATTCTGCCAACTCTTGTCTGAGCTGTTCCTTACCTACAGGTTGATGTTTTCACCATAATGCCAAAGGTTTCTCTTTGTAAGAGTTTTCGATAAATAAATTTGTTAGTCTTTGAAAAGTGCTAAGGACTCCTTGTTTGTTTTGCTGACCGAGACTAACACGGCTACTCCTTTGGATCTTTGTAAGAGGAAAGTCAAGCCAGGAGCCAACTAAGACATTCTGAAACCATCCATGGTGAACCTTTTTTGATAATATAATCTATGAGGTACTGATCTGCTTGATAGTCTTTTAAATGACCATAATTAGTAAAGGCAGAGCAGGGGGTTGTAATGTAATAATTTAACTAAGAATAGGTGCAGCTGATCATCACATTGCTCTGTTAACTATCATAAGTCATAACTATGGTGTTGTTGTGGAGCATGTTCTGTACTAGACTAAGACTGTTTTAAATTATTCCAGGGCAGGGACAGCCCAGGATCGGGGAGCTGCAAAAATGGATTGAATTTTCTTTTGTTGCATTCAGCTAGCTCATTATTTTGAAAGGCATGAAAAATCCTAGTGCAAAAAGCAGAGTGACACAAAACTGCATGCTGTGCCTTGGAATCTGCAGGCTTCTTCCTTTTTTTCTTAATTACTTGGGTGGATTACATCATGACTCTAGAGAGGAATGACTCACACATTTACCAACATAACTCACACAGTTAGGGTTTAAAAAAAAAAAAATCCACATGCATAATTGTAGCACCTGGTAGGAGTGGGTATGTATGGCAAGAGCACCTCTATCTATGAGGGGGACATTTTTCCAAAGGGCCCAACTTTTGTTTCAGAGGCTTCCTTGAGAGCCTTCAGTCTATTCTGAAAATTCTAGCTGTGGAACTGTGCGGCCAGTATTCTACAAACACCATATCATGGGATGGGGGGTTGGCTGGTGCTCTGATTAAGGCTCCACTTCCACAAGATACTTATGCACATGGTTATCTTTAAGCACGCTAGTCCCACAATGGGAAAATCCCAGACATAGCCTGTTACATCAGCCCATCATCTTTAAAGAGAGTGTGGTGGGTGCAACGCAGCCTACTCACATGTTCGAAGTTAGGTATGTGCTTATATATTTTGCCGAACTGGATTCTCAGCATACTACCTTTTCATCTCTGAAAAGGCATACATCTTTCACAAGCAAAGGTATGCCTTTTGGTCCTAATCTAGCCCCTGGTAGATGTCAGCCCTCGTCCCAAAGCGATACAGTAGTTCAGTACAATTGACAGCCTTTGCTAAGAGAGTTCCAAGAGAGAAATACAGAGGTATCACGGGTCAAAATTCAGCTACCTCACTAGAGCTGTTCTCAGGGAGCTTGCACAGCATCTACCAGAACTGGGTCACATCCAGCTCATATAAACTGGCCTATTGCCACTTAAGGCAATGGAGCTACTCTGATTTACCCCAACTGGAGATCTAGACCCTTATTCCTAGCTCCAGTTTAGTGCTATTAGTCTTTCCCTTTCATTAACATCAAATTCACAATGAAATAATTAAACAAATGGAATCTCCATTTGAAGACAGAGGGGAACAAAGACCAAAACATGGTATGTAACCCTTTACCGGCTGGATCCGATACGCTCCTGACAGACACCTGAAGAATTATGCCTTTTTCTTAAACTTGTCTAGCTAGCCATGTCAGGTTTTAGGCCAAGCTGCTTTATGAGCGTGAGAGGAAATTCAACTTGTAAACTTGCACCTAAATCCTCACCAGGTTTTCAGGGCTATGCAGTTCATGTGTAGTGGAAGCACAGCGAGTGATCAGCGACTTGAACATGGCGCTGACAATAATACCTTCCACACTTTGGGCTGTAGACTTGTTGTCCACTGTGGTGAAGTTATTTCCAAATCCAGCTTTGTCTGCAAATGCAAGCATAATAAACCACATTGTTAAGCGGGGTTGCAGATTAAAACATAATTATGCATTTAAAGGTATTAAAAGAGACCCAGAACCAAATATTCCGTTTGGTGCTCCTATCTCATAAGGAATATAATAGACATAAGTGACACAACTAACAAAAGGGATTAAAAAAACCTGTCATTTGAAGGTACACTGAATGATCAGGACTATTTATCCTCTTCCTTTATTTCCTCTCTAAAATAGAGAGAAACAAAACAACAAATGGAATAGGAAAAGTAATTCAGCTGTTCCTATTTCTCCACTCATATAACACTGAACAAGGGGGTGCTCAACTGAACTGAAAAGCAACAAGCTTAAAACTGATGAAAGGAAATCCTTTTCAACCAATGGAACTCTGCTCTCACAAAGTCCTATGGAGGTCAAGATCTTAGCAGGATTCAAAAAACAGATTATACATTTATATAGATATAATTTCATTAGACAGACAAAAACATTCAGAAGAGAGGACTGATGGGTGTTGGGAAGAAACTTTACCTATGGGCAGGTTATTTCACAGTTGGTGAAACATACTGTAGTGTTTCTTGTACCCATCTCTGAAGCGACTGGGATCACAGACAAGAATCAGTCGATAACCTACTCGCATGTTTTACTATGGCACATCCTATATTCCAAAAGCCCACAATTAGCTATTGGGGCATGCAGCAATCAATGTACATCTTCCATCATCATAACAGTAGAAAGAAATGTTTGCCTAATTTAAAAAAAAAAAAGGAGGGGGAGGGGGGAACCTGCACTGTATGCACATAAATCTGAATGCTCATATTCTTGTTTACATGATATGTTCCAGCTATTTGCTGCCTCACCTTAGGCACTGCAGAGAGATTTAATGCTCAATTATACATCCATTCAGAACAAACATGGAACACACACTCCACTCCAGCTGGCATTTGGTCATGTCATTAAGCAGAAAACCTCCTGCCTGAGGCATAGTTGAATGAAAATTTTCCTTCGCAAAGCCATAAACAAAAAGGTATAATATATCAAAAGAGAGAGTACATATGCTTCTCCAACTCCAGCTGTACTGGAAATAAAAGAATGTATAGGGCCAGACCCTCAGCTGGTTAATTCGGAGTAGTTCCAGTGACTTTAATGGAGAGATGCTGCTCTACACCCGCTGAGGATTCGACCTTGTAATTACAATTACATTTTGAAATTCACCTGCGACTTTTAGAGAATGGCAGCCCATTTAGTCTATGGTGATGACGGGGCCTTGTGACGCCTGCTATACTTACTGTCAGTGACTGGCTCCATGCAGAATCCTAGCAAAGCATGAAGGAAATCCACTACATTATTGAGGGAATCTCTGTTCACGTAGTCCCTCATGGTCTGCCGGAACTGCATTTTATCCAGCTTGTACAGTTTTGTGAGGCAATTCTGAGCCTGTGAAGACATTACAAAAACAACAAATATCTGCTTGAGTTTGGTGACAGCTGCAGGGTCCTTCATGTGTGTTTCTGCCCTTGTTTCATCAGCCCAGCATTGTCACAAGTAATCTCCCCTACGAGTCAAAAGTTTCAAATACCACAGCTAAGGCCACCCATACAATGTAGTAGCAGGAGCCATTACACTGCATTATCTTTGGCTGAGATGTTAAATCAAGGTCACCTCTGCTTTCCAAATGGAAGTTAAAATTTCACTGTATGTGTAATGAGTACAAATCCTATTACCCTG
>ML685817.1:7803538-7855368 GCA_007922175.1 Pelusios castaneus | reverse complement strand
TGGAGCACTGGCAATTGCTCTGATTAGCTGGAGCGCAGCGTCAGCAATTGCCAGCGCTCCAGCTGATCAGGGGTTTCCCCTGATCAGCTGGAGCATGGCATCAGCAATTGCCGGTGCTCCAGCTGATCAGGAAACCCCAGGAGTTTCTTAAAGGGCCGGAGCACCAGCAATTGCCGGCACTGCTGTGGTCCTGGCAAGAAGGAAGCCCCGTGGTCCCTGCTGCTTAAATCGATTTCAGGAAAATGTAGTGTAGATGCAGATTAAATTAAATCGACATAAGCAAGCTTAAGTCGACTTCATTTGTAAATGTAGACGCACCCTTTGGTACTATAATGGCAAAGAGAATTTTGCCCTCTCCACAGAATGAACTTGATAGCCCTGCTCTAAGGTCTGATCCAATACCCACTGAAGTCAAGCAGAAGGCTCCCATTAACTTCAATGGACTTTGAATCAGGGCTTGAATGTCCAAGATTATACTGTGAAGTACTGCTGACTGCATCATGGATGCTATATTTGCTTGCACAGTCATGACCAGTATATTCCTCACTGCTTTGGAAAGCGTTTTGGGGAAGCTTATGTAGAAAGGCACTATATAAAAATAAAGTCTTTTCTATTTTCTTCTTAGTTTCACAATCCTTATCCTGAAGGCTTATATAGACAGGAAAACGATGTGAAATTACAGTGAAACTGGAGCATTGATGAATTGGGATTTAAAGAGGAAAAAAAAATAAAGCAGCACACAATCATTTGGAATTACTTGATGACTATTTTGTATTTTCAATTTAAAACAAGATTAATTCTAATTTTTGTCTCCGTGAAAACAACTGGCTAGATCCTCTGCTGCAGTGCAGCTGCTTTGCACTGCACTGTCAGCATAATCTGAATTTAAAGCTGTAGTCTCCAGTCTTGAGGATCCCACTACTGCAAGAGAGTCTCGATCTCACCTAGGGTGTGTCTACACTTGTGAATTAAGTCGATTTAAGCCTGCTTAAATCGACATACTTTAATCTGCATCTACACTACAATTTCCTTAAGTCGATTTTATTAAACCTAGTATGAAGTCGACTTTACTGGCTAAGTCGACTTTATAAAGTCAACTTGGCCAGTGTAGACACAAATTAGCCCTAAATCAACTTTAAGTCGACTTAAAGGGCCCCAGGGCTCCCCCCACTGACTTAAGGTCGACTTGGGGCTAATCCGCGTCTACACTGGCTAAGTCGACTTAATAAATTCGACTTAGCCAGTAAAGTCGACTTTAAAGTAGGTTTTATAAAGTCGACTTAAAATTTCCTTAAATCGACTTAAGCTGCTGCTTAGAGTAAATTAAGTCGACTTAAGCAGGCTTAAGTCGACTTAATTTACAAGTGTAGACACACCCTCTGGGCCTGTTAAACTGGGCAGCCACAAGGATTATAAAGTGCTCAGCTATTATGGTGATGAGGCCATATAGATACTTAGACAGGATGATCTGAACCAACATGCCGACAAAATCCAGGATAAAAATAGCAATAAGTACCTTCAGGAGTACAGTCTTTTAAAGTTCCAGTCCTTATCCCAGGACTTTGCAGTATGACTGAGTCTCTCAGAACTGGTACAAATGCTCAGTAAATGGCAAGGAAACAGTCATCACAACTAAATGCATGCAAACATACTACAAAGTAAACTAAAGGAAATGGAAATACATCTGCATTTTACAACGCAATTAAACACTGAGAAATTTAACTGATCCCGATCTTGACTAGAGCAGGGCAATTTTTTTCCAGCAAATAGGATATTTGAGAGAAAATGCATTTTTGGAGGTACTGAAGCAACTTGTGACTTTGGCAAACAGTTTTGGCTGAGCAAATGATTTTAGAAATATCATTTCAACTTGACATTTGAAATATTTCATTCAACCCAAATAACATTGCTCAGCTTTCCATTTTGGCAGGAAAAAAAATCAGTTTTGGTTCAAAACCAACTGATTTCTTTTTCTTCTCATTTTTTAGATTGGCCACCAACCTGAAGAAAATCAATTTTTGCTCAACTCTATCCTTGAACTCAGATCACTCTGTGGACAGAATATGCAGCTGAACACTTTGAATTCAAGGCTCATTATCAAAACACAAAACACCACATGCAATTCCACTGTTCACTTTTCCATAAACAGAGCCAGTTAACTGGTGGGGATGGGAGAGAAATCATATAAAAACCCCCACTCTGGGCCCGATTCACAGACAGGTCCCAAACCCACCTCCAACTCCATTTTCACAGACACAGTTTACAGCTGCTAATAAAGCCAATGGGAATGCTCACTGTAGCAAGCATGAGAGACAGTAAAGAGTGTTTGCAAGACCGGGCCTTCAAAATGCTCCTGTCTGGCAGGACACAGGGCACCATATTCCCATTGAAATTCTCTATACCTGGATTTTAATTCTCTGGGATGTGATTGCAGCAGTAACAGAGCAATTCCGGGCAGCTCTCTGGGCCCTTTACGCTATTTGTGTAGCATCAAAGATCCAGGATCTTGGCAGAGCTCCCCAGTGATAGAGGAGGAGCCTTTTACTGTCCTTTTACGGTCCCTTCTTGACCATCTTACAGCACAGGAGCAGGCCTGGAGCACAGTGCACCCTGGCTATTGGGGTTGCTGGAGAAGCCCAGACGCAGTCATTCAAGGCCACCACCAAGTAACTCATAGCTTGTCTACACTTTTGATTTTTGTACTGATGTAACCAAACCAACAAAGCCACCACTGTTAACCTCCCCAATGTAGCCACGCTGCACGAATGTACAAAGTAACTTGTGCAAGGGCAGCATATCCACACTAGGGCTTTACACGCCTGCATCGCGGACAAGCCCCTGGGACTGTTCTAAATTGTGCTGGGCTCAATACAAGCCTGTAGCAGGGCCAGGAATTTGGAAGGTACAAAGCTGCCATTGCTTCCTCTTGTCTCTGCTGCAATGCTCAGTAGGTGCAGCTGAGATTGGAAGCCAGAGTTTAATGAAGACTATAAAGGAAGCTACGTGGAGAGGGAGAGTGGGGCTTCTCAACAACAGCAGACTCATTTCAGAAATAAGACGACAGGGGGAGTGGGAATCTGCTTTAATTCTCTTACATTCTCCCGGAATACCTGGTGTCTCAGACGATCTCCGGAGAGCCCTCGGTGTCCTTCACCGCAGCCATAAGCACAGCCCAGGGATTTCACTATTTTGATCAGCATCGTCAGTGCCAGCCTGTGGGTGCTTATGGGAGTGCTTTCGTCCTGTGAGCCACAGAGGGGAAATGACACCACATGACACTGAGGTCAGGTAACTGGCATTCCTTTAGCATTTGCTCAAAACATACCACTGCAAATGCTTGCTCTCAGACAGTCTGCTATGATTCTGACTAGCTAAGTAACTCTTGAAAATTCTATTGAATTTTATTTATTCATGCTTAGGGCACAATCCTTCAAAAACTTGCTACCAGGTGCAATTCTTACTACAATGAGTAGCCCCTATTGATGTCAATTGTACTACTCCTGGTATTCAGCCATCTGCCAGGTAGTAAGGGCCAGATTTTGCTCCCCGTACTGAGAGCGAGTACTACTTTATTCCAAAAGGAGTCTCACTGAAATCCATGGGTACCTCTACACTGGAGGCTCTGTTAAGTTAACTTAATCAAGGTCAACTTTAAATCAACTTGAAGTCGACTTTGTTAAGTTGACTTAGAGACTCCACAGCTCCTGTGTCCACACTGGCAGGTGCTAGGTTGATGCAGGAGTGGCCAGGAACTCTGTGAGGGGGCCTGGAGGCCAATTAGGTCAACTTCAGGGCTATCCCCTGTCTACACTGGCTTAAGTCGACTTCATAATGTCGACTTACGCGTTAAGTCGATCCTAAGAGGTAGTGTTATTAAGTCGACATAAGGAAGCGCTTAAATCGACTTAATAAAAGCCCAATGTGGACGCAGCAGTCTGTAGGTCGACTTAACCTTCCTTAAGTCGACCTAAGGCTCTAGTGTAGATGTACCCCATGAGACTACTCTTAAGCATAAGTAAAGGGGGCAGAATCAAGCCCTAAGAAAGGCAGGGATCAGGACCCTTTGCACTTAGTCAAGTAACAAAATGACATCTGTGTTATCATCTAGTTGATAAGGCACTGGAGGAAGAGTCATGGGACCTGGGTTCCATTCCCAGCCTTGCCATGGCTCTGCTAATTGACTCTATCTGTCTTGTCACGAGATCAGACTAGATGATCGTACTGGTCCCTTCTGACCTTAAAGTCTATGAGTCTTGTTAGACTGTAATCACTTCAGGGCACTGGCTGTCACTGCTTGTTTGCATGGTAACTAGAAAGCAAGAGCCTCTAAGTGTTACCATAAGATAAATAATTAAAAGGAGAAAAATTCAGCATTCTTTTTTCCTGTTTGTTTTAAAAAGCACTTGTACACTACGTAAAACATCTATTCAGGCAGCAGGAATACTTGTCTTATACTATAAATGCAGTCATACTAGGTCCATTAGGACTGCGTAATAGAGTTGCTTTGCTCGGGTAGCCACAGCAAAGGAACCTTAATTCTCCATGGTGATGCACACACTGGGTTTGATGTGGGTACTGCAGTGACACAAATGAAGATGTCTTATTGGTGCAAACACAAGAAAACCTAGCACCTACTCTCTCTCTCTCTCTCTCTCTCTCTCTCACACACACACACACAACATACCTTATGTCACATGCATGTACTCATTATATATTATATGATTGCCCAGACATACCTTTTCTTGATTTTTATCATTCTTTTCATAAGGCCCTCCTCCTCCTCCGCCACCTCCATCAGCTCCGCCACCTCCTCCTCCACTACTTCCGCCACCTCCACCTTCTTCTCCTCCTCCATCTCCAGCTCCATTGACTGAGGGAGCCCCAAATCCACAGGCTGAGCCGCTTGACACAGCCCCCTTAAGTTGGAAGGATCCCTCACTCGGTCTCTTTTCCACAGACTCATTTTCCTTGTTCTCACTCTTCCTTCTGACTTTCTCCACACAGGGCACCACACCAAGCTGTAGCAGGCACTCGACAATGTTCAGTGCCACATCACAGATCCGGGAGCTGATGTCATGGTTCAGGACCAAGTAAACAGCCTTCAGAACCACCTGGGGACAAGGTGTTTTGGTCAGGCTTGTTTTCTATATTATTATTATCATCCTCAATTTGTATTTGTATTACAGTGCATAGAAGCCCTGTCATGGACAGCTTACAATCCAAATATAAGACAAGAGAGGTAATAGAAACACTGACAGGGGGCTCAAGAGAACAATAAGACAATAGACAGTGGTCTCCTGCCAGTGGTCTAACTACGTTTTTGAAGGCACTGCAGCAAGTGAGAGTTTTGAGGAGGCATTTGATGGAGGATAATGCATTTGTTTTGCAGATGTTTATAGGGACCTTCCTCCCAAAGCTAATGAGAAACATGGGAGAAAGCACACATTTAACAAGGACAGCATAAGAGGCCAACTAGAAGCAAAAGTGGTGAATGGGAGATGATAGAGAGGGCAGTAATAGGTCATGAAAGGCCTTAAAAGAGCAGAGAAGCAGCTTTATGTTTAATGTGACAGAGTAGGAGCTGCTAGTGGAGGGCTGCAAAGAGAGGGGTGACATGGTCAAAGCGATGGGGCTAGGAAAATGATCCTTGCAGCAGCGTACTGAATGGATATGAGCAAGGCAAGACTGCATTTACCAACGCATGAGAGATGGACATTGCAGTAATTGAGATACAGAGTTAGGACAGCCTGGTCAAACATTTTAGCAGTGTGAATGAAAGGAAAGGCCATATCTCAAAGATTTCATACACAAAGAATCTGCAAAGTTTAGATGTAGCCTGGATGTGCAGATCCTCAGAGAGGTCTGAGTTGAAGATTACCCAAGTTATGGGTATGAGCTACAGGCAGGATGGTGGTTGTTCACAGTGCTCAAGAAGGTGTCAGGGGGGATGTTCTTGAGGAGTGGAAGGATTAAGAACTCCATTTTAGTCATGTTGAACTTGAGCTGGTGCCTAGAAATCCCCAAAGAGATTGCCAGTGAGACAGACTGATATTTTAGTTTCAGCAGAAGCAAAGATGGTCTGGAGTAGAGAGGTTGATCTGTGAATCTTCTGCATAGAGAGGGCAGTTGAATTTGGCTATGTCTACACTAGAAAAATTAAGTTGACTTTTGTTAAGCCAACTTTAATAAGGTCAACTTTAAGTCGACTGAAAATCGACCTTATTTAAAGTCGACTTAACAAGTGGCAACACTTTAAGTCGACTTAGTCCACTTCATTAAGTCTACCTAACTGCCCTTAGGTCGACTTAACAAAGTGGACTTATGCGTCCACACTGGGCTTAGGTCGACCTAAGGAAGGGTTAGGTCAACCAAAGGAGGCTTAAGTCGACCTAATGAGTGGTAGTTATAAAGTCAACTTAAGAAAGACTAGTGTAGACATGGCTTAATTTAAGTTGACTTAAGCCTCCTTAAGCCTTTGTGTTTGTGGATAAGATTGCCCAGAGGCAAGGTATAGAGGTAGAAGAGAGGGGGACCAAGGACTTAGCCCAGTGGAGGCTCCCCAGAAAACTGGAAGGGAGGCTAAGGAGTATACTACTAAGGATATGCTGAAGGAGTGATTGGAGAGGTGGTTGAGAACCAGGAAAGGACAGCCACGGAAGCCAAAGGAGAACAAAATTGTAAGAGGAAGTGAATATTTTAAATGTAAGGGTTTGATTTTGAATGTCTTCTTCTCCATCAGCTAATCTGAGAGTTTGGATTTACTTCCCAACTCCGTCTGCTTACTCACTCTGTAGAAGAAGGCAATGCTATCCCACAACCAGAAGTCTCACCAGTAGTGGGCTTTGCTGAAACTCTGACATAGATGGATCTCTCCCACTTCAAGGGAGTCTACTTCCATCATGAAATGATTATCTACTACTCCAGTGTCAGAACCATCTGTGATAGCGCGAGTAACTGACTCATCAGTAATTGAGGGAGGCAGCGTGGTCTAGTGGGCAGAGACTGGCAATATTGGTAAAGAGAACTGGGTTCTAATCTCTTTCTGCCACTGACTTCCTGTGTAAGCCTTGGCAAGTCACATCTCCTCCCACCACATAGGGATTGTCTCTTACTATATGTTTATACAGTGCCTGGCACCGCCCTCATTTTGGTAGGAGCTGCTAGGTGCTACTGTAATAATACAAGGACTGAATAATAAAATAAGTAAATAAATAAATAAATTATCACTCAGTAAGTTAGGCTCTCCAAGACAGAGGACTATGTGCTTGACAACCTCTTTCTAATTTTAAGGATCCTATTAAATGTGAAGGATTCCTCTCAGCACGTAAACTGATAGGATTTCTCTTTTCATTAGGTGCAACTGCAAGGATCGAGAAAGATAGCAGCAGAGGGAGGAGAGATGGTTACTTAAGGAATTCTCTGCTTCCAAACAATTTTCAAGCCTTTTGACATGCCGGAGGAGGGAGCATAAAAGAGAAGAAATAGAGGAGGAAATGCTTTCTGTTATTATTATTTTTTTATTTTTTTTTTTTGCTTTCCTAGGTTTCAGTCAGGTCTTTATGGGTATATTTTTGCTTGATGCACATGAATTACTCTAGTTAGGTCAAATAGAAGTTACATTGCCTGAGAGGATTCTGTTCCATTTAGTATTTTTTCAGATATACCCTACTGGTTTTGAATGACCTTCCTGCAGTGCTCAAATGGATAGGTATATAAAGAGATTGTGGGGGAAAAAAATCTATCTGGTTAACTTAATGGCACAGCTGCATTGACAGAAGAGGGTTGAGGCTTTTCTTGTGCCTTTGCCAATTACCGAAAGGTCCAGCATGCCATTCTTGTGGACAAAGTTGTTGGTTCCGTCAATATGATCCGTGTCCTCCAGGCAGCTGTAATTGATGCAGGAGTCAGTCAAACTCCTTGGGAGATTGGCGCAGGCCAGAGGCTCATGGGGCATCTCTGGAATGGGCACCTGGTTGCACAGCTTCCGCATGTGCTCACTGAAGAAATCGGCGTAGCCCACGTTGAATGAGGCCAGGGTGGTGTTGAAGGTTGCCACAGTGATAGTAGAGATCTGGGATCGAACTGTAAGACAGAAAATGGGTACTTGGCATCTCCTATTTCAGTTACAAAATTACCGCTGCAGGTTTTGCTTATTACTGTAATTAGCGCCACAGAGAATAGTGTAATTTGTTTTATTATTCTTAAATTTTCCCAGCATAAGTATTTTAGGGACCAATTAGAAACGTGAGCATCACTTCTCTCAACTTTTTGTAAGGCTTTGAGATACAGAGTGACCTAGTGCATGGTAAAATGTTCCCGGAACAACTGCGGCTCTGTCATGAGGAATCTGCAGAGCAGCTGAGAGAGGAAAGCTTTGCCTCAAATGTGTAAGCACCAGGGATGAGGGAGACATGCCCATGCTAGATTCCAGCTGACTCAGTCCAACCCTTCTGAGGCTATTCAGAACTGTTCAGAGAGTGACTTCTGAGAATGCATGGAAGACCAAATGCTGACTTCAGGCCATGCAATATATCTCCCTCTATCGCTTTGCAACCCAAGAATTCATGCACAGAAAGAGTGTGCCCTGCCCTGCATGGGTGTTTCAGGTGAGAAAGGGTGCCCCTGTGCAGGGGGGAGCAGGCAGGCACAATACCACAAGCATTCAAGAAGCACTAGTAATACTGCTTCCGATTCGCCAGAAGAGCCTCCCAAAGAGGATGGGGGGAGTAAGGCTCTGTCCTCTCATTCTTCCCCCCCCCCCCGACCCCTGCAGTAGCTAGCAGAGCTGGATTCAGTATCTGCATGCTCCATCTTCCTAAAGCGTGCAGCAGTGGCTGCACTCCCAGCCTGGTCTAAGAGGCACTTTGATCTGCCCGGGCCACTAGAAGGTCTGTGGCTTCAAGCAACCACTTAGTGCCAGACCTCCCAGTAGACTGGGGGCCCAAATGAACTATAAAGAGAAAAGAGTTCAACGGCATCTGAGATTTGCCTTGCCCCAAGTCTGAGTGTGCTCCGTGTACTACAAGGCCCCCTCCAGTTCAATGGTATATCAAGCCATTAGGAAGCCCAACAAATGGTGCCTTCAGGATGCTAGGCCTGGTCTACACTTGTCACTGTTTCCAGCAGCAGTAGAAGGGAGATACTCAAGCTACCTAAAATAACTTGTATATCTCCCTTCGACTCTCTAATGCTCACTTACCTCCCCGTCTCCACTGCTCTGAGTCAAAGGAAAATGCCACCCTTTCAACTCAGTGCTACTCTTCTTCCAGGGGTAGAGTTACTAAATCAAACCCCAGATCGAATGAGTGGGTCTTGAATGACTGCTCAAACCCAGAAGATTGAACTGAGGGTGACGAATTTGCTGCTGTCGGCATAGACTTAGCCTTAATGACACCCTGTTCTACACCTTCTACATCTTTATGGACCTAGCAGAGCCATTATTTCAGCATCTGAATGAAATTGGTTGCAGTGTGACTCAGAGAAGTGATGACCAAGGGCAAAACAGGAGTGGCAGAGATTATATCAGGCATCTTGACTGAGGGTGCACAGCTGCTTTTTGCTACTCAGGTTCTTTTCTTAGTGGCCGTGTCTAGAATACCCATGTTGCAACAGTGGTCAGGGCTTTATCTAGTGATGTGTTGTGTCACAAACTCTCTCTGAGCTTGTGTGGGGCAGAATAGTTCAGCACTGCCTCCTACTCAGTTCTATGGCTAAAATCCAATTTTTTCCTTCCATTCCTTTAAATACACTTTTAGTCTCAGAGTGGGTCAACATGTGGAGGACAGAGTCACAAAAATTGTATCCTCCCCCCTTTTTTTGCTCATCAATTTTTTCCAATGAAAAATTCCATTGCAATTTTCAATTTTGAGTTTTTTTGGCCAGCTCTGCAAAAATTTTCAAAGCTCTCTAGGACAGTGGCTGCACACAAATAAAAATAGTAGCTAGCCAAGGAAGTACAAATACAATGCAGCACTTCAGTAACCTGACAAATTCCTACCTGGAGGTGGAAATTGCAATATCAGTGAGAGTGGATTGCCACTGAGTTAATAATCTGCATGGCAATAGAGCCCCTTCCCTCTCCAGGATTAATGAATTTTATATTTCTGGTTTCACAGGAAGAATATGTTCAAATGAAAATGAGGGAGGAAGGATGGTCAAGTGGTTAGAGCACCAGCCTAGGACTTGGGCAACCTGAATTTCATTTCCTGTTCTGTTACTGACTTCCTGCGTGACCTTGGGCAAATCTTTTAACCTCTCTGTGTCTCAATTCTCCATCTATAAAGTAAGAGCATGTCCGTACCTCACAGAGGTGTTCTGAGGATAAAGACTGTGAGGTACTCAGATACTGCAGAGATGGGGGCCATCTGAGTACCTACAATCGATAGATAGATCAATAGGAGGCTTAATCTTTCCTCCATCTGGCTACAAGGGAGAACGTTTGATTCCAGTCCCTCCACCCCAAGCCTGTAAAACATCTCATTAGTAACAGTACCATCTTCTTAAGACTGAGGTGTCCTGTGCAAATTGAGCAACCCTGCCATAGGAAAACTATGGCAATGCATTTGTTCTATTGGTAGCCAGTTCGGTTATTGAAAGAATACAGGGTCTTAGCTCTGAGGGGAGTGATCATATGCTGATAAAACCAATTACAAACTGCCAACCTTTGTGGCTTTTGCGGTTTTAAATGGATACAGCATTTTATCAGATTGCCTTAAAAATCATGAGGGTTCCCCCCCGCCCCCAGTCCCCCAATACATTCTGGATTCTTTTTCTTTGCCTTCTAGTTCCTGGGCCTTATGGGTTCCTCTGGGTTTAACATGTTTCAATTTTTTTCAGGGTTTCCCTGAAATCATGAAGGTTAGAAACAAACTTTTTAAAAATAAAGTGGAAGCTGAGAGTCTCATGAAATCTCTTGATTCCAGCACCCGGGGATTTAATCAATCAAATATTATATCAAATATTTAAATCATCAAATATTGTGAGTCACACAATAAAATCACAAGAGGTAGCAAGACTGACTTCCCGCCTTAAACATCTGTGCGGTGCTGCTGCACTCTGTTGAAAAGGTGCTGTGTCCCACCCTAGAGGTGGGTGCATATCCTTTAAGGTGAAAGACACGAGATACATGTGAGATATTATTATAATCCTAAATAGGACAAAGAGAAGATAATGAGATGTACAGAAAAACCAGAAAGGGAAAGAGGGGATTACTCAGATATTAATAATTGAAAACAATAAAACTATCTCAGCCTCCTGATGTTCACACTCCAGTGAGATATTTGCTTGTCACTATATCTGACACACCTTCTTTGACTGTATTCTCTCCATGGCTGTTTGAGTGGTCTGGCAAGTCAGTGACCAGGGTGTGATGAGAGTGGGAATGTCTAGCACTCAGGCTCTCCATCTCTGTAGCTGTGTCAGAGCTCCCCCGTCTGGTGAACTTCCCTAGGATGAACACACAAAACAGACATTTAATTTGCAGGTCTAAGTCTTGGTCTGCACTTACCTGGAAATTCAGTGGCAATCAATAGGAGTTACACAAGCTACACATAATTCCTCTTCTATGTGGTGTCTTCACTGTGCTGCACCGATGGGAAATGCGTTCCCATCGATGCAGCACTACACCACTTGAGGGGGTGGTTTTAATGCATTGATTTGTGGATCAATTGAGCAGGTCTCCACTGACCATTCAATCAATCCGGAAAGATCTATCTGATGGCAATGAATTTTCAGTGAAGATGCGTTAAAAGTTGGGTTCACTGAGAGTAGCAGGAATCCAGACCTCACCTGAATTCTGTGAAGCAGAGCGAAAGCGGGAAAGCCTTATTTAGTTTACATCCAGTTACTCAAACTAGGTTCCCACTGATGCTAGGAGTAAGGCAGAAATGAGGCTGGGTATCAGTCTGAGACTGACTGGAAATATGTTTTGCCCAAATCCTATTTAATTATCAGAAATAAACTGACCTATACATAGTCATTCCAGGTCAACAATCAGTACAGTGATGGGCTTTAGAAGCTGACAGAAATACTATGCCACTTCAACAACAGGTGTGGTAAATAGGAAGTCAGGGAACAGGACATAACCAATCATTAAGAGGGTGGCTACTTTTTAGTGTCAAGATGATGGAGAAATAAAAAGCTTCTGCTTCCACCCCATTATTCTTGGACCATTTTGGAGTCGAACTATTAATCAGAATACAGGGTTGCAATATTAATCCTTTCACATCAGTCACCTAATATGGCAGTTTGCCATCCTCCTCTTTCAATACTGCGCCGGTCCTCTCCGATCCCAGAGAAGCTGCCAAAGGAGAATGTGCTGCGAGTGGGAGAAACATCCAAATGATCCTCATGGAGCAAGAAGGGAACCCCCATCCTTCGCTGACGTTTTTTCCCTGTGTGGTGGAAAGGAATAGAGCCCTTGCGCTCACGCTCTCGATCCTCTTTGCGGGTCTTAAACTTCAGAAAGAAGAGGAGGGGGAGTTAGAGCTAGACAGAGGCTGCAGAGGATTTTGCTATAGTCAGAGGAAAAGGACAAACAGTTGAAGGACAAGCATGAAGGGCCCAATCATTAATTCCCCCACTCTAGCTGTTTGTCCTGATTGGTATCTGAACTCCAGCACACTCACAGTTTATGGATCCCACCAGTGCTGCTCAGCTTGGGATGACAACCACACCTATGCTATGGGAAGTGCTAAGTTGGTGACCTGCTTCCCTTGACATCCGTCTCAGCTCATCTCTCCAACTTTATAATTAAGACATCCCAAGACATTTTTATTTCAAAGATTTTTTTTTATTAGTAGTAACATACCTATTGTTGCACTAACATTTATTTTATTTTCCCATTTCTCTTCTCGCTTTTTTGCATTGATTAGTATGTATAATTTGATTACATTATGGATCTCAATTTGTTTGAATAATCTTCAACACCAGGCCAAGGACCTTCACGGAAGACTTAGACTCAGAGCTCAGGCGTAAAATCAGCATCGATCACTGTAACTAATGGAGTGCCTAGGATTAATGTCATTTGAGGATCTGGCTGCCAATCACCACCACTTTGAAAAATGCATATTGATTTCAATAAGAGAGTGATAAGAGTACAGATTTCAGCACAGGGTTCACAAGGTTAACATTAATACGTGTATGTACATACCATGTATGTACACATAACATGGCCATCAGAAAAAAAAATGTGTGCCTCATGTTCAACTCAAATACAGAGTCAATGTAAGCTTTTAACAACTGTACATCTACTATGTGTTTTGGCAGTGGTTTGTAGATAAACCAAAACACCTTATTGTGCTACTCACCTTCTTAAAGATGTTCATTCCCAGGTCTGAGGAGAGATCTGGCACTGCGAGCCTGCGCAGGTTGGTCAGTGACACCTTAGCAAAAGCCTCAGTGCTTAGTGATTTTTCCTCCTCGTTACACTTCATTGTGAGATCCTTCACTCCCCAAAAGAAGAAAACATGCACAAGCAGAAATAGCAAGTAAGCAACTAAAACATCTACTTCAATCCCATCCAAGGACTGCTCCAAAGGAAAGGAACCATAATTCCATCAGACAAAACTCCATCCTCACATTTTAGGGTTAAATAGATTTAGAGTCTTCAGAGACAAATGATTTGGCCCGAGAGTTTATCATTTAAAACAACAACCTTATGCCACCAAAGAACACATCAATGGCCAAAAACAGGCAGTCCAGTGGAGACTGTGCTGGATTAGGAATTCTGGAGATCTAGGTCCCATTCTCAGCTAGGACAGTAACATACCGTATCAACTTAGGTAGGTTGCTTTACCAATATAATTATAATTACCTTCCCTTATAACATGCTGTGACATTTATGAACTAAAAGTGCAGTACAAGAGCTGAAGATTAGTTCCATGAAACATAGCTAATAACACCCAAAATACATTAGTAGTAATATACTGGAGTTACTTTGTGAACTGTAACAAACATCATCATCACTGCCCTCTCCAGTTAAACAATGTGAAAAATTACTTGGTTTGGACAAATGCATACATTTTTATTGTTTCATCGGTGCAAGATTTCACAACAAAGCCACTATTTTCTTTTGTTGTTTTAAATAGGCTCAGATTTCTTTAAACAAATAAAAAAACAAAGCTGAGGTTTGTAGATCAGTGAGCACCCTTTATTCCAGTAATGGTGCCCTGGGATATCTTTACTTGTGTGCACTACTGCTACTCTTTTTATTTTTTAAAAGCATCAAGTCTCAAAACATCCTGGGCATCCACACATTTTTAGGTATCCAAACCACTCGGAGGACTGGAAATTCAGCAGGTTTCTCTCTCAAGCCTGAGCGGCTATAGCTATCTGATGGTAAGAAAGCCTTTGCTGCAAGAGGTGGCCTCCTTCAAGGGAGTCATAAAGTCCAGGTCCTGTCCCTTTATGATCATTAAAGATTATATGGCAGTTTTTACAGGGGCAGGGCTGTTAGTTCCTGTGATATGACCAAATCCCATCTGGGTAATTCCATTCAGCCTGCCTAAATATTACCCCACTATTTCAATTGGAGAGGCTACTATAAAGTAACAGGTTCAGGCCCAGGCCATTTTAGGATCAGTCCAACAAACATATAATCAGGAGTGTAACTTTATTCAGGTGACTGGTCCCTATGAAGACTGTGGAACTACTCACATGAGTAAAGTCAAGCACATGTTTAACTGTTTGTAAGACTGGGGCCTTTGAGACCCTTTTCTCCTTGGACTTTTTTCCAGCTCTAAATATCCCTCTAAGCTCTACAGTTTTATAGCCAGAGTAGGACACTTACTTGCCTGCCTTCCACTAAGTAATTCACATTCCCCCCCTGCTCAATGTGATAAAACCAGGGCACTTTGCAGAGTTCATGTACTGATACACGTTTGAGGGATTCACCTAAGGGAAGAGCTCTTTTTCAGGAACAGAGTTATTTTACTATGACAGACATTTGGCCAAAGTGGACACATGGGCTATGTCTACACTTGTTAATTTAAGTCGACTTTAACTAAGTCGACAGTGTGTCTACACTTAAAATTAAAGTCGACTTAAAGGGGAACTTACAAAGTCGACCTAGAGCATCCACACTGGATGCTCTAGGTCAACTTTGTGGAGCTAGGGGGACGTTGGGCAGGTCCACAGTGGTGGGGGGGGCACCCCTTGTGTGCAATGGGGCAAAGGGGGACAGGGACCCTGGCAGGGCATGTGGGCAGGGTGTGATGCTGTCTGGATTTAGGGAAGCATTTATTATATTTTCTATTCATATCTCATAAATGCTATAATCCATAGGAACTATGGCATGTTTGGTATCAATAGAAAGGTAGTAATTTGCTGGGAATGATTATATAGTTTATGTGTAGGAATTGTATTTGGATGACAAGTTAGTTTAGTTAGGAATTTGGTGTTCTATCTATACTTTAACTTGTATGATTTTATGGAACTGCCTGAGACAGGTGCCTGTGTAAAACCATTGTCTCCTTAATGTTAAGGAATCTGCCAGGTGATATGGGACCAGGAAGTAACCTGATGAGCCATTAAGGAGACAGTGGTTGTATTCCTTATGTCCTTAATGGCTCATCAGGTTACTCCCTGGTCCCATATCACCTGGCAGATTCCTTAACATTAAGGAGACAATGGTTTTAGACAGGCACCTCTCTCAGGCAGTTCCATAAAATCACACAAGTTAAAGTATAGATAGAACACCAAATTCCTAACTAAACTAACTTCTCATCCAAATACAATTCCTACACATAAACTATATAATCATTCCCAGCAAATTACTACCTTTCTATTGATACCAAACATGACATAGTTCCTATGGATTATAGCATTTATGAGATATGAATAGAAAATATAATAAATGCTTCCCTAAATCCAGACAGCATCACACCCTGCCCACATGCGCTGCCCTTTGGGGGGCATGCCAGGCTCCCCCTGTGGGCCCCCCCCTGGCATGGAGGGAATTGGTGTAGTCCTGGGGTAGCCCTAAGTCAACTTAGGGCTACGCCAGGGCTACACTGGCTTAATTCGACTTTAAAAAGTCGAATTAAGCCTTAAGTCTAATGAAAAGGTGGTTTAATAAAGTCGACTTAATTTTCATTAAGTCAACTTTATTTTCCTTAAGTCGACTTAAGCAAGCTGCTTAAGGCGACTTAAGGAAACTGTAGTGTAGACGCAGGATAAATTAAGTCAACTTAAGCAAGCTTAAGTCAACTTAATTTACCAGTGTAGACGCAGCCATGGAGTTTGACATGTGCGCTAAAAGTTCTTTGACTTAGAGCCTGTCATGGATACAAAAATGTGGATCCGGACCCAATCCGCATCTGCTCAATGTCAGTCTCTATCCAATCAGCAATCTGCATGCCATGTTTTATGTGTATGTGTAACCGCATCCGCAACTGAGCTTGGGCTCACAGTCAGCATTTTAGCCTTTGATTGGCTCATTCCCCACCTACTTTTTCCTTTTCTTGTTTGCAGTTTGTGTGCTGTGCTGTCAATTAGATTTCCTTGACCACCAATGAAATCTCTGATTGACAACATGGCATGCGAACCACAAACAAGAAAAGGAAGAAGTGGGTGGGGAAGGCATGGGGAATGAACCAATCAAAGGCTAGCATGCTGCCTGACTGACTCTCCAAGCCCCAGCCTGCTGTGACTGAGACTCTGATTAGCTGGCAGACCACAATCAGAGCTGAGCTGGGATTGGCTGGAGCGGTTTCTTGTTCCTCTGTGTGCTGTGCCTGACACAGATCATAGCAGCAGCTGCAGAGATCAATCATAAAAATAGAATCTGCATCCACGGCCAATATTCAACAACAGGACTGCAGATATCCGCATCTGTGGATGCAGACACCTGTGGATCTGAAGCAGATACCTGTGGATCAGCAGGGTTCTATTTTGACTGCAGATTACTAATGGCACATGAAAAAGTAAACCCAATGAAGAGTTAACTGGGACTTGGTTCTGGTGCTGGGCACTCTCATCTCCTATTAACACCAGTGGCAGCTGAGGGCACTCCACAGTTTTTAAGATCAGGCTCTTGGATTGTAAAGTGGGATCCTTGTGGATGGAAGGCACTACATAGATTTAACTCAGGATTTTCAATGTATTATTATTTGTATTGGGGTAGTCAAAAAGACTCAGTCAAAAATTAAATCTGTATTGTGCTAGGCACTGTACAAGCACACAGGAAGTCATGGCTCCTGTGCTGAAGAGTTCATAGTTAGCTATTCAAAGAAACCACTACACGTGAACTGAATTATACAGTCAGCTTTATTATATCTATAGCGTGGGCTATGGCCTGTTTTTGTGATGTAGTTTAACGTTCTGTTTCAAAACTAGTTAAAAATGTGGTTCTCATAGCAGTTCATTTGGAACCTCTATACAGGTAAGATGTGGCTAATAAGAGCACCCACAAAATTGTTTAGAGGTTGTTCCTATAGATCTTTTCTCCTATTGCCCAGCACATGCCTCCCTGTTTAGCTATCAAGTTCATTAGTATTTCTATCAGCTTCTGAGTATTACCCTTGAAACTTCTGTTTAAATTGCCATTAAATCTAGTTGTTGCGGCTGTGCTGCTTTTATGTTTAATTTAAGCTTTTGCTCTTAGCTCCTGCAATGTTATTGCAAAGCTGCTCAGTCCTGAAAGCCCTCAAGGCTTTCATTTCCTAGTTTCCCTCCCTCTGCTGGATTCACAGTATAGAGATCCACTTCAGTTTTTCCCTTGCACTGCTGTATCCGCATTGAAATACATGTCGACAACAATCACTTACTAGTGACAGGGAGAAGGTATTTGTTTTACTCCTACACCTTCATTCACTTGCCATTTGCTTTGCAATAGGGATTATCAACTGCTCCCTGCATGCAATATTAAAGAGATCCTTCAGTCCATTTCAGCCAGAACTGAGTTTGGCTCTCTAGATACATAACTGTGCAGCCATTTGATCAGAACTGGTTTGCTGTGATATGCACCAGAACTATATTTTAAATGGGATTTCACATATAAATAGTCAGTGTACCAGACATGCTAAGGCTTGAGAAGGTGGAAGAGGTTATGTGACAAGCCCACATCTTGTCTATACGCTCTGTAGTCCATCATTAAATTTACTTGCTTGTTCCTGAGCTGATTTCTGTGCAGTTCTTTCTTCTGCCTTGTCAAACATTAGATTATGAAGACAAAAGGATCAGATGGCAGAGGAGAAGACCAACATACCTTAAAACCCAATGCTGTTACTTAAAAAGTGTGGGTCTCCTCCATGTTGCAGCATAGAGCCTTAATGAGAGGAGGCCATGAACTCAGAGCCAGTTTATGGCTGACATTTTGAATCAGCACTGTCTTGAGCATAGATGCCCAATATTTTATTCTGAAAGCTATATTTTCTATTGCAAAAGAATAACTAAGGCTAAGTGAAAGCAGATGAAGATTTCATCTTGATTAGGTTCTGCTATAAATGTAAAAAATATGCTGCTAGTCAGTTTTTTCAGCATAGCACCAGACCTCACTCACTAGTTAGTGATTTCTCAGCCTTCAGATCCTTCCTGAAAAAGAAAGGTCAAATAAGCAGAGAAACAGAAGAGAATTATTTCCTCCATCTCCCTTTCTCACAAGCCTAAGCCCATCACATTTGCCCCAATTACTGGCATACTCATGTGTAATAAAACAAATAAGGAGTCCTGTGGCACGTATAAAGACTAACAAATTTATTAAGACATAAGCTTTTGTGGATTACAATCCACTTTCTCCGATGTATTAAATGAAAACTGCAGCATGCTAGGGATATATATATACACACACACACATGAAGGGTGCGCTGGTAACAAGGAAAAATTCAAATTGCTGAAATAGACTAACATGGCTGCTACTCCTCTGGAATGTGTAATATATTTACCTGTGGAATATTTATATCAATAAGCCACTAGATGTCACTGTGTGCTATATAGCAGTGGTTTCCAACCTGGATTCTGTAGACCTGGGGAATCCACAGTCTATATCTAAGATTTCCAAAGGGGTTTGCACTGTCATTTGAAAATTTTCAGGGGTCTGCAAATGAAAAAAAGGTTGAAAATCACTGCTGTATAGCATTCCACAGGAAGTGGTCCTTGGTAAATAAAGGAGACAAAGCTGAAACTCCAGCTGCATGGAAGTCGTAGCTGCTTTGTTTATGAAACACCTTCATTTTAAGAGGGACTCTGATTCCACACAGCAAGACAAAACAGATGAGATGCCGATGAGAAAGTCACTTTTAGCAGTCTAGTCTACCCTTGGAAAAATCTGTGTTGAATGGAACCCTTGCATCAATGAACAAAAGACAGATTCAGAAAACTCACAAAAACAAAGCAAAACTAAATAAAAATTAAAAAAAAATTATGTTTAACTCTGAATAACCAAATAGATTTAACAAAGATGTTAGTAAAAAGCAATAGAGTAAAGGGATCTCTTGCAGGAGAAAAGTACTTAAAAATCAGATAGAAACTGAGATCGTGACGATGGGAGAGATAGATCTTGCTACTTTAGCAGAGGATTTTTTATTATGTACAGAAATAATGATTTCAAAACTCCAGTATGATGTCTAGCTGCTAAAAATAACACATCAATCTAGCTAGTGCAGGCCTTAACAAATCTATGCTTCTGGTCACCATGGAGACCAGTTTTAGTAGCCTGTCGCCTAGCTCCACTGCAGAAAAGTAATGGAAGAGCGCCCTCTGGCAACCAAAAGTAAAATTGTTGGCACCTAGCTGTGAGCCATTTTCGTCCATCCCTGAGCTAGTGCAGAAAATACATCCATCCATGCTTCTGCTGTGCCAAGAACCTTTGAACAACAACTTTGTAACTGCACTAACATTCAGGAAATTACATGCATAACAGCAAGTGGTTACTTTAAGCAGCAGCAATATGGGGGCAGGATAAAGAAGAAAGTTCTGCACTACAGAACTATCAACATGTCCCAATCTACTATTACGTTTGATGAACACTGCTTCCAAGAACATGATATGAATGAGGACTTTCTGTATATGTAGAGAGAATCTATAAAACCCCATGTAAAGGCCCCGTAGGCCTTGTACTCTTTCCAGTATGGAGAAATCTTATAAACTGTTATAGGGAAGAAACTAGCAAGACTCTATAGAAATTATTCTAAAACACTAGTACCAGAACACCCATGCTGTAACACAGGTGTGGCAACTGGGCCAAGTAATCCATTATCAGTGCAGGATTCTTCATACAATCAATGAAACTGTTGCATAAAAATTAGCTGAAGAACAAGGGTACTGATTGGTTGAGATACCTCTGATATCAAAATGCTTTAGCATTCTTATAATGGCATAGATACATGTCTTACTAGGTGTTTGTTTACCATACAGATATAATTCATAAAATCACAATAACTGAGATTTCAAAAATTAGTTGCAACAGACTGCAAATCCCAGTGATGACTGAACCTGGTGATAGTCTAAACAAAGAGTCCTCCACCATGTTTGTAGCTGTTTCTGTCATTTCACATTGACGCTACAGACATTCTAGGCTTCAGTGACACATAGAAAGAGTGACAATTCTGGAACCTATTTTATAGATAACAGAATCAGCTTTACCAACCCCTGACTCTGTCAATCATGAGTCAGATCCCCCCAAAATCATAAATTTATCTTTAAAAGATCATGAGATTTTAAATATATATAAATAAATGTTTCATTTTTAATCTGTCTCCTGGTTTTTGGGACTTGAGGGGGGGTCACATTTTCAAGCTTTTCTCTGCAACCGTAAGTGTTGGAGATTTCTTTTTATTTTCGAATGGAAGTTGAAAATCTGACAGAATCACATGAGTCCAGAAGTTAGAACTTTAAAAAAATCACCAAATAGTGTGAGACTTCTGCTAAAGATCAAAAAAATTGACAACACTTAATAGAGAATCACAGAATTAGAGAAATGTAGGGCTGGAAGGGACCTGGAGAGGTCATTTAGTCCATCATCCTAGATGGAGGCAGGACCAAGTAAAAACCTAGATCATTACTGACAGGTATCTGTCTAATCTTTTCTTGAAAACTTCCAGTGATGAGGATTCCACAACCACTCTTGGTAACCTATTCTAGTAGTTAAGAACCTGTATAATTAGAAATATTTCCAGTGAATGAATGCTGCTTTAAGGTTTTCTGTAGAGCAAATCAAATAAGATTCTATAGCAGAGATATAATTCTCTATTAAATTCTACAGTGTTGTTCAATAAATGTATATAAAAGTTAGCAATTTTTACTAAAATGTATAGGAAAGAGACTACATCCTAAATGTAGAATGAACTAATGGGGAAATAGCAATGTCCACCATTTTTCAGATTTGCATTCAGCTCCCCCTAAGAAAACAGGAGTCAGCCTAAAACAAAGTCCTTTACAGCAGCAAGGACTGATCATAGGCTTATGTTTCCAGCAAAATTAAAAAATAAGGTAGGACATTTCCCAGCACTGAGATTTGCAGGAAAACATAAAAAAGCTAAAAGAACTCAGGATTCATAAGAGAAGGACTGAGAAATGTAACATTCTGAAAAAATCTGTACTTTTGTGTGCTCCTATCCCACTGTGTACAGTTTGATGCAATTTTTTAAGAATGTGGTCTTATGTCTTGTTTCTTGTTCCAAGGAGAGAGCTCATAGACTCATAGACTTTAAGGTCAGAAGGGACCAGTACGATCATTTAGTCTGACCTCCTGCAAAATGCAGGCCTCAAGACCTCTCCCATCTACTCCTGCAATAGGCCACCAACCTATGCCTGAATTATTTACATCCTTAAATCATGATTTAAGGACTTTAAGCTACAGAGAGTTTACCAGTAGGTGAACCATGCCCTGTGCTACAGAGGAAGGTGAAAAATCCCCAGAGCCCAGGCCAATCAGATCTGGGGGAAAATTCCTTCCCGACCCCAAATATGGTGATCAGTTAAACCCTGAGCACGTGGGCAAGTCTCAACAGCCAAGAAACAATTCTCTGTAATAACTCAGAACCCACCCCACGTACTCAGAACCCACCCCACGTACTCTCCCCTCTTAGCTGTATTGAGACTGTAATATGCGTTCCTTTGTTTCCCTTCAGATGGCAAGGAAGTGTATAGTAAAAATCAGACCTGACCACTGAATTCCAGTAACATAAATCAATAGGACTATTTATGAAATCTGCATATGGACATTCCCCATGCTACACGTGACTTTACCACAGTTCATGGTTTTATAATTAACACCAAAGTGCTGAGTCACTACTAATCCTGCCACCACTGTAAAGAGTTGCCAAGATTGGTCTCTTACCTGAGTTTTGTGGGTGTTCACCAGCGAGGGGGCTGCAGCTACCATGGAACTGCTGCGGGGTCTTGGCAAGGGCATGATCTCTGGCTCGGGTGGCTTCTCTGGCTTCTCCTCCAGCATGTGCCTCAATCTTTGCAGATAATACATCAGAGACCACTGTGTACCCTCCTCAGACCAGTGTGGCTGCAGCAAGCAGCGTAGCACTGCCACGTCAAAGTAAGTGGCATAGCGAGACTTCTGGCAGGGCGGGACCACCAATGACACCCTGTTTCAAATAATAAAAAGGGAAGCATTAAACATAAACTAGGCCTAATACTTCCCCTAGAAGTGCAGAGTTCTGCCTGAAGCTTTCCTCCAGAAAGACACTTATGGTAGATCTACACCACAATGAGAAAAAAACACCCCATGGACCTGAGTTTCAGAGCCCACATCAGCTGACTTGGGCTCCTGGGACCTGAAGCAGTGGGGCTAAAAACTGCAGTGTTAATGGTCTAGCGTGGGCTGGAGCATGAGCTTCAAGACCTTCCTCCCTGGGCATGTTTCACAGCCCAAGCTGCAGCACAAGCCCAAATGACTACACAGCAGCCTTACAGCCCCACAGCTTGAGCCCCACAAGTCTGAGTCAGCTGACCCAGGCCAGTGGCAGTTATACCGTGGGCCTTTTATTGCAATGTAGACATACTCTTAGTGCTTACATTTTCATCAGTTCTATCTGCATTCTCTCTATGGCACCACTTAGTGATTCTTCCTTTCGTAGGTGAAAACTATTGTGCTACCCCCAAGTTTGGTGAACAGAAATCACCCCAGAGATCCACACTAATGATGCTTTGTTTACCAGCCACTAAGAAGTCCTGGGGAGAAGGGAGCGCAGGGCTCCCTTCTAGCTGGGACCCAAGCGGTCCTGGCCGAAGGGAGCCCCATGCTCCCTCCTAGCCGGGAGCAGTCCCCTGGAGGCTTCCCAGCAGCTGACGCGCTGCAGTGCCGGCCATAGCCCGCGAGTCCCGGCAAGAAGAAAGCCATGGCTCCCTTTTTGCCAGGACCTGTGGGGGTCCCAGGCATAGGGGAGCCACCTGCTTCCTTCTGGCTGGGACCCGCGGGGGTCCCAGAGAGAAGGGAGCCCCGCGGTCTCTTCTGGCTTGGACAGCAGGGACTGCTCAGTCCCGGCCAGAAGGGAGCAGGGGCTTCTTTCCCTTCGGGACCACTAGAAGGGAGCTCCCCAGGACCGCTCGGTCTCGGCTAGAAGGGAGCGCGGGGCTCCCTTCTGCCCGGGACCTGAGCGGTCCTGGCCTGAAGGGAGCCGAGCAGTCCAGGACAGAAGGGAGCTCTGCGTTTCCTTCTCCCCTGAACAGCTCCGGGGCTTCGTGCCTGCGGGGCTCACTATCCCGAGGAGAAGCCCCCTAGCCTGGGGAGCCAAGGCTCCAAAGGAGCCTCGCCTCCCCCTGGACCTAACTAGTCGACTTAGAGAGTCTAGTATAGACTCTCTAAGTTGACTTAGTAAGGCCAGGTTTAAGTCGACTTAAGAGTCCTGTGTGGACTCTCTCAGTCGACTTAATAAGGTCGCCTTTAAGTCGACTTAGTAAAGTCGTCTTGGTAAAGTCGACCTAAATTTTTCAGTGTAGACATAGCCTGAAGCTCTACAATAATACAAATGATAACAAAAATAATACAAGCCATTTGGAGCATCCAAATGCAGGTTTTGGATGTGTTGTCGAGTAGAGCTGAGCAAAAGGCTTGCAATTCTGACATCACTGCAGTCAGGATAGGCTGCCAATTTCCTCCCTGGGATGTATTTGCAGATGGGTTGGCTGGGAGGACTTAGATAAATGTGTTCATTCAGAACTGAAACCTACAAGCAAATCTGCAGGAGTTTGTTTACTGCCAGCCTCCATCAATGGAGGACACCACAGAGTTCCTCTAGGCCACTTTTAAAGGCACTGACTTTTGAGAACCAGACCTTGGGTAACAGCATATATTGCTACATTCAGCTCACAATTCAAATGTTTCCACTACTGCTGCAGTTCATATAAGTTGTGATTACAAGTGGGGTGTGAAACAGGCTGGCAGCACTCCCCGCCAGACAGGCATCTCCTGGTGTTGTTACTGGAGAATAGCTCAAGCAGGCAACCTCATTTGTGGCCTGTGCTCCGTCATTCTGGATGTCTATGGGTAGGCCTTCTCAGCTTAGTCCAGGACCCTTCACATCTTCTGCTGGACTCATCCCTCTGGCAGAGCCACAACCTGTGTTGCCCCACTTCTAGGGCATTTGACAGTCCTGGCGTGCCATTTGAGTCAGTGGTTGCTGCAGTCCATCGCCACCACTGTATTGGTGGTCTGGGGGAGGTCAGGAGGGCTCCAGACCCGCCCACTACTCTGGACCCTGACCCAGGGACCCTAAGTGCAGCAATCTGCACCACCTCTTCCCTGGGCCGCATCCCCACAGCACTTCTGCTGCCCTTGAATCAGGATCTTGTCTCCACTCTGTCCCAGCAACCAGCCACTGCTCTGTCCAAGGTCCTGGTCTTCTGACACCTTCGAGATATCCAGAGGTACTACTTAGTGCTGCCTGGCAGCTCCTTCTTATACTGGGCCCTTATTGTCTCCCCCGCAGGCCCCTCTGATTGGCTGTAGCTCCCAGAGCCCTTTTAACCCTATCCTGACCAGTGCAGGGAAACTCCCCATCACAGGGTGACTTAAAAAAAAAAGGATTTAAATAAGAGAACAAAAAGCAGTGATTTTAAAAACACCAATTGACCCTTTCCCGCCAGCCTGACATCTAGGCTCCCTTGTACACCCTTCTCAAAACACTGCAAAGAGAGAAACGAGTGAAATAAACATGATAAAACAAAAGGGCAAACACCGGATCTAAAGGATACAGCCTGTGCTACTCTCTCCAGGAGCACTCCAAGGAAAGAATTATCCCACAGAAAAATGAAATCTGTCTGCCAATATCCCCCACACCAGCTCAGCTACACTGACCAGCAAATACAGAAGGTGAAGCCAGGACTCTGCCTATTCCCACCCTCTCATAGGCAGGGAATAAGGTGATGCATCTCTCCCTGGTGACTCCACTGTGACCAGATCCAAGGGCAGGGGAGTCCAAATTGGAATGTAAGGGAGAGTTGTATTCTCACATATTTCAATTCACTCTCTAGGCCTAAGGAAGGATTGCTCTTCTTCTAAAATATTTATTATTCAAGCCTTGCTTTCAAAGTCTCTTTCCTAGGCTGAGATTGACAACTGCCAAATAAATGATGGTGGATTTTGGTATTGCAAGGTTTCCACTGAAAGGAAGAATTTAACTGAATGGAGTGGGGATATTCATCCAGGATCAGCAGAGCAAACTCAAGGCTGCTGAAAGAGTTTCCAAGAAAACAGAATTTAAAATCTTGTGATTCACTTGGAATTAAAAGCTGTGGCCATTTAATCAGCTACTTGTTGCCTGGCAATTGCAGGGTGAGTGGGTGGCATATTTTGCTCAGTCCTGGGTTCAAGGACAAAGGAATACTGTGGCTGTGGAAAAGTGGAGTAAACAACATTTGTTTCTGTGTTGTCTGTTGCTTGGCAACCAAAGCTCCCTGTTCAGTTTTAACTGATCAATGAGTTCTCCAAATGAGGAGACATTAGTGATGCTCTCTACAAAGCCTGTGGAAGCTTCATCTCCATAGCAACCACCAGATTAAGCTGGATAAACTGATCACCTGATTCCGTCTTCGAAAAGACTGCTTGCTCCTTTGCTTTTTATGTGTGCTTGTGTGCATGCACACTTAACAGTGTGGTACGCAAGGGACAGTTTACATTTAATAAGACAATACTCAGAAGTAACAGATGACTTAGTTTTACTAAATCATGTTAATAAGATGAAATACAACCCCAAAATTTATACAGGACCTGAGACAAAAACCAGCGAAGTCAACATGAAGACTTCCAACTAGATCAGGTCCATACAGAAATGCCTTTACCTCTTTAAGCAGGTGACAACATATATTATCAATCATACGTATTTTGAGAAAATAGTTGGGAGTTGTTCCTGGATTCAGAGATAATGTGGAATGGAAACAGAGTATTACAGTAATGAAGTAAATTCTAAAAATATTTGAATGTTTTGGTTTAAAATGTTCCAGTGTAGCTGAGCATGAGGACCAACACATTCAAAAATAAGAGCCTAAGAAAAATATGGTCAGATTTTCAAAAGTACAGAGCATCCACAAACCCTACTGGGCACTGATGAGTGCACAGCCCTTCTGAACTTTTGCCTGTACCTTTATCTCCTCAAATATGAATTAAGGAGGTTAAATGTAGGTTTCTGTATTTGAAAATCTTTGCCTAAGCCCTTCAAGGCTGGCTGAGGAGAAGAGGTTTGAGAAACTGTTCTTTTGCCTACCCTGCGAGCCGGTGTGCAATAAGTGAACTGAGCAGCTGTATGTGGAGAAGGGGAAATGGAGGTAGCAGCCAAGCAGCACTAAAAGGGAGGAGACATACAGAAGTAATCTGCCACAGGGAAATAAAATTGAACAGAAGGCAGCCAAGATTGATCAAGCCTGAGAGGATGCGGCCTAGTCAAGGAGCAATGAGTCTAAAGTTTGGAGTTTTTTAAAAAAAATCAAACTTCAAAATATAAAAAGGGCCTTGTCCCCTGCTCTGTCCCCTTTGCACTATACTTTCTATCTTAACAGGCCAGTTGAGGAGTCCTATAAATTAGATGGAATCAAACAGCCATCACCTTGGAGGACACACCAGTGAATGAACTGCGGAATTCCAGAGTTAAAAACGTGAATGAGGAGCCAAGCCTCTGTAGTGAGGACTGTAAGCCTCTTTAGTGAGGACTTTGGGGATTAGGCAGAGGGGTACCTGGAACACACACTCCACAGAGAGTTATACCAACATGGCTTTTCAAAGGAGTTTGTACCTGGAATGCGGAGGTCCTCTGTCTTGGGATGTTTGGGACGACACACTTCCATCAAAGGAGTTTCCTCGATGACAGCCTGAAACAGTGGCCCTAAGAGGCACAGCATCTGGCTGGGCTGTTTCACACACCACCTGAAGCCCCTTAGGATATTTTCAATAAAAAGAAATATGTTTAAACAGATGTAGGTATTCCACATTAGCCCTCTTACTATGATCAGTACTTATACAGTAGTATTATTTATATTTAGATAGCACTGAGAGAACTCATTAGGATTGGGATTCCAATGTGCTAGACCCTGTACAAACACCTGGTTCTTATCCCGAACAGTTTATAAGCTAAGGCCTCAGTTCCATAAACTATTCCACCCAGGCAGGCTTTTAAACCTGCCTGGAGCTCCAGTGACTTCAATGGAAAATTGTTTGTTGCATCCCAGTCAGGGCCTAATGCAAGATAAGATGCCACAAGTGACGATTGTTGTTGCTGTTGTTATTAATAATAATACAGGGAAGAGAGGGCAGAGGATAACAGTAATTTGAACATGTAATAATTTTAATTTAGGCTGGATAGAGCACACCTTGATGACTTCATATAATCCAAAAAGGTGTTTTTATTTAAATGAAAACAAAGAGCACTGGCTCTGTCATGTGTCTTTACAATATCGATGATAGCTTGTAAAGAACCTTTTTATATAGGCTCTGTAAGCTTTTCTGATAATTCTTTGCAATAGGCCCCTGTCTCATTCTTTGCAGCAGTGTGCCTTGAAAATGATAAAAGTAATTCTAACACACAGAATTTAATAAAAGCATTAAGAGGCTTTGGAAACCTGTTGGTTAATTAAGCAAGTGCTTAAATAATTAATTTATTGCACATGGTATTTTTGTTTAGAAATGTATTAAAATAATTTAAAATGCAGGCTAGTAATTGCAACTGTCATTTCAAAATTCCCCGCAAAAGAACTTTACCCCACCCAACCACTTAAAAAAATTCTCCCCCCCACAACTCCCCACTTTTGCTTGTCTAACCACACCTACCCCTTGTCTAACCCACCTCTGTATGTCCAGTGTCCAGATTAGGGGATTCACAAGCTAGGCTCTGGTTGCTGGTAGGAGAACTTCTCTTGGCTGGAATTTAAAAAAAGGAAATTTCAGAAATGTAATGCTTGTTTTATATTAACCATTAACTATTTGCTATTGTAAAAAATGGCATCCCCTCACTGTAATATTATCAGACATTAGCTGCACTTGTGGGAAACTAGAGCTGGTTGGCAAATTTCTGCTGACTTTTTGGGGGGTGGGTGAACAGGAAGTGCAGTTACCACAAAGTCAAAATTTCCTGAGGAAATGCTGCTCCTTGCAAAATAATTTTGATTTGTTGAGCTGAAGGGAAACATTTAATTCAAAGTCAGTTTGACATTAAATTACACCCATCTAGAACAGTGATTTTCAAACTTGTGGAACCTTCCAGACTTTGAGAACTACATTTTTCTTGAATCTCCTAGAATGCTGTCAGCTGTGCCCTTGCAGGTATATAAGGGGCAGGGCATTGCCAGTCAGTCAGTGAGATATAAGAATGAAGTAAAGTGAAGTGAGAGCCCAGCTGCGATATTGTGAATCTTGTTTTACTGTGTTATTTTGAAAGTGTACATGTGTATGTGGGAAGGGAGGGGTGCAGCAGAGAGGGGATGTGCCAAAATGGATGGCAACACCACAGACGCTCCTCCCTTGTGGTGCTATTGGTCAAGAGCTGGCCCTGTCTCTACACAAGGCAGTTGTACCAGTTTAACTAAATTGGTCAGTGCCTTTTCTGCACGTAAATTTGGCCACAGAGAGTTTATTTTGATAAGGCACAAAAATATAACAAAAACCATGGCCGTACATGGATCCTGCACATATAGCAAATGGGGCTCAGAAAACTGTACCGTAAGGAAGACACTTTCTCATGCTTAACATCTGTGACTACACAGCACGATCACACACCTGTAATGATATTCCTGATCGGCTTAACCTGAGCGGTGAAGGCCGAAACCTCAGGCTGCCTATGTTCCCACATGGGCTGCCAAATAACAAGACCACTGGCCAGCCGAAAAGTCAGGTCAGACTCCTAGAAAGACAAAAGGGGATCATCATAGCATACGTAGCTTAGTTAGATTATCTGACACAGAAAACCAACATTTTCTTTCTGTGCTGACTGTCCCACCTGATACATGAACCTTGAAAGCAACAACAAAGATTACATTCTGTACATAGTATGTACGGTGTGTGCAATAAATCAATGGTCAGACGCAACTACCATAACAATTCAAAGTACTTACTCAATGGTCTAATTGCTAGAAATATTGGCCTTCTTCACCTTTTCCCTTCCCTAGTTTTTGCTAAGCACCTTCCCTCACGTTGACAATGAGTCTGAGACCTCTTTGGGCCAGCTATCTTGTCTTTTGTATTTATACAACAAAGCACCCAGCAATGCTTTCAGGTGTAGAAATAAATAAGGAAGAAATTGCATTTCCTTGTGCTCTGTTAGCTTTGGTAGCATACTGGCACCTGTACACAGTAGTTGTATAAATATGAACATAAGGGTAAGGATTTTTATTTGGGGTTAGATTTTATCTTTGCTTCTGGCCTTATGTCAGGGATGAAATGTTGCTTCATCAGCTCTGGAAATGCTTTCAGAGGAATTGGGACTCAAACACTACCAGCCAAAAGAAATCCATGCCACCTCTTTATCAGGTACTGGTAACTTTAGAGTATGGTGCTGGCTTAGTTCTGCTAACCTGTGTCCTGCATGCGTGCAAGTAAATAGTGATGCTACACCTGCTCCTTACCTGCTTGGTAAGGGGAGTACCAGGCACACATCCCCTGTTTTCCTGCTCTTTCCACAGTGCCTGAACCAAAATGCAGACACTTTAGGGTCAGGACAATTAATTGAAACATTTACTGTCAGAGTTCAGATTCCCCTATAGGGGATGAGAAATGGGTGTTAGGTTTTACTTAGCAGCTACCCAGTTAAACACAGTCATTTTCTAATAACCTACTTTCTAGGAACATCTAATTGAGAACAGCCAATGTCACTTTACCTAAAACGTGAAGGCTAAAGGGCAGACCTCCAGTGAAATGAAGCACAAGGGGCAGGAATCAGAGTGTGCCGTGAAATAGCTCTTGACTACGTAGTTCTGTAAAACTGGCTTACACAGTATAAAATAAAGAGAATGACTTCAGCAATCAGCCCGCAGCCTCCTTCTGACATCAGAATAAAGAAGCACTTAATTTGTGCCTGCCACCTATACTATTGCAAGTCCTACTAATTAATTAGTATCAATACTCTTAATAATAACAACTAATCAGTGACATCCCTGCTTCTGGAATTACTGAGTAGATAGCAAGGCATGTGTTAACCACAAATGAGTCAACCCATGCTGAGCTAAATTCTACAACCCTTGCCCCGGCTCTGAACCGATGTGGTGCCGCATGTCCTCAGCACTCACTAATTTCAGTGAAAGCTGCAGGGACTCAGCACCTTTACTGATCACATCACTTATGTAGGTGCCCAAGTATGCATATAATTCACGTTGGATAACCTTGCCTTAATGTCTGCCCAGTGCTACAACCTTCACTCACATCATTGAGAATACTTCTGATACTTTTACTATAAGGTGCTATAGTTTTACTATATGATGGGTGCACAGCTGGGTGAAAGACTGTACTCAAACAGTAGTAATCAATGATTCATTGTCAGTCTGGGCTGGGGAAGATGTACCTAATGGGATACCATATAGGTCCAGTACTATTCAAAATTTTCAGTAGTGATTTGGTTAATGGAGTGAGGAGTGTGCTTATAAAATTTTTGGATGACACGAAGTGGGAAGGGGTTGCAAACACTTTGGAGGACAGGATTCGAATACAAAATGACCTTGACTAATTGGAGAATTGATCTGAAATCAACAAGATGCAATTCAATAAAAGACAAGTGGAAAGTATTACATATAGGAAGAAAAAAGTCAAATACACAAATACAAAATGGGGAATAACTGGCTAGGCAGTAGTACTGCTGAAAAGGATCTGAGAGTTATAGTGTATCACAAATTCATAATCAACAATGTGATGCACTTGTGAAAAAGGTTAATATTCTGGGGTGTTTTAACACAAGTGTGATCTGTAAAAGCTGGGAGATAAATGTTCCACTCTATTTGGCCCTAGTGAGGCCTCTGTGGGAATACTGTAACCAGTTGGGTACTACACTTAAAAAAAATGTGGACAAAGAAAAGACAGTCGAGAGGAGAGCAACAAAAGTGACAAAAGGTTAGAAAACCTGACCTGTGAGGAAAAGTCCAAAAAAATTAGGCATGTTTAGTGTTGAAAAAAGAAGAGTGAAGGAGAACCAATAACCATCTTCAAATATGTTAAGGGCTGCTGCAAAGAAGGTGATCAATTGTTCTCCATGACCACTGAAGGTAGGATAAGTAACGGGCTTAATCCGCACCAAGAGAGATTTAGATTAGAAAGTTTTCCTAAAAGTTAACCACAAAGATTTTAAACTGGAACAGGCTTTTATGGAAGGTTGTGGAATCCCCACCACTGAAGATTTTTAAGAACAAACATCTGTCAGGCTAACACCTATCAGCAATGGTCTCGGTTTACTTGTTCCTGCCTCAGTGCAGAGACTGGATTAGAGGAATTCTCAAGGTCCATTTCAGCCCTACAGTTCTATGATTTTATTCTCTCCACAGGACTGCGCCCTCCTGTGTAAGGAGGGCAAAAGGGCTGGCTCTTTATTCTGCACTGTATGCTAAATACATTAGCCATTATTATAACTATTTGCAACCCAGGCAGAATTGCAGCCTCTCCTGACATTGGAGTCACCATATTACCACTCCCCACTCAGTTCATCCTCTTACTTTAATCCTGTGGACCAGAGGAGCAAACAGGAACACAAAAAGCTCCACCGTTGCCATGGAATTCTGGAAGAACTTCCTTCGGTTATTTTCTTCCTCTTCATTTGTGGTGGCATGCCGAGCGTGCCCTGGAGAGCCCTGGTTTTCAATCTGGTGAATAAAGGCGCTACTGCTCCCTCCCCAGCTGGAGCCTCTCTCTCCTGCAAACCGGTCATTGCTGCAGTCTTGAGGAGCCTCCAGGAGCATCCAATGAAGTGTGTGAAGAAGCTTAGTCTCAGCTACTCCAAGCTTGTCCTGATGTCCTGAATAGAAAAATACAGCACAACCTGGTCTGGGTGTCTCCATTCACACAGGATCAGCACAGAGGAGATTTTCAAAGTTGCATACAGAACTGGGCTCCCAAATTCCCCATGTAGCTTTGAAAATCTCAGCCTGACATTTAGAAGTATCCAGTTGTTCCTAGTATGTCTGGGATAAAACCACCTAATTCAGAAGTTCCCCATCTTCAAAGCGACTGACAAAGTGGGATTTTCTCCCATGAAAGTTCATGCAATAAGTAAATTGGTTAGTCTTTAAAAGTGCCACAGGACTCCTTGTTTGTTTTGCTAATTCAGAATATTACATTCCACTGCATTGCCTTGCAGTCCATTCTCCGAAATGCCACTCGATGTGTGTCTACATGTGTGAAAATACAGCATTCATAAAAGATGCTCACTTGACAGCCCTGGATCTTGAAACACTTTTACAGATCCCTGAGCTGTAGCACCACAAGCTTCTCCAGACCGTGCTCTGCCATGTGACCCCACCAATATGCTTCAACTCTGTCTGCAGGAACCAAGGCAGATGAGAAACTAGTTTGATCTCAATGAGCATGCTGTAAAGCTGACTGGCCTCAGTGGAACGCCTATTGATGACAGTGGGCTTTGGATCAGGTCCTATGCTCATTAATTCATTGTTTTTTTTTTCCCCATTGAGACTGTCAACCTGCAAACCAATTAGTGTCAGTTGTGGTAGCAGATTTTGTACTGTGGATACTTCCCCCCAGAACTGGACCAAGGCCAATGATTACTTACATGTGAAATATAGAACTTTCAGACATCAACTAAATATCTAATCAGGCCACCTTAAGAACCTAACCCTGGACAGGGGCCCACAACCTTTTAAGATTTGCATGATGTTGATGCTAACACCACTGATAATACTTTCAGTGCCTGCAAAATTTGACTATTATACCGCGTCTTGCAGAAAATAAATATTCCTTGCAGCAGACTAGGTAGCAAGGCTACTGGTGAAGTCTTCCTCCCATCCCCCCAGCGCCTCTTTAAGAATAGTACTGAACTAATTTGACTCTCAAGATTGTGACTCCTGGATAATAATTTCCAAGAAGTCACTCATTCGTTTAGATGGCACCCAGCAATCATGGGATCGATTTGATCTTTCAAGTTTAAAGAAGGATTTGATCATTCATGACTTTTCTTCTCATTTTTCATTATCCAGCAGTGAAATCAGAATGATCTATCTGTGACATCACCCTTCCTAGACTGTGAGACCAAGCTTATTTCACTGTAGCATAAAACAGAAGGGGACTCATGGATGTTAGTTTGGGCAAGTCCTTATATAAATACAAATCTCTTCAGAAACAGAGAAAATGTAGAAAAATATGAGTATATGAATATATTTTTGTGTTGCTAGTCTTCTATTTGGGTTCCCCTCCCCTCAGTTTTGTTTAGCATTAAAAAAATTCTTTAAAAACAGAGAAAGGCTTGGTGTTATGTCAGACTGAAGGAGAAAATATTTATTTTAATTTCTTTTTGCAGCTATCTCAGTAAGAACTAATATCCAATTCTACAAGATTGGGGCTTTTTGCAAGAGATCAATGATTCTTTGTATTATTTGAGCTGTGCTGAATTGTACATATAGTGTAGTCTGATTACTCCATCTGTCTGCAAAGAACCAAGGCAAGATTATGAAAAGCCTTACACATGAACAATCTTTTGTGATTAATGTAACCAATCGTGAGCAAATTCTATCCACATGAAGAAAGATATCAAGGACTGGGCTTCTACCATATTTTGCAGGGGTTCAAATCCAATAGCAGGAAGAATAAGAGGACTGATCTTGCTAAGCTTTACTTACGTGTATAATCTTTACTACCACCAGTAGGACCATTGACTTCAATGAGGCTATTTGCCTGAGTAAGGACTGCTGTGTGATCATGGGATCTGCAGAATTGGGCCCTGTACCTTGGAGAAAATGGGCATGTCTACACTGCAATATAACACTCATGGCTGGCTCCTCTCTGCTGACTCAGGTTCACAGGGCTTGAACTGGAGGGCTATAAAATTGCAGTGTACACATCCAGGTTCAGCCTGTAGACTGGGCTCTATGGCTATGTCTACACTAGAAAAAGTTAAGTCGACTTAGTCCGCTTTGTTAAGTCGACCTAACCACCCTTAAGTCGATTTAATAAAGTCGACTTAAGGGTTACTCCCCATCCACTCTGTCCTTAAGGCTTAAGTCAACCTAATGGGTGGTTCTTAGTAGGTCGACTTAAGCTTTCATTAAGTCGACTTAAGGAATTTCTTAAGTTGACTTAATGAAAGTCTGGTGTAGACAGGGAGTAATTGAGGTCAACTTAAGGGTCCTTAAATTGACCTAAATTGCTAGTGCAGACATACCCTAGGAGAGTACGGTCTCTGGCATGTTGAGCATAACTTTGTGATATTTTAATGGAAGCTTTGGTAATAGTAAAAAACAAACTAAGGCAAGTACCAACCTAGCTTGTTTCTGTTAGAAAGCAAGGTCGCCGTGCAATGCAGTACATGTGGTAGGGCAGCTTGAACCAGTTCCCAACGAGAAATGCTCTGGATGGCTTCAGACAGGGCTGGAGAAAGACCATGCAGCTTGTTCTCTACTAAAACTCTTTCAAAAGACTAAAGGAGAAAAAGGAGAAAAATATTATCCTACCATATGCTTTGCAAGACTGAGTATTCTCTTCTAAAGCTCCTGCTGTCACATATTATTTCTCACAAAATGTAACTCACAGTTGCTTTCCGTAAAAGTTTTCCTTAAAATATTTTCATGAAAGATAGAGATTATAGTAAAAGCTGACTAGATGGATGGTTAATAAGGAGACATTACTCAGAAGGAGAATTCAGGAGTAGCATGGTTCATTTCATATATTTTCTTTAGTCAAAAGAATTACAGAAATAAGCATCAAACTCCACATAAATATAAGTACTGGCATACAGTACAAACAGTACATACAGTACAAACCTGGCATACAGTTACACTGGTTTAAAACTGGAGTAATCCTGTTGAAGTCACTGGAGCTGCTCCAGATTCTATCCAGCATGAATGAGAGAAAGATTTAATGCTCTTGCTTTGAAGGTTTTGTATACCACAAAGGACAGACTGTTAACGGCACATAGGCCTCAGGAAATATTTTCACACCCTGTCACAAAAGGTAATGAGTATGTAATACCCTTTGTCAGGACGTTATATAGTATTTCTTGCGAACAGTTATGGCTGCTGGCTTGACCATGTTGATTATTTTTGCTTCAAGTAGTACCAAATTTGGAGGCCAGGGCATGTTTTATATAGAGGATAAAAAACCATAACCATAAGGAAGCTTATTGGCCAAAAGACCTCTTTATATGGCCACTGAAGCAATTATGTTTCTCTGAAATTACTGCAGTCAGGAACTGTATTAGTGATATCACATGCCTTTGCCATAAACCACTTAGCTCATTCTCAAGTTAACCAATTGTGCTGTGTTCATGGAGATAAGTAAGAGTGAATGTACATGACCTAAAGGATGCTTCAAATGCCATCACTCCAGATTCATAAAGTTCATCTCTCAACAAGAGGCACAAAAATCCCTCCTTTGTAAAAGCGGTGCATTTATCAGGAATAAGCTTCGAAGAGTAAAGCAAAAGAAACTCAATTTGCAATCTGACAATCAAAATTCAACCACCAGCTCAAGGTGTGCAGTCAACAACAGGCTGTGTAATATTCCTTTATATACAGAAAGGGCAGGAAAATAGTCTTTGCATATGTTTGTTCTATAAGAGAGAAACAACCTATTAGTGCTGGGCACAGGCAGAGTAGAAGGCAGTGAAAATGGACTATGTGATTACTATGCACAGGGCTTTTTTTGTGATGGCACTCAGGGGTACTGAGTACTGGCACCTTTTTCTCACAGCAATGTGGCCCCAGGCCGAGTACCAGCACCACACTGGTGGTGCATATACTGGACTGAATGTAACTATAATGAGTCAGATGCTGGAAATAATAATCAAATGTTTGCAAGCAATGTACGGTCATGCTGGAGGACATTAGTAGATGCCAGCAAGCGTACCAGTAATCTACGGGCAGTCAAAAACCTCACTCAAGCTGAGGGAATGCTAGCTGCCCCTCACCCTGGCTCAACAGAGATGCAATTAAGTTCCTTTGATGGCTGAAACAATAGAAGCCACCATCCAAAGAAATGGCCACATGGAAGGCCTGAGTAAGTACCAATTCTGAGAGAATAAAAGGGGATTCCCTGGAAACATTGAACATTCAGGGGGTGGGGCAATGTTTGAGCTGCCGATGTTTGTGTCCGGATGCCTTAGAGAATGAGCAAGCAGAAAGTCAAAGAGGCACTGGTAACATGGCACTGGCATACAGCTGAGAGAAAAAGCATCTTCTAGACCAGAGGTCTGCAACCCAAAAGATAAGAAGAGCCATTTTTGAAAATTCCTTCAATAACAAAGTGTTTTGAGAGCCACAATGGGTGTAGCCTCCTGGTGGGAGGTGCAGGGAGGTGAGCCAGGATTTCTGCTGCAGGGTCCCCTTATGCGGGGGGGGAAGCCTGGAGCTTGGCATGGGCTGCCCATGGGGTCCCTGGTGGCTGGGGGAAGCCCAGAGCCAGGCATGGGCCTCCTGCAGGGTACCCTGGTGGTTGGGGGAGCCCAGAGCCGCAAGGGGGCAGCCAAAGAGCCGCATGTGGCTCCAGAGCCACAGGTTGCAGACTCCTGTTCTAGACAAAGAACTGGGTTAGAAGCAGACTTGGATTCCTGAACAAAGTCTCCTGTTATTTGTTCCTACTATATTCTGGGAAACAGGACTTGCACCAAAGAAATATCTGACGTATATAATCAATCTCACTTTCTAATGTAAACAATTCACAAGGTCCCTTAGTATTAGCTAATATATGTTTTTCCATCTAGAGCAGGTGAGTGTGGTGGGGGACAGGAATGTGGAACTTTATCATCATTAGTCAACCCCCCTTCACTGTTAACATTCCTGTTCTTTCCACAGAGAATACATTCAGGCAACAGAATGAGATCAAATGTGCCTATTTCCATACACCAGCATGTAGTTGGGAGAAGTTATTGCCTGTGTATAGTGACTGTGCCAGAACACTACAGCCTAAATCTGCTTAATTACTCTGGCAGCTACACCTATTCAAGAAGTAATGAACCACTCACTGATGCATCTACACTTACAAATCAAGTCGACTTAAGGAAGCTTAAGTCGACTTAATTTACTCCGCATCTACACTGGGCTTTCCTTAATTCAACTTAAGCTGCTCCTTTATTAAGTCGACTTAAGCCAGTGGAGACGTGGAATAGTGCCTAGTTGAACCTTTTAAAGTCGACTTAAAACATTAAGTCGACTTAATAAGGCCAAAAAGGGGCCACGTCTACCCTTGAAAAGTTAAGTCGACTTTTGTTAAGTCGACTTAATAAGGTCCACTTTAAGTTGACCTTATTAAGTCGACTTCATAAAGTCAACCTAACTTTTCAAGTGTAGACGTAGCCAGTGTGAGCAAGGGCAGTATAATCTGGCCCACACTGAAGTGTGAACTCACACAGTGGAAAGAGACTATTCATACTTAAAACTTTGTGTACTGAACAAACAGGGCATTTAGCTACCATTATTTTAACATTAAGTTTTAACATTGTTTGATTTGTTAAGAGATCATTCTAACAAAGACACAAAATAATGGAGGCCTGCACTCTGGCGTACATTGCCAGAATACATTAAGTTTATAAGAGATGGGAGAAAAGCACATAATGCAGCCATTCTAGGCTGATTTTGGGGATGCAGAATGTGGGGTTGTTCTCTTACTCTGCGTAGCTTATTGGCTTCCCAGCCAGAACTGGATCCAATTCAAGCTCTTGTCCTCATCTTTAAATCCTTCCATGGCATAGGGTCCAAAATGCTATAGAACAGTCTCTGCCAAATGCCACAGACTAGATTCTGAGCACTCAGTGCAATTCAGGAGGGGAAAGAAAGAATGCAAAGGTGGATTTTATGTTCCTCCGTCATTGTGGCATCTGGGGCTTGGGAAAGATGTTAAATTGGAGCCCCCTTCAGTCTGCCTTAATCTATGCCAGCTGCCCACAGCTTGCAGGTATTGTAGCAGCTAGGAATAAGTTGACTTGCCCACATGCTCGTGGTTTAACTGATCGCCATATTTGGGGTTGGGAAGGAATTTTCCCCCAGGGCTGATTGGCCTGGGCTCTGGGGGGTTTTCACCTTCCCCTGTAGCATAGAGCATGACACACCTACCGGTGAATTCTCTGTATCTTGAAGTCCTTAAATCATGATTTAAGGAGGTAAATAACTCAGTCATAGGTTGGTGGCCTGTTGCTGGAGTGGGTGGATGAGGTCTTGAGGCCTGCACTTTGCAGGTCAGACTAGATGATCGTACTAGTCCCTTCTGACCTTAAAGTCTATGAGTCTTAAGAGGACTCAACCCTTGTGCCAGTGGGTTAAAGGGGGGTGGCCTATGACCCATGATGCTGGTGTAGGTTTGCCAGAGGTTTCCCCAGTGTATGAGGGATTCTCCAATGGCCAGCTAAGGAAACTTTAGAGCAATTAATGGTATGGTGCAAAACTTTCCTTTTGCATGGAAGAACCAGGCCTTATGCTTACAGCATCGGTCCTTACTCTGGCTATAGCTTATTCAGGTACAACTGACAGAAAAATATGGATCATTCTCTGAATGTCTTAGAGCCTTTCCCTTCATTGCTTACACAAGCACAGATCCCAGTGAGTTCAGCTGATGTTGTGGCTGAACACTGGGTCAGACTCAGCTCTCAGGTTTAGCATTTTAGGTCTGCAGTGACTCCATTTACTTTATTCTCTTGTGAGACTTGTGCAAAAAAAAGCAGAGTCCATTTTCTACCCTCTATTCACTGGAATATGCATATACCCTTGAGAGGAGGACAGTGCTGAAATGTGTAAAATAGATTCCCTTGAATATGTAAAAGACAAGAGAGATTCTAAGGCACTACAAACACAGGTGTAGCTGAAATCAAAGGCTATGTCTACACTAGAAAAAGTTAAGTCCACTTTGTTAAGTCAACCTAACCACCCTTAAGTCGACTTAATAAACTCAACTTAAGGGTTACTCCCCATCCACACCGCCTTTAAGTCGACTTAAGAAGTCAGTTTAAGGCTTAAGTTGACCTAATTGGTGGTTCTTAAGCTTTCATTAAGTTTACTTAAGGAATTTCTTAAGTCGACTTAATGAAAGACTGGTGTAGACAGGGAGTAATTTAGGTTGACCCTAGGGTCCTTAAGTCGACCTAAATTGCTAGTGTAGACATACCCAAAGGGTCTGGCTATAATAGGCTAAAAAAACCAGCCTGCCAGAGGTACAGCTAACCCAGAAAACAAGATGGTAGGCTAATCCAGGTTTCTGCACTAAAGGGAATAAATGAAAGCAAAGTAAGAAGATAAAAAGAACTACGCCAACGTGAATCCACAGATTTGTGCCTTAAGTATGAATAACCAACTATGAAGTGAGATTTGAAAAGAAAAAAAGAAAAAGGCTAAAGAGAGCTGGTAGATACCAGTAACTACAAGCTGCCTCTGTGAAAGGAAATCCAGCTCAGAATCCAGTGCTACCATCAGCTTGCAGAACATATTACAACTAGCTCTGAAAGCTCAGCGATGTGGAACTATACCCTCCTCATCCTGCAAAGAGCTGGTGTGGGAGTGCATGAGATAGGGAAAAAAAGTGTGAGAATGGCCATTTTTGAAAGATCAGACAAACAAAAGTAGAAGTGCAGTGGCAATGGCCATCTTGTTTTAAGAGGTGCATCAAGGAAGGAGGAGAGACAAGAAGACCTAGATGTCTGGGAAAGGAAAGAAATCTTCCAATACAAAGATCTGTCCATTCCTCCTTCCCCACAAAGCAAACAAATTATAGAGACAGTTAGGCTATGTCTACACTTACCAAAGTTAGTTTGAATTAGTTAGTTAATTAGTTAACTAATTCGAACTAATTTTAGTTAGTTCGAATAAACTTAATTTGAACTAGCATGGCCCCACTAGAATGCTAGCTGGAACTAAGCAAGTGCCATACATGGTACTTGCTTAGTTCGAATTAGTCAGTTGTATTAAGGTCAATGTGCTGGTTATTTCGAACTAGGCAGTTAGTTCAAACTAATATGGCCACATTGACTTAATTTGAACTAACTAGTTCGAATTAAGGGTTAGTTCGAAGTAAAAAGAGGTTTTACTAATTCAAACTAACTTTTCCTTAATTCGAATTAAGGAACTGCTTAAGTCGAATTAAGGAAACTCAAGTGTAGACACAGAATAAATTAAGTCGACTTAATTTACAAGTGTAGACGCACCTTTGAAGAGGAACAGGATTAGTATATAGGCTAAGACATTTTAATAAATAATGGGATATAGTTAAATGGAGGTGGAGAGGTCTCTCTCACCTAGGCTAGTTTACTCTGTGTGGATACAATACACTTAATGGGTATAACATAACATGAAATTATGAACTAAGCTAATAATGCAATAGCAGAAGAGCCATGGAATTATTGAGTTATTATAAACATTCCAATATGTAGATTAATTAGAGAAGGACAACCTATGGTGAAAAATGCGAGAATGAGTCAACTCAAAGATGGTATAGTAATCTCATAGTGCCTGATGTTTCAAAAATATTTGACAAGACTTGGATCTTAAGAATATATAAAGAAATCTTCCCTCTATCAAGATGCCAAGTTGTAAAGGGGTAGTCATGTTAGTCTAGTTCAGCAAAACAAACAGGAAGTCTGGTGGCACTTTAAAGACTAACAAATTTATTTATCACATGAGCTTCCATGGGAGAAAATCCCACTTCATCAGATGCTTGAAGATGGGGATCTTGATGAAGTGACATTTTCTCCCACAAAAGCTCATGCGATAAATAAATTTGTTAGTCTTTAAAGTGTCACCAGACTCCTTGTTTGTTTTCCCTCTAGCAGGGAACTAACACACTCATGAAAGAAGTAAGGATAGCCTGGGCTCTCACAGCTAGAGGGGACCAGGCAATAATTGGGGAATACAATGAGGGAGGTGGAAGAGAAATAGGGAATAAGAGAAAAGAAACAGTTGTTAAATATTATTATATGTTTTAACAGAAGAAATACATTAAGAGTGTTAGGCTTGGAATTTAAAAAAATTATGGTAAATCAGCATCAGGACCAGGATATACTAATATGGGTGTTAAAGAAAAGAAAAAAACCATGTATGTGGGAATTTAAAAATTCTTGTCTATGATGGGAACTCCAAAATATCATATTTAAAGAAGACATGTAAATGTAAGGGAGACCTGGAATCTGGCTGGGGAGTCTCACTACTTTTAACAAATGAGTGATATACTAGCAACAACAGAGTTCATATTCAGAAGTAAATTTATTAATGTAATAAGTATTAACATGAAAGATGAACAATCCAACACAAAAACAGAAAAGGGTATTCTGCTCACAGAAAAAGGATTTTCCTAGTATAATCAATTTATAGGAAATGCATGTGAAGAAAAATGATAAATATTGAATACTTCTTGGACATAGCTAGCATGTCTCTCCAGGTCAATCTAATAGAAAAGCATTGAAAATACTGTTCGATAAACACTGCCCTTCTGTTGTTTCAGCACAATTCACGGATACATAGGACAGATATATTTTAAGTAAGGGGTCTTCCTCAGACAGATTTTGGTAGGGTTTGATTTTGGAAAACAGTTTTATAGGGACATATCAGCCCTCTAAACTCATTCTAAAGCAATTTGCAATAAATGTGAGAAACAGCCCCTTGATAAAGAGTATCAAAAATGCCTTCTGGATTAGAGCCCAAAATAGCTTTGTACGCTGATAATGTCTTGTTATGTTTGCAGGATCCAGAAGCTTTGTTAAAAAATTACAGAACAATTGACCTTGGAATTTTTGCATAAAGGAGGCTACAAATAAAGCTAGCATAATGAAATTTTAGAAATTAATATTCCAGAAAGGGCCAAAACAAGCGGTTGTCAGCTGCATCGATTTAAATAGATAAAGTGATCTTTAAAATGTTTAGGAATAAATACTGTGAACAAGAAACAAAAATATTTTTAAGATAAATTACATTACAGTGTAGAATAAAATAACAAAAGACTTGAAGGAACAAATATGAAATTTCTTAACTAGGTATGGTAGCCTCAATAAAGATGAAGGTCATTCTGAAGACACTACTTTTATTTCAGTACACTCCTGACTGGCATCCATGATGTGATGTTAAAAATATAGCAAAATGCACTATTAAAATTCATATTAAAAACATAAAAGAGAAAGGGTGAGTTCCCAAGCTCAGAGATGGGGTGGACTAAACTTTTCCTAATTATCATACATCAAAATTTTAAAATGTGAGATTAACTGGTGTAAAAAGCCATCCAAATATTAGGTAAAACTCAATATTGGAACCCAAATATTCATAGTAATTGTTAGGTTAAAAAGAAATTCAGGTCATCAAATATTTAAAAAAAATAAAATCACCCATTCATCCAAACAAATTCAGCAGCTTTGCACAAATATCTTAAATTCCTGCCAGGGAAGCTCTCTCCTTAGCTGCTTTCATTAATAATTAGAAATTTACCTCTAGGAAATATCAAAGTAACTATCTGTTGTGAGTAAAAGCCAAGATAACTGCATTCAGACAGATGTTCCTGCATCCCAATTTGAAATAATACCAAGAGATATGCAACAGTGATATAGTAAAATATAAAGATAAAGATAAATACAAAATATAAAGATCCTGTATTTAACAAGTCAGACGTTTTATTATGAAATCTGGATGTAAGGTGGCTCTATCTAGATGTATAATGCATTTGAGGAGCAGTGGCATACCGACGAAGGCTGGATGAGGGGGCCAGGTCTTCAGGTGTAGAGGATGCAGGAGGCTCTGAGGGACAGTTGGATGGAGCCCAGGAACAGGGGAGCCGTGGGTGACCAGGATAAAAACCCCTCCCTTCCACCACGCCCCCCCCCACTACCCCGCTCCCTCCTGACCTAATTACATTTGAAACTGACAATCTATGATAAGACCTAATCTTAATATACTCTAAAGTCATTTAAGTTAAACATATAAAATATGAAACAGTACATGTTTGCACCCAAGTTTTCAAGAAAGCCAAGCCACTAAACAGCTGGAAGTCACTGCCTCAGCACCAGGAGCCAGGTTTAGGTGAAGCGCTAAACTACATTTTGACAGCAGTTGACTCTTCTGCAATTTCAGAGAAAATATTGTCTTTATGTCAGTTTATTCAACTAGTTCAGTTCAATGATTAGTTCCACCACAAATTAAGAAATCAATTGGGAGTTGAGCAAGCTGCAAAGTTTGCTGTCCTCTTCCAAACTACGAATAAAAACTATATATGAGGATCTACGAGTTCTAAATTCAGGAAGGACATAATGAATTGAACTAACTACTTAATTAAACAAAAGGAAGGAGTGATCAGAAACAGTTTTAATGCAAAGCTAAATGTAAATTAATTTATATAATTGCTTAAACAAATAAGTATTGATAGAGTGTTCCCATGGTTAGCAAAAAGGAGCACCAGATTTAGTGTAAAGACTATATTTAGTTGCTAATCAACCTTTTAATGGTGACCAGCCAATGAGAATCAACCTCTCTTTAGGAAGATAAAGAAATTACAAATGCAGAGACTTGATTAAAATTGAGGATTTTTTTTAAAAAAAATCAAGATATCCTACTTGCTAAGGCAAATGGATTAAAATTGGTGATGTAATTTGTTTTGATTTAAATCAAACCACCCTGCTCAGGTCCCTGAAACCCCTCCTCCATCGCACCCAAAGAGGCACTAAGCACAAAATGTGTTTTGCTTAAGACCCTTTTTTCCAGCATGGCAGTCTCTTTTAGGGCTTTATACACTCTATTTACACCCTGCCCACACCTAAAGCTGTATTGGCCCCATTTACACTAGTATGGGATATCTTCACCACCATCCTGCCCTCCTTACCCCACCCATTCTCATCTAACTATGCTTCTCAGACATGTAAGTTGCAGCTGCTTAAATTCTTAAAGCACAGTTAACAACCCCCTACCCAAAACACATGAGATAACATTGTGATCTTATAGGCTGCGTCTACACTTGTAAATTAAGTCGACTTAAGCTTGCTTAAGTCGACTTAATTTATCCTGCGTCTACACTACAGTTTCCTTAAGTCGACTTAAGGAAAATAAAGTCGACTTAATTAAAATTAAGTCGACTTTATTAAACCTCCTTTAAATTCAACCTAGTGCTTAAGTCGACTTTCTAAAGTCAACTTAAGCCAGTGTAGATGTGGGGTAGCCCTAAGTCGACTTAGGGCTACCCCAGGACTACACCAATGCCCTCCCTGCCGGGGGGGGGGGAGCACAGGGGGAGCCTGGCATGCTACACCACAGAGGGCAGGGAAGAGCCCTGCCCACCCTGCTCCTATGCCCTGCCAGGGTCCCTGACCCCCATTGTACATATGTACAATGGGGCAAAGGCTGAGCTCCCTGGCATTGGGCAAGGGGTGCCCCCTCTGCCCCCGTGGATCTCCCCTAGGTCCCCCTAAGCCCCTAGAAATCGACCTAGGCATCCAGTGTGGACGCTCTAGGTCGACTTTGTAAGTTCCCCTTTAAGTCAACTTTAATTTTAAGTGTAGATGTACTAAGTCGACTGAAATTAACAAGTGTAGACATAGCCACAGAAAACACTGTGGTACCAGTCTTCAGCAGCCTGTTCTTTCTCTTCCACAAGATGAGAGGATCTTAGCACGTACAAATCAGGGATATGTCTACATTGCAATTAGGTTGCACCTGACATGGGCTCATGGGGCTCAGGCTAAAGGGCTGTGCGGTGCAACTGTGATGTAAACATTTGGGATCAGGCTCTGATCCAAGTTCTGCAACCTTCTCACCACACAAGGTCCTAGAGCAGGGTTGTCAAACTCATTTGCTATGGTGAGCCAGATTTGACTTAAATGTACTTCAAGTGGGCCGTACATACCATAAATCAAAATACTACAGCACTCTTACAGTGTTGCAGAGTAGTGTGTATGTGAAACCGTGCTCTGCAATATCACTCACTCTCTGTTAGAGAGAGAGTGGGGTCTCACAGCACACAGTCTTGCATGCCCAGTGCTCCGTGATGTCATGACACCTGACACTCTCACAGCATTGCGGAGTGCTTGGTATGCAAGACCACATTCTCATTCTCTCTCTCTCTGTGTTAGGGAGAGAGTGTGGTCCCACTGAGTGCAGAAACGGGCCGAATGGAAGAGGTTCACAGGCTGCATTCGGCCCCTGGGCTGCATGTTTGCTACCCCAACACAAGCTTGAAGCAGCTGGCATGGGCCAGCCAGGGGGTTTTAATTGCAGTGTAGACATAGCCCACTATGGGTGACGTTCCTCATACTTAGAGCACTGTGCAGATACAAATATGTGGATCCGCATCCGATTTGCATCTGCAAGAGATGGTCTACAGATATCCGTGTTATATCCGTAGATGCGGATATAATGCGGGTATCTGCGTATTTGACAGGATCTAGCCCTGTACAGATAAAAATATGTGGATCTGTATCTGATCTGCATTTGCAAGAAATGGTCTGCGGATATCCGCATTGTATCCACGGATACGGATATCCGCGGATATAATGCAGATATCCGCGGATTTGCAGGGGTCTATTCATACTGAAGTGAAGAAAGGCAATTGGAAGTAAAGAGAGCCCATGTTATTTAGCCTATTGATTTGGAGGAAGATGATGACAATGAATGTACCATATTTGCCAATAAGAATAGAAATGTTTCACTTAACATTTATGCAGGACCATAAAAAGACAAATCCAGTTAGAACAGTACACAGCTTGGCAGCAAGAGAGAAGATGAAATTAAGCATATATAATTTAAAAAAGAATAGACAAAGAGAAATAATGTCTTCCTCTAAAATAGTAAGTTATCAATTTGCATGACCCTTTGCAGAAAGAGATGGGTTCCTGCCGATAATTCATTGAAGCTACCTGCCCAAAAGGTAGCAACTTAAAATATATATATATACTTTGATCATTCAAAAGAGACAATAATCACATGCATCTATACCAATAGTACACCCCACTCACTGACTGCCATGTGCAAAAAGAGTTGTTTTTGCTTCCTCCCTTTAGGAAAGCTATATAATAAATGAAAAATTGCAAAGGACAACAAACCGATTTAGAGGTACAGAAAGTTTTACCATACATAGTGTGAGAAACTGAAGAGGTAAAAAACCCACAAAGCTATTTAAAATGCTAAGATTTAAAGAAAAGCATGCTTCCCTAATTCACAAAAATTAATAGGAATATTTGCGTAAGTAAGACAAGCAGAGAGAGACTCAACTAAGAGTGTTGAAAATTATGAAGCACCTACGGAGAACCAATGAATTCTTTTATACCCTAATATGGAAACAAGTGGCATTAAAATTTAGCAATGAACGCTAAAAATCCTTTGTAATGCCAAATTCATTTGCTAAAGGAGGTTGTCTGAATGTCTACTAAGTGCCACAGGACTCTGTTGAATGTCTACTGTTATGGGTGCTTGCAAGAGAGCCATCTGAAAAATATTCTACCGATAAACACAGAATGTGTGTGTTTCTGAATTATTCTCAGGAGCATGAAACCTCTTCAACCGTCCATGTGACAAAGACACTTTGTCATTAACCCTTTAAGTACATCGCTACACCCATGGAGGAACAAATGATGAGCCAGTTCGCATCATCACTGTGGGAACTTAAGCAAGAGGATGACTGCTGGACCTATAGTTGGTAAGATAGGAAGTGGAGAAGTCATAGAATGCAGTCTACCTAGGTAGGGTGTATATCAGTGGTTCCCAACCTTTTTGAGGCCACAGATATCATTTTTACAACCCTGAAGGACCACCAGCCTCTGCCAGTAGGCCTCCACATCCCTGCTACAGCCAAACAGAAGGAGTTCAGCAAGGAGGCTGCTTCTTCACTGATCTCCATCTCCCTGGCTGCATCAGGGAAATCATACGCATCCTGCAGCACTGCGCACTCTACCTGAATCCCTAGCCAGTGGGTCCCATCTGCAGCAAGGGGATGGACGATCAGTGCTCTTCTTCGTCCAGTTCTAGCAAGGACTCCAGCACCTATGGACCTAGGTGGAGCGCTTTGCCATACTCCCTGCTACAGCCAGGGGGAGGGGAGTGCTGATCTTCCCTTCTCTTGGCTGCGGGAAGGAGCCTGCACTGGTCTTTCAGCCCCAAGGAAACAGACTCCACTTGGGTCCTTAGGCAGCAGTCCCCTTCTGCAGCCAGCAGGAGGGGAGGCCCAGGCCACTTTGAACGCCCCCACAGGCCACTTTTGGCCCTTGGTCACAGGTTGGGAACTACTGGTTTAAACAGTCACTTTCTATAATGGACCACAGAGGTAGAAGAGCAATTGTGTCAAGGGATGACTAGAGCAAATTAATGAAGGCCACAACTGGTGAAGGAGTGGAATGCAGCCAGTTTTAATATTTCTTACACACCTCCAGCTAGATGCAGTTCATTGAGTCACTGCTGATAATGGTTTGGTGCTTAGGAATCCAAGTCTGCCATATTAGCATATATTACTCATCTCGCCCTTCATCCCATGCCAAGCAATTCCTTTGACTTATTCCTTAGTGTTCCTTTTTCAGTGTTTGAAAATAAAACTACAGAATTCACAGTGTGATAGAAGAAAAATGGTTCTATAGCCTCCAAGTGAGATGCGGCACACTCATGCAGGATTGCTCCAGTTTTCCATCTTGTAAGGAGTAGTCAAAGAATCAGACAAAGACTTTAAAAATATATACAATACTTTAGTCTTTCAATTTGTGTCCAGAGAGCTGTTTCAGTAGTTCTTAAAACAGAGAGTTACATTCAAATCTGACAATTGTCTCAGTTTAATACATTCGAAGCTCAACTGCAGTGCACAGTAACTGTTCAAGGAACCATGAAGTGTCCTAGACACATCTAATTTGACCTTGGTGAATAATTTTTTTAGACAATCATATCTCAGAAGTCAAGCTCTTTGAAGACACAGCTGGTAATATAGAATAGTTATTATCTGTACAACACTTTCTATATTAGAGTGTACTGTTAAAAGATGGTCTTTATCATCTGATCTGATCAGGTTAGTTAATAGTTTATACACGGGACTACAGAAATTAAAGTTAAAGTTGTATTCCTGAAAATATTTATGCACATACTTCTTAATATTTCCATTAAAGTCACTATATGCACAAGAGTATAAGGGATTGCAGCCCAAGATATTGTCCCTCCACTCACCCCCAATATTTTACTATGGTCTTTGAACATGACCAATTTTTCTACTAGTACAGTATGTTTTTACTGCATTTTGGGCTGCATATCTGGTCTGATTTTTTTTTAAATGGGCATTTTGAACATTTTTCCATACCTGGTGTAACTACTGCTTTAAATGGACTTACACCAGAGATTATTTGGCCCTTCAAGTTCAAACTTTTATCAAGTTTCCATATTCAGCCAATGCTGCACAAAACTAATAATTATGATGAGTTTAAGGAAAAAAAAAAAAAGCCACGTACCACGCAGGAAGCTTCATATTGTTTTCCCAGTTTGGGCCTCAGAAATGCACTAAAAAACCCAAACAACAAAAACAAAAGTTAGTTTTCATAACAGTAGTTTTACATATAGCACATTAAGCACGTTTTTGTTAAGTTATTTTTAAATTAATTATTTTGTCAGTGTGACAATGTTACTTAAGTGGCTAAGTACAGTCATGTAACAAACAGCACCTGTTGAAAGCATTGTACAAAGTGTTATTACTTTTTCCATAACAGGTCTCCACATAACCAAACAAATAGCAATATGCAAATATGACATCTTAAAAATATTTTCTTCCATTAAAGGTAAATAGAATTCAACCATTTTAATTAATCAGAATGATGCATTTTCTATTCACATTCACCGTTTATTAAGTATTACTGAAGTTATGAGTCGAATAGTTTTGGTTTGCCAGTAGATTGTACTAACCATATGTTTCTCTCTCTCAGCTGTGTATTAAAAATTAGAGGAAAACCTGTCACACTCTGTTTGACTACTTCAGGGGCTCCATTTCCACACAAGTGTTAGGTAGAGAACCCACCCACACCACCATAAGTAGCTAAATTTGAGGACCTCCATAACTCCCATTATGAGATTGGGTTTTGTGGCCTGCAATGTGCAGGAAGTAATTAATACCTTTAGGTGTTCCCAGCCCACTAAAGGTTGAGAAACATTGCACTAGTTCAGTGGTTCTCAGCCACTGTGTCGGGACACATTACTGTGTCATCACAGAGTGGTAAGTGTATCATAGAAACATAGGCTATGTCTACACTGGCAAGTTAGTTCGAATTAAGGAAGCTTAATTCGAACTAACTTAAGCCATGGCTACACTAGGCTTTCATTAGTTCGAATTAAGGGCTTCCTTAATTCGAACTAATAAATTCGAATATGCTATTCGAACTAAGGGTTAATTCAAACTCGTTAGTTCGAATTAGCCAATGTGGCCATGTTCGTTCGAACTAATTGCTTAGTTCGAACCAACCGGCCCATAGAACTCAATGCAATTCACTAATTCGAACAAAATTTTGCTAGTTCAAATTAAGTTAATTCGAACTCACTAAAATTAGTTCAGATTAGTTAGTTTGAATTAACTAATTCGAACTAACTTTCGTATGTGTAAACATGGCCATAGAAACTGGAAGGGACCATGGCAGGTCATCGAGTCCAGTTCCCTGTACAGGGCCAAGTACCCCCATTAAACCATCCCTGACATGTGTTTGTCTAACCTGCTCCAAAACCTCCAATGTAGGAGAGTACACAGCCTGCCAAGGCAACTTATTCCAGTGTTTAACCACCCTGACAGTCAGGAATTTTTTTCCTAATGTCTAGGCTGAACCTCCCTTGCTTTAATTTAAGCATGTTGCTTCTCGTCCTGTCATCTGTGATTAAGGAGAATAATTTTTCTCCTTCTTCCTCATAACAACTTTCTAGGTATTTGAAAACTTATCATATCCCCTCAGTCTCCTTTTTTCTAGACTAAACAAACCCAGCTCTTTCAATCTTCCGTCATAGGTCAAATGTTCCAGACCTGTAACCATAGGCAGCTTTTTGGGTAGGCGAAGCAGGCACATGCCTAGGGCCCCATCCAGTAAGGGGCCCTGTCTCCTGTTTCACCTACGCCAAACGCCACGTCTGCTTCGGTTGGCAGCAAGAAGAGGAGCTGGCCCAGCAGGCTGGCGCCACTTGGGGTGAGCTGCAGCCAGAGGGGAGGGTCTGGCTGGGGAAGAGGGAGCAGCAGCAGGGGGCCAGGGCCATAGAGGGAGCTCCATACAGGCCTATAGGGGGCCCCACAATGGGCCTTCGACTAGGGCCCCCAATAGTCTGCCTCTAATCATTTTTGTTGCCCTTCTCTGGACTTTCTCCAGTTTCGCCACATCCTTTTTGAAATGAGGCACCCAAAACTGGACACAGTATTCAAGTTGAGCCCTAATCAGTGCAGAGTAGAGTGGAAGAATCACTTCTTGTGTCTTTCTGACAATACTCCTGTTAATACACCCCAGAATGGTGTTTGCTTTTTTTGCAACGGTATTACACTGCTGACTTGCCGAGAGCTGTGGAGATGGCTGGATTTGGCATGGGAGGTGTAAGCTGGTGTGTCCCATAGGGTCGCGATATGCAACCAAGTGTGTCCTGACTTGCAAAAGGTTGAGAACCATTGCTCTAGATATTTATGCTGGGCCCCTCTGGTCTTAACGTCTATGAGGCAATTTAGGACCTCATAATACAGTATTTGTTCCAACTCAAGTATTTGCCTTAGCCTTTGGAAGGATGATAGATAGCTACAACCTACTCCAAAAATGTGACCCTACAAACATACAAAACCGCAACTAGCACACTAATAGATTGAATGGCTGCCTCAGCATTCTAGGATTGAGACAGAGAGAGAGAGAGATTCCCTGCTCACTCCCTTGACGACTTGTTAATAGCTGTGTTGAAACAGATGAATAACAAATCACAGCTTCAAAGAGAGACTGCAGAACTTGAACTTATATGCAAATTTGACTCAGTTGTCTTGGGGTTAAACAGGGACTATGGATTTTTCTCGCATTACAACAAGTGATTTGACCTCCCCCTCCTCTATGTGCTGTTCCCCAGTGTTTTGAATCCTAACACCTATTTTGATTTGCTGTTACAGCCTGACCTGATGCTATGTCATACACTCCCCTGCATTTAATTTCCTCCCACTCTGTAATTTTCCTATCTTCAAAGCGTCTGAGGAAGTGGGATTTTCTCCCACGAAAGCTCATGCGATAAATAAATCTGTTAGTCTTTAAAAGTGCCACAGGACTCTGTTGTCTTTCAGCATTCTAGGATTGAGATAGAGAGAGAGATCCCACCCCAAAATAGAGACCCTACAAAAACAAGGC